>OX123199.2:9809643-9960321 GCA_944739405.2 Euclidia mi | reverse complement strand
ATATATATATATATATATACTTCACATTTTAAAAGCTTTTTTATTATCAAAGTACAAAACTAAACGTAATAGGACTATATCGTTCAAAGAATGTCGAACAAATTGATATGTATATGGGTATGATAGGAACCGCTGTTGTTTATCATTTTAATTAGGAGTTACCTTGTGTGTTCGCATTCTCTCGTCACACAAAGTAAACGGGTTGTAAAGTGACATTAACAGATTAACACGACAATCATAAGTCTGTTTCAACTAGAATATATGAGAATTCTGGTGTCCTCCCTTATTTTATTCGAATAAACATGACCTCATAGGGTGCATCATGTGCAAGAAGAGGAAGGCAAATTCCTCTTCTTACCCCTATTTACTTTGCGGTTTTGTTCAGTCCCCATCAATGATCACGAAAATCAAATAAAGTTGTGATGCAACCAGGCTGTGAGTAATATAATAATTATAATCCTAAAATACCGACGAAGACTTTATTTCTATATCCTTCATATCATTGACATTCATTACGAAACTAACTCTTTAAAATATAATAAGAAAATTATTACCTCATGCTAAATGTAACAATTTGTACATTTAAATATTTTCTGTTCTAAAAATGAAGTTCTAGAGTACATTTTCAAAGAACTTTAATAAACATGTAATGATACCTATGTGTATCAGCCTTAATGGACATTCAAGTTGTCTTTTTACTTTAAAAAAAAGAGAGCCATACGTTGATCATAAAATATTCAGTGTCGATTGGATTCCAGTAAACTGTACGGAAAATTGTTTCATCTTTACTCGTTTGTGTTCGTTGTTGTTTATCAAATGAAGATATGATTTTATCTTTTACATTAATTAAGAAATGTGTAGGTATTATACGTTATATGCACATTATTATGTATGCTACAATTTTACTTAATTAAAACTATTGTATCTAGTTTTTGGCTTACTCTTATTTCATATTACAAAATGTATAAAAATAAATTACGCAATGAAATTTTCTAAATAACTTTTTTAAGGTTTGTTTTATTCTTACACAGTTCGTTATGTTTCAATTCATTCGTAAATATATTTACAGTGCTTCCTTAAAGAAAATATCCCAAAAGGACGAACTGATGTTATCATTCATGACTCTAATGGACGATACTTATTTGATATCAGCTTAGTGATCAAATTAATAACCGATAAACAAATACTGAGGTCTTCTATAAAAATATAACATTCCAATTGTAGTGCAATCAAAGTTACCGTGCTGAATAAATATTTATGATTGGTTTATACATATTTATTTTATTATGGAAGGCACATATTCTAAGAACTGAGAACCTAAAGATGCAATACCTATACTATGTAAGAAAAAGGTAAATAAAATACTTTGGACACCTGCATATGGCTGCAATAAAGATTATGACTATTCATTCTACAGAAATCGATATTTCGTAATCCTCGATACCTAACCTTAAATGCAGTGACCTTAAATGATAGTAAAGATCTTGTATAAGGCTTCAAGGACTCTCAGAAACCTTTGTTTTAATACGTCTCTCAAAAGCGTCTGATTAAAATTCCTCGGCCACGCTTTTCTCGCTAATACCTAAATAATTACGGAGATTGAAGCTAGGCTATGAGAGT
The DNA here is from genome assembly GCA_944739405.2 of Euclidia mi. Lineage (NCBI taxonomy): Eukaryota > Metazoa > Arthropoda > Insecta > Lepidoptera > Erebidae > Euclidia > Euclidia mi. The sequence continues at coordinate 9,958,701 of OX123199.2, read as the reverse complement.
GGCCTTGACAGATAGTCATATTAACTAACAGTTTCACGGAAATATAAAATCGAAAGAATACGATTTCTTCAACTGACTTCAAAAAAGAATTCTCTATTTGTTTCTATGTTTTTTATTTATATTCGTTACCACAAATCTCCGTCTTTTCCTATCTGAAGCCGAAAATATATTTCTTTGGCAGGGTGTACTTCCAGTTTATTTCCACATAAGCTGGAGGATTGAAATTTAAACTTGGGTTTTTTGTTAAAATGTTAATCCTTATGTATCGGTCAATAGACTAACTTTTGGCCATGATCTCGATAATACGGCCAAAGATAGATCCTTATGAAGAAAATATTTCTTACTTTATCCATCTCTTCAAGTTATATCATGATAAGAACTGTTCGATATCCTCAGAAAACTTAAGTTTCTATAAAGTAAAAATTGAAATAATGTGGTCTCGGACCTCTAAAACATCATATCAAAATTTTGCTTTTACATACAAAGTACATATTTCTTTATTGAATTTACTTAGAGCCAACGGCTAACTTTATATATTACTACAGGACCCAATAGAATAAGGCACGAACTTAGCTGTGGAGATATGGTTGACTCAACTATAAGTTTGAAGTTCATAACTCGGAGGTAAGGTAGATCTCGTTTCTTATCCTCTTGTGTTTGTAGCGTATTCAAAATATACTTTTGAATTGGGATAACATTTTTAAGGTATGTATCATGCTATTCAAATCTATATTTGTGACCACAGATTTCTTTAACAGCTTTTCTCTTGTCATAGGAGGCATTGCCCATCTCCCAAAATAGTGAAAAGACCTGTTGTAGAGGACTTTACAAACATTAAATCAAGAGACACACTGAACATCCAGACCCGAAATAACGATTTGTGGATTACACAAACTGTTGTCTCGTGAATCCATACAGTCAATTAATAGCTTTGTTAGATAAGAGTATCAATAATAATTATTAAGATTCCATACGTGGAAAAGGTAAGACCGAGCCCCTGTAGGATCACTTTGTTGTCTGTCTGCTTATTTGTCTGTGTCTTTCTGCACGTTCTTCAATGCATTATTTCGCAGGAACGAGTAAGAGTTCATCTGTTGTGTCATCTGTTAGAATTTTTGTTTTATGATCGCACAGTGTGAGAAAAATAAGTACTTTGAATGTCATCATATAATTTTCTTTGACGGCACTATGAGCAAAATTAACGCATCGTCAAATGACGAAATGCTTATTTATGTATCTTCAGAACCATTAACAGCTTCCAACACAGATTGTCTACATTTTGATGGATGGAAGCAAAGGGCAAGGTGACATTTGTCCCAATTAACCCGCTTATTCCAATTAATAATTCAAATTAAGTTTAACCAAAATGTGTAAAGCAAGATTAGATACATACGAAATGTTGTTTTCTGCAGTTTAAGCCATAGTTTCAAGAAATATAAACGAATGTATGTTGTTTCATAAACTTTTGTGACCTTAGTAGAAGCGTTGTATCTCTCACAAGACAGACTTATGCCGCGCATTTCTCTGCTCGCACACAGATTACAAGAAATGTAAAAATAATCATGTCATATTGAATTCTATACTATCCATAATTAATACCTGAATATTTTTGTTAAACCGATATTTCTGTTAAGCAATAATATTATTATCGAATTGTAAAGAAATAAGTTGTAATCTAACGTATCGAATTACATTACCTCAAATGGGTACGTCGATTTTAATAGTAGGTGTTTGGCTTCACTCTAAACAGCTATGGCTCCTTATGGTATACTTTACAATTCTATGTGCCCTCCGTAGATTTTACAAAACAGAGCCTACTGTCTACTACGAATATGAAACCAACATTTCAATTCATATGATATATGCTATTTTCCAAGTCCAAGTCAAACTCATTTATTAACTTAGGTCACGATCTGGTTTATGTATAATTTATAGCATATTAATCACATAATGATACTTCATTTACATTAAGTGCTACGATCGCAATGCAAGGGTGGATGATCAATGTCGTTCTCATTGATATTTATTTAAATTACACTTATTAATTGATTCTATGTTGAAACCACCTCAGTTTCAGTATAGAATATTTACATATTGCTAATAAAATCGATATAAAAGGGGTACAATTACATAAAGTTAAATATACGGTAGTGGTAGTAGTATATAAAGAGTTAAATAGGCGGATATGATCACAAAGAGATTAGTGACTGAAATGGGTCTCAGTAGAGAGATGTTTGTGTTATCTAAGTTCTTTTTAACGCCTTGACCAATAAGGAGGAATTGGTATTTAAATTGCGATGGGTTTCCTGTTTGGATTGAAAATACAATTGGAACCTGTAGACGACGCGGCGCTGCAGTCAATGTTTCACCCAATTTCTTAAGCAAGATTGGCAGGAGGACGTCTGCCGGGTCCGCTGAATTAGAATAAAATAAATAGTAATACACGAACTAATGTGTATAGTAATAAATTACTAAAGTAATAACCACCAACTCTGTAAGTGGATAGTAAGGTGCATTCACTCGTCTAAAAAAATATTACACTGTATTTGTTCAGTTACCAGTAGCTATATGTTTGCCGTGTCGTATTCTATATAACTACAATTCGTGAATCTGACATTCATTCGTTTTTGCTACTCGCCTGTGAAATAGGTTTAAAAAAAACAAAATTAGATTTTGTTTATACGACTACCATAATATCTAGAGACAGAATCTACTTGTGCTGCTTACATACTGAGTCAAATTAGAATACAAAGATATATCGGAATGGTCATCAGTACAGGACGTCAATTGACTACGAAACGGAAGTGCGAAGATTGCGCGCTTCGACAGAGTCTACGCGTCACGTTCGCTACAGTCGAAGAGGGGGGTGACAGTTGACGTTCAACGGAGCAACGACAGCTATCACTTCTCTTGGAGACTCCGGGCGGGCAACAAGTACCTAGAAACTGTCAATCGTTTCGTGTTCAGTAATACAAAATAGTTATAGTCAGTTTTGTTAGATTTGATTTGGTGTGAACTTATAACGAACTGTGATGTGAAGTGTTGATACCGGCCAAGAATCAAGCAATCCTCCGTCAGATATTTTAACAACGAGATGATTTCTAAAGAGACATATGGGGTAAAGTATATATGTTAAATAAATTAGCCTCTTCACAGTGAACGAGTTTTTTATAGTCACTTTCCTTTTAGAAACTTTTAAACACACGCGTTGCATGTTTAAGAATATATATATAGACGGGAATTAACGCGAACATGCAAATTAGGTATTTACATACCTTATTTTGCTTGACGTTTCGAGACGGTTGCACGTGTCGTGGTCGCAAGCTGACTGGTGAAATCTGCTATTAAAATCTTGGCCAAAGGTTTAAACTTCGCATTAACACCTAAGCGAATATCGTACGAAAATATAATCAGCAGTGTTGAGGAGACGATTATCCGTAATAAAGTACCGCCCGGTGATGCCGATACCCTACGACAGGACGTCGCGCTGATATTACGGAAGTCGAAGATACCCACTAGCAATGTCACTATGGAAGAGCGTCAAGCACTGAAAAGGATTCGGGACAACCAGGATATTTTAGTGCTTAAGGCCGACAAGGGAAACGCCACTGTAGTGATGAATACGGCTGATTATACGGACAAGGTACGAGAGTTGTTATGTGATAAAAAGGTGTAAAAACCGGTCTCATATAACCCCACGGCCAGAGTAACGCGCAGAATACGAACACTGATACAAAACCACCAGGACCTGTTCACGGAAGACGAGTACAGCAAGTTATATGGTCCCAAGCCATACCAACCACCTAGGCTATATGGTCTGCCTAAGGTACATAAGCCCAACGTGCCACTGCGGCCTATCGTAAGTCAGATTTCATCGCCTACTTACGACCTTGCGAAGCACGTTGCATCGGTATTGCAGCCATTAGTCGGTATGACACCGTCTTTCGTAAAGAAATCACGTCATTTCGTCCAGATCGTACAAAGTATCCGATTGGAACCGGAAGATGTAATGGTAAGCTTTGACGTTGAGTCGCTCTTTACCAATGTTCCAATAAGGGAATGTCTGGACGTAGTGAGGGACAGACTGAGTGACAACGATATGCCTCACAACTATATTGATCTACTAAAACACTGCTTAGATGGCAACTACTTCCTCTTCCAAGGCCAATATTACCTCCAGATCGATGGCGTCGCAATGGGGAGTCCAGTAGCCTCAGTACTGGCTAATATCTGGATGGAACACTTTGAAAAAAAGGCGCTTAGCAGCGGGCCCAAGACCATCAGGCTTTGGAAAAGATACGTGGACGACATCTTTAGTATCGTAAAAGGAGGTAAGCAGGAAGTAGATCAATATGTGCAACACCTTAACTACATTCATCCGAAAATGAGGTTCACCTACGAAATGGAAACTGACAGATCGTTGTCATTCTTGGATGTCAAAGTGACTGTGAGACCAGATGGGTCCTTAACACACTGCGTATACCGGAAGCCTACGCACACAGATAGATACCTGCACGCCATGTCGCACCACCATCCTCGACACCTGCAATCCGTTGTGACGTCACTAAAAAACAGAGCACATGACCTCTGTGACCCTGAGCATTTGAAGCTAGAGCTAGACCATGTTCAGGAGGTACTTAGGAAGAACGGATACCAGGTACAACGACGAATGACGCGGCCTATCAAGCGCGATAAACATCCGGCGGTAAATAGACAACCGACCTACATGCCCTACATTATAGGTGTTACGGATAAAATAGGAGACAAGTTAAAAAACTACTCCATTCCGACAGTATTTACACCAGGGGCCAAAGTATACAACATGGTGGGCACACCTAAGGATGTTCTACCACTACAAACCCCAGGTGTCTATAAAATCAACTGCAGCTGCGGAAGCTCTTACATAGGGCAAACGAAGCGGACTATCGCTGAACGTATAAAGGAGCACATCGCAGCTGTAAAGAACCGTCAAACGAACAAATCGGCGATTGCGGAACATTTACTTCAATCGGGCACCAATCACTGGATTGAATTTCATCGTCCCCAAGTCCTCTCCACGGAACGCCACTTTTACCCAAGAGTTGTGCGTGAAGCGATTGAAATCAGAAAACATAAAAATTTCAATCGGGAAGAGGGCTTCAAATTGTCATCGGCGTGGAATCCTGTGATTCGGCTAACAACACCCCACTTTAACGCGCAGTCGGCGAATGTTCAATATACAGATACGGTTAGTGTGTTTTGCGCCAGTACTTCGAATATCAACGACCCGGGGGTAGAAATAGAATCTTCTACCTCGCACTCGGAGACGTGACATCGCCACACCAGTCAGCTTGCGACCACGGGACGTGCAACCGTCTCGAAACGTCAAGCAAAATAAGGTATGTAAATACCTAATTTGCATGTTCGCGTTAATTCCCGTCTATATATATACACTTTCCTTTTTTTTTACATGAGTTCAGTTCAGGTTGAACAAACAATCGTGATACAATAAAACTGTCTTAACTCCATCTTCGCTACTGCCAATTGTTTTCGATTAACCCTTTAGTTTCCCAGAATGAAGGCATCGGGGGAATCACTGCTTTTATAGACTTATAAAAAGCGTAAAACTTGATGGCCCCTAATTCCGTGAATACTGACCCGGTCGATGGTCGATAAGCTCACGCTGACAATAAAAGCGAGTGGGCTGAATATTCAGCACCAAATCGAAATTTGAGCCTACTCAATGTTATTGTTATGAATGAACATGCAGAAAATTATTTGGTCTTAGATATACGAGTTAATGTATGCAAGTACCTATTTTATGTAGATTGAAGTAAGTATGGAATTACAACCGTATGATTCATGTTTTATTATCATTTGTTAGAATATGGTCATTATTTTTGTTGATAATAATTATTTAATACCAACGAGATTATATATTTGTGATTTGATTAAATAATTAGAAATAAAATTTCAAATGAATTAAGTACTACACTCCGTGTGGTGACGGATTAAGAATACGGAATGTCACCACCCCATATCATCCCATGGGTGTCGTAAGAGCCGACAGAGGGAGCATAGTATGCAGAGAACAGCACTGTAAAAGAAGGAAAACTTGATACAAACCCTATACCAACCCGTTTGGCCAGCGTGGTATATAGGCCAATTCCTCCTTTCAAAGGAGAGGTCTAGTCCAGCAGTGGACTCTTAAAGGCTGATGATGTAAGTACTACGTTATTAAATTGCTACTACTGTTTATATTTACGTCATAACAACTTTATGTCTATTTATAATTAGTGAATTTTTTTTTTACTTTTGATAGGCTAACGTTTGACCGCGATCTCGCCTGATGTTAAGCGATGATACGGTCGAAGATGGAGCACGCTTGCCTAGAAGGTACCTATTCACCCGCGACTTGAAAACACTCAGATTGTGCTCATCAGGAAACACAGAGTCAGGCAAGGAGTTCCAGACCTTTGCAGTACGCATAATAAATGAGGAAGCAAAGCGTTTCGTGCGTATGGATGGGATGTCAACCATATAACGGTGACGATGATTAGTTTGTCTGGTCGTCCGATGGTAAAAAGGGGATGGAGGAAACAGGTTATGTAGTTCCTCTGCACACTCTCCGAAATGTTCCCTATAACAAACCGACAGACTGGCAACACTGCGACGATGCTCCTGGAGCATTTGAGCTTTGGAGTTTTGTGTTCACCAATTGGTCATCGCCAATGAGTCTCCTAGCCTTCCTCTCAATAGAGTCCAAAGTCCCTAGCTGGAATTTGCTGAACCATCCCAAAGGTGAGAACATATGATGATGATGATGCATGATCGGACTTGTGCTTTGTAAAGATTAAGCAACTGATCCGGCGTAAAGTACCGTCTCACCTTGTTCAGGATACCTAACTTCTTGCCAGCCAGTTCGGCTTTTAACTCTATAAAAGGACCAAAATTTAAATTAGAGGTCAACGTGACGCCAAGGAGTTCCAAGCAATCAGTGATCTGCACAGGTACATTTTGGAAAGTCGGAGTCAGATGAAATTGACTTCGTTTCGTGGAGAAAAGACACGCCTGAGTTTTGGAGGTATTACACTTGACTTGATTAGCATCGCCCCAGTCAGAGATCGCCTTCAAAGTCAAGTTCAAACGCTCAATCATGCTTTCCCTGAGTGACTGTATGTCTGCTACACTGGGCCGAGCACTGGACATATATCTCTCTACAACCGTGCTGTCATCTGCATATCCGAAGATGCCTGGTTTCAATAGCTCGTTGATGTGAAGCAGGAAAAGTGTTGCAGAGGGAACTGATCCCTGTGGGATTCCGGCGTTAACCGCCATTCAGTCTGGCGAACAACCGTCTACGACTACCTGAATGGACCCTCAGAAAATCTGATATCCAAGCGCACAGATCAGGGGGAAGGCCAAATGCTGGAAGCTTGCCGATGAGACTATCATGCCAGAGCTTATCAAAAGCTTTCGAGACATTAAGTGCAATAGCTAGTGCCTCACCGTGCCTCTTGATGGCCTCATCCCATAGATGCGTGGCATACACTAGAAGACCTCCTGTCGACCGATTTCGCCGAAACCCGTACTGTCGGTCGCTGAGGAGGCTTTTCGATTTTAGGTATGCCAGGAGTCTATTATTCAGTGCACGTTCCATGCTCTCACAGAGTATGGAAGTGACTGAAATGGGTCTGTAGTTGTTTAGGTCAGCTCGGCTACCCTTTTTGGGCACTGGTTGTACATTGGCAAGCTTCCAAGATCTTTTCACTATGCCAGTTGCCAGAGAAAGGCGAAAAGGTGAGATTTTTAGTACTATGGCTGGAATGCCATCTGGCCTTGTTCACGTCAAGATGCCGCAGTATTTTACGAACCTCTGGTTGACGTATCCGTATGCCTAACATACAGGTTTCGCAATGGGGCGGTGTCGGAGGTGGTTTATTTGTCTGGTCTAGACGCAAAGATTCTGCGAAGATTGTGAAATAAATTCGCCTTGTCCACAGCAGCGTGGGCTAGTGATCCGTCTGGCCTCAGCAGTGGTGGTAGTGAGAGACGGCAGAAGTATGATTCTACCGATTTCGCCAGGGACCAAAACGCTTTACTACCAGCTGGGTAACAGGCAAGTTTGTAACCTGTTCGGCGAACGTGGTTGTATTTAACCATCTGGAGCACTTTCTTGCAAGATTTAGCAGCCCTGTGGCTCTCTTCTTCTCTGGTATATCCTTAGCCTTGCATTTGCATGCTTCAGCCCATGATACGTATGTTTTAACGCTTCGGCGCGTTGAAATTTCAAGAGTTGGTCGAGAAAATTTAAAACAACTTATCTCATTATCCAACTCCAATAATTACTGTTGCAGTTGTACAACTAAGTGTGTGACTACACCTGCTGAATCAATAGAATTGAATGCACATGGATGTCAGTATAATACACAAAACAAACTGCATCCAGTAAAGACTGCCAGTAAGAATGTAATAATTTTTTCAGGCCAACTGGGAGTGGGTTTAGGGAGCTTAATTGATCATTACACTGAGCGACCAGTACAGAACTTTTGTTCACCTGGCGCTCAGTCTTGTACCCTAGTTGATAATATTAAGAATGCCGACTTGAATGCACAAACTACTGTCATCATATTGTATGGTGACAGCTCATTAGTCTCCAAAAAACAGTCTCATAGAATTAACAGACTTAATGATAGATGTTAGCACAAAAATAGGATGTAGCTTTATTATTTGTGCATTGCCTTATTCATATGCTCTCACGGATGACCAAAACAGGCAGATAAGCAAATTAAATTTATTATTGTACAATAGGACATGTCATAGTGACAGTATTTTATTTTTTGACACTAATATTTTTATAAGTAATTTATTTTTAACAAAAGATACTATGTATCTTTCTTATGTACATAGGCGACAACTTGCTAAATTGTTAGCATTTAATTTATATACTGACAGGAGTACTTAGGAATTTGGTATATAATAGTTATACCAACAGTAGTATTGACACATCTATTAGTTTAAACTATTAGATGAGACAACAGATAGGCATTCATGTGTTTTAAACTTAGTTCATCAAAACATGCAAGGCCTATCTGGCAAAGAATAAGAAATAGATTTATTTTTAAATAAACATAAGATTGATATCTTAAGTATTACGGAACATTGGTTGCGAGGTGACCAATTAATATGTAATATGAAATAAGAGTAAGCCAAAAACTAGATACAATAGTTTTAATTAAGTAAAATTGTAGCATACATAATAATGTGCATATAACGTATAATACCTACACATTTCTTAATTAATGTAAAAGATAAAATCATATCTTCATTTGATAAACAACAACGAACACAAACGAGTAAAGATGAAACAATTTTCCGTACAGTTTACTAGAATCCAATCGACACTGAATATTTTATGATCAACGTATGGCTCTCTTTTTTTAAAGTAAAAAGACAACTTGAATGTCCATTAAGGCTGATACACATAGGTATCATTACATGTTTATTAAAGTTCTTTGAAAATGTACTCTAGAACTTCATTTTTAGAACAGAAAATATTTAAATGTACAAATTGTTGCATTTAGCATGAGGTAATAATTTTCTTATTATATTTTAAAGAGTTAGTTTCGTAATGAATGTCAATGATATGAAGGATATAGAAATAAAGTCTTCGTCGGTATTTTAGGATTATAATTATTATATTACTCACAGCCTGGTTGCATCACAACTTTATTTGATTTTCGTGATCATTGATGGGGACTGAACAAAACCGCAAAGTAAATAGGGGTAAGAAGAGGAATTTGCCTTCCTCTTCTTGCACATGATGCACCCTATGAGGTCATGTTTATTCGAATAAAATAAGGGAGGACACCAGAATTCTCATATATTCTAGTTGAAACAGACTTATGATTGTCGTGTTAATCTGTTAATGTCACTTTACAACCCGTTTACTTTGTGTGACGAGAGAATGCGAACACACAAGGTAACTCCTAATTAAAATGATAAACAACAGCGGTTCCTATCATACCCATATACATATCCATTTGTTCGACATTCTTTGAACGATATAGTCCTATTACGTTTAGTTTTGTACTTTGATAATAAAAAAGCTTTTAAAATGTGAAGTATACATATATATATATATATATATATATATATATATATATATATATATATATATATATATATATATATATATATATATCATGTGTAAAGAAAGCTTTTGCTCCACTTCGTCCAATTGTTTTTTATCTGAGCTCGGTATAGACGTAAAGAAAGCTTACCTATTGTAACGGCAGACTGTTCACATTGCCATTTCTTTCTGAAGCCGCTCCCGCCTAATAAAGTTCTCTCTTAATTCGACAAAAATGGTCTGTGTACTTCTTCTATCTCAATGGCATAGGATTTTTATGGGGTGAAAATATACCACAGTTCTCAACATTTTGTCTTCCCGAATATTGCATTTTATTATACTAACAGGCATCTGTGCACTAAGGAATGTACGAAGGTACGCTATTAATTCGAGTAACTAATCTACTTGCATAGTATATTTATTAATATTTTTCTTTGCGTTTGGTACATTGTTGCCATGCCAGTTATAATATCGTGGATTGAACGAACTAGCTCGATCCATATCTCGTTTACGGTCTCAAGAGACATACTCATGTCCTGATTATTTACGAAAGACCTATTTGTCTAGAATAAAAGAATACGAAATGTTTACACCAAAGAAATATAACAAACGAATTTGAAATGCAAGTTGATAATACCTTATTTTAAAAACAAGGCTTAGTTCTGAACTGTTGTAATTATTATGTACCGACCGAATGTCTCCAATCAATTTTAAACGAGACAATTTGCGACTGAATTTCCTTTAACCAGTGCTCGTTAATTATTATTAAGCTTTAGTACGCCAGTGCGAACCTGCCAACCTGCTATTTCAGCCCAACCTATAATTATGTTGTATCTTTGAACAAAATGAACACGTCGTCGTTTGAAATATTCTCTCAGTTATTTTAAGTAGTACAGCTAGCTACAGCTATTTGGAGCGAAATTGTGTTCTATGCTATATTAAAGCTTCAGGAACTTTAAGCGCTGCTTAAACTGTTAATGATACATAAAATTAATGAAGTACTTTATTAAAGCACTTATTATTACCAACAAAAAAGTCGGCGATGGCATAGGTCCATCTCCTAAATAAGTCCCCAGTAACCATTTATAGCAATAACAAATTACAAAAAGATAATGGGGAATTTTCGAAGCTATTTTAAACAATACAGTATTATTTCTTATCCAATTAAATAACCTAGATACGTTGTGTATATAATGTTGATGGAAATTGTCTTTTATAATATATCATTATAATGCATACCTTAGAAGATATAGCAAAATAAATATAATGCCCGAGAATATTAACTCACCGCGGTGTGCGAAGACCGATATTCCGCCGGAGCGAGACTCGCTTCATTCGATCGATTATACAAATTTTATAATAAAGAAATAAATCATTACATTTTCAAGAAGACTGTTTCAATACCTGTAAATAAATGTAATATATTTTGTATCATTTAAATTAAACATGCCATTTAAAAGCTATAATGAATGTAAAAGTAAGGCAGGGGGCGTGCATCAATTAAAAATGTATTACCCGTAGAAATTAATTACTAAGTATTTTTATTTTTTTTATTTTAATAAGCACACCAACAATATAATTACAAGAAATATTTTTAATACAGCTTTCATATTATATCTAATCTAGAGTAATTACACAGGTAATAGGTATGCATCCCCCCCGTGGGATCTCCACCTTGTCGTGGTGGAGGGGCTCAGTAACCGTGGATTGGTCATCCGCGGTGAAGGTAAGAGGGATCCAGGAGGGGACGCTCCGCGTGGGCTTGGAAGGGCCTGCGCAGGATGCGTCCAACGGTGCGGGTGCGGGGGACAGTTCTGTCTGTCCATCGCAGTCGGATGCGGTCGCGGGAGGAGAGGCGTGTCGGTGTTGCGTTGCCGCGCGCCCTATCTCCCGCGACCAAATGGGGGCGCACCATTGTTGCGTCGCGGTGGGGCCGCAGAGGAAGAGGAGATACGGTGTTGCGTTGCCGTCCTCGCTATCCTCTGCAACCGCTTGGTGTTTTGGCGGCGGAGCTCAACACCTTCATCCGCCGCCAAGGGGGTTTCGTTCGGGGCCCGCCTGACCATCTCGTGGGCCATTACCCGTTGGGGGGTAGCGAGGAATGCTTCGGTGAAACCCTACCCTCCGACACATGGGTACATGAAGAGCACGGGTTGGTTTTTAGTCAGTAAGAGTCTGACAGTCCTCTTCGTCCTTCCTCCCCAGGGCGAAGGGACTCCATGAGGATTTTCCAACCCGACACCAAAAAAAAAAAAAAAGGTAATAGGTATGCATAACATTGGGAGAAAATATTTTTGTTCCAAGAGATTACAGTCTACATGTTATCTTAATATATAAAATTCTTGCGTTACTGACTGACTGACAGACACGCTACAGCGGAAACTACTGGTCGTAAGAAGATGAAATTTGGCATGTATGTTCCTTGGGCACCGTAGGGGTGCACTAAGACGGGATTTCCCAAAATGCCCACGGGATCGGGCAATACGGGAAATTCGAAAATATGTGCGTGCGAAGCCGCTGGCGTCGACTAGTACCTACCATAAAAATACACAAAAGCAAAGAAATTAACTAAAAATAAATTAAATTGTACAATGTTGTTCCTTATTGTAAGAGGTAATGCCTGTATTGTCCAAATTCCATTGCGAAGATGTCAATCGCGCTATTATGCTTTACAACTCTATCATTGTACAACCGAGCCATACGCGTTAGTGGACTGTTGTAAATAATATTTAGGGTGCACGTGGGTACCTCAAATACACGCGGATGGCGCATGACGCGCTGGTTAATTGTAAACTGGAATTTATTGATAAGTGGGGCGTCTAAAGACCCATTGATAATTTTATGGAGAATTAATAAATCTGAAATATCACGCCTGTCTAAAGGACTTTTCATTTTATAATGAAGTAGCCTATTATTGTAAGCAGGAATGGATTTGCGAACTCTATTTCTAATTGTTAAATGTCTAACAAAACGTGCTTGGATGGATTCTATGGATTCCGCATATGTAATATGGAAGGGCGACCATATAGCAGAACAGTATTCCAATGTACACCTCACCAAAGCGTTGTAGAGTAACATGATGCTGCTGTTGTTACGAAACGGTTTACACATACGTATTATAAAGCCGAGTGTCTTGCCAGCCTTCGCTACCGACTTATCTATGTGTTGACGGAACGACAATGGTGTATCAAAGGTAACCCCCAAGTCTTGAATGACTGAAACCCTCTCCAAACCGATTCCATCTATTTCATAGCGAAAGTTAATGTTAGTAACTTTTTAGTGAATGTTATCAGCTTACATTTTTTAATATTAAGTGTCATTCTGTTATCTTTACACCATTGCTGAAGCGTATGTAAGTCATCCTGAAGAGCAAAACAGTCATACTTCACATCTACCTATATATAACTAAAATAATACTATTTACACACATATAGCATTTCGCAGTCCATTGCTGGACATGAGCATCTCAGTAGCAGTGAGTCAATAGGAAGATTTGACCTACTATAACCACGCTAGCCTGACGGGTTCGTATGGAGTTTGATGTAGTGTTTGCCGTATCTTTACAAAGTAACTGTATTTTCCTTAGTCACCGCTTCAGACAACCACGGAATGAAATGGGGTAATGTCAGTTTGTATACTCAATCTGCCACCACAGGGATGAAATGAAATAGGATATGAAATGGAAAAACTTTGAGAAGAAAAATAGGTTTATGGCTAACAAGCTGAGCCCGCAACTGGGCCCAAGCTATTTAAGGCTACTGATTATATAGACTATGGCCTTCCTTCCTCGATAGATGAGCTATCGAACTCAAGAAAGATTATTCAAATTGAAGCAGTAGATCTTGAGATTAGCGCGTTCAACTAAACAAACAAACAAAGTCTTCAGCTTTGTAATTTTAGTTTATCACACAATTTAATGAAAATGTATTTTCTTTTAAGACGACTACCGCACTAAGAATTGAAGATATTCAATAATCGGACAAAAATAACACCTAGGCTCCAAACAGCAATTTGTCCATCACACAAAGTTTTGTTTCGTGTGAGCATCGAACCCACGACACGCAGTACGCCGTATACGTAATAGTCACCAAAACGGCCCCAACACGAGACAACATAGGCTTCTCCTAATTCGCATCCAAATAACATTTTGGCCATTGTGAGCCAATAGGACTTTGGCTACGATGCCACCTTAACCAGACGGGTTGGTATAGAATTTCATGTCGAGTTTTCCTTCTCTACGCAAAGTTACAATTTGTTTCGTGTATTTTCCTAACGTCGATTTACGTTGCTAACAAAATGAAATGGGTTAGTGACACTTTCTATTTTTAATCTCACACCAGTAGGATCGGCATTTTGATAATAAGTATTTAACAGTACTTAAAATAAATATCTTGCCTTATAAGTTAAAGTACCTATTTGAAAAGTATGAAAGCGGGTAAAGCTATATGACAGGATATCTGCTGAAATGCTTATGCCAGGTGAAGGCGTCACTGCAAGCCTGCCGTACCTACTACGTACACCACAACTATGCCATCTCGAAATAAACGGCGGTATACCTGAATGGAGATGTCGGTAGGGGACGCCCAAGGTCAGGTACGCCATCTAAATATGTGAAGTACTGAAAAAGGGCCAATAAAAGTACCCACCCATAACAGACGCGCATGAATGATGAGATTGATGAATGTCGAGGAGGCGAAAGGGTTTCATAGTCTCTGCCTACCCTAATGGGAGACAGGCGTGACAATATAGATAGATAGATATAAAAAAACTAAATGTCCACCCGTGAGAAGCCGGGGCGCGCCGCTAGTACAACATAAGTATTATGTCACCTGTTTATTTATTATGTTTCTATTAATTGTACGTTCTTATGTGACAATAAATGCTTTTACTTACTTTACTTACATAATTATATCTGACTCTATTTGCCAATAATATAAAATCTGTCAATACAAAAATGCAACTAGAGTGGTAATGAAGTTATCGTGAGAAACGCATTTGAAGAGGGATTCGTCAGACTATGACCCAGATAAGTGAGTGTTTGCTTACCCTCGTCTTAACCTCGCCATTGGCTTTCGACTTGCTACGTCATATCTACGGCAGTGAATCAAAGTATATAATCTGTTATGATAATACACCTAACCCTTCTAATTTATGGTGATTGGTTTTTGCTTTGCGCTTGACTGCTACGGCTTGCGGGCAAGTTTAAACGATAAATAACAGGGTCAGATTTATAACATTGTAGACGATCATTTTCATGCTCTCTTTCTTCTCATCTCAGATCATTTATGGTATATGCAATTGTCTGAATTTCGGTGCGTGAAAACGATTCTTGATTTTTCGTAACTGCATGCCAGTACATTTCTGCAAAAGTCATGTTACCATGAATGAAACTGAACTGAATTAAAGTTGAAGTGCAAGTTGTTATGTTCTGTTAAGTGGCCCCTTAATGTCATAAACACGGTGAGATTGATTTAAATTAATGAAACCTAAATAAAAAACACAAATTAAACTAGCATGTCTGCAGATTTTCAATGGAATTCAGTGGATTGATAAGTATATATATATATTTTACCAATATTCTGTAAGTTTTTACAATTATATCTTATACTAGCTGCTGCCCACGACGTCGTCTGCGTGAATACAGCACCAAAAATAACTACGATTATATCTTTTAAAATAACATTCATTTACTCGTATTTTGTATCTACGGAAAGTGCAGTAACAGAGGGAGACTGTCTTTTGTAAAATTGACCTTCAAAAAGTGCTGATTTTCAGCCTGCTTTGAATTAATGACTTTATGGTGATTCTGCTGAATTAAATCAGAGGTTGTGACTGAAGCAGATGGAGAAAATAAAGAATAAGGAATACAGAGTAGGGTAAAAATACATAATTATAGGACTTCTCGATAAAAAACATTTGTGGTTTGGCTTTCCGCAGCCAAAACGTAAAGAGAGTCAGGACTGGTGACGCGGGAGCAAGAGACACACAGTTGCCCGTGTGAGAAGCAGCTCGTCCTTAGGTCGACACCCGATGCCCTCAGTGTCTGCCCCTGCGACTTATTGATGGTCATCGCGAAGCAAACACTCACGGGGAACTGTACGCACTTGAATTGGAACGGGAAGTTATGAGGTATAAAATAATAATAATATAATAATAAAATAATAAAATTTATTAATTTTCATACATCACAAAAATATACATAAAGTTCTTAAAAGGTAATTTAGGTAGAATAATGAGGTGCCTGTATGGTATGAGAGGAATTCGTGCTATAAATACTGCCTCGCCGAGGCCACAACCCCTAAGAATTTCCGCCTCAATAATATGTCTGTGAGCGAGATGACTTTAAGGCGGGTCCCGTTACACAACTTCGGAGGAGATAGGTTCCAAAGAAGCATTATCGGAACACCGATCTGCAGCTTGATGGTATGCGCTGAAAGTCCACTTGCTGACAGGGAGTTCAGAAATTCCACGGGATAATGTGTAGCGTCATCTTGCTCGACGAAAGTGTTTATAGAGGTGTAGACCACTTTATTCCCCTCAATTGTCGAGAGAATGCATTCGTTAATTGCTGCAGCCTGATCAGTTTTGAGCGTCAAAATTACCAGCTCACACACCCAAGAATTCTGCTGGTGCGGTATACGACTGATGTCCCCATACACACAGCGAATGATTTCTTCTAAGCTGGATACAACTCTATCGGAGACTCTGGAAGCACCACCTGTCCACCTCTCTCCTCTGGTAGAGTGTCTTCGCCAAGACTAAGAAGGACATCGGGGAATTCTTTAGCACGTGCATTGGCGCCGAGCCGAGCTCTCATCTTAATGGTCAAGCGCAGCGTACGAACTCGTGACCACAACGAAGATCGTTTCAACGAAACATTCACCTCGTCAGCCCTCGATCCCCGCGTCACCACGAGAAGCGTTTGTCGAAAATCGCCACTGAACAGAACTGTGACACCACCCATCAAATGTTCGTCCCTGTGGATGTCCTGCGGGGTTCTGTCCACGGCCTCAACTGCCTTCCTATCGCCCATCGTACACTCATCCCATACGATCAGAAAGCAACCCTTGAGCACGTGTCCCTTGTCACTGTTACGTGACACACCACAAACAGGCGTTTCGGCGCTTTCTAAATCGATGGTGTAATGGTGTTACTGGCTACACCAAATTAAATAATAATATATAGTCCTTAGGTCGCATACTTGTTTCCACATGTGTTTGTCTTATCGCTATGATGGCGCCAACGTTATGCAATTAGTAAACTCATAAATTCCAAAAGGTTGGCAAATTTATAAGAATTATGTGACAGGCATATGAGTTAAGAAATAGCCATGAAATATGAGAAAACATTTGCACTGTAGTGTTCACATGCGGTATAGTTGAGGATCATAAAAAAGGGACCAACGATAAGAAACGGATCAGGTAGTAAGGATTCGAGAGGCGTTGCGTTGATGGTGTTTGACTGGACAGTCGGGTCTTAGGAGGTGGAGCGAGTCGGGTCCCAGGACAGCGCGGTGTGGGAGTGGAGAAAGTACCTGCGTGGGGAGTGGGTCTTAGGACGCGAAGGTTGGCAGATCTCAGGAACGAACTCTCGTGGTAGTTTAGGCAGTTGGTTTTGAGGCGCGAGAGAGATCGGACCTAGCCTAGCGCGAAAGAGGTGTTCGGTGTTGGTCGATAATTAGTGTTTAGAGATATCGAAGAACAAGGCGAGCAGCTACAAGAGAAGGTGACCAGCACAGGGCAAGGGGTAAGTTTGGCAGCGGCGCAGCTAAAAGTCCGGTGAGTGTCTGTTATCCAATCTACTGTAATTTATTGCATGAACTGTATAACATTAATAACTCTGTTGTGTATCTATGTCTATATCACACCAAATATATCCAAGGCTCTATGAGATATTGTACATAGTTATATTATTAATAACCACGTGTAACATTAGTAGTGGTTCGTACCTTGTTGATGATGGATGTGAAGATGAGCGATGTATGATGGGAGTCTTCGTATTCGCGATCAGGTGGTAGAATGCAGGACTTTCACAATCACTGTCTAAACCTGCATACAAGCCAGCACAGAGCAGCTGACAAGGTTTTAAAGAGCGAAAGAAGAGCCACCTGTCGGGCACGCGGTGTCCCGTAAGTCCTGGCGGCGATTGTAACGAGAGCTTCCCTGCAAGCTATGCGCGATGGCTTAATACGTTTTAATTGACTATATTTGTGTGGGCTTCAATGTTGTGACTTGCGGCAAGGAGGCGTTTTGTGACATCAGTTCTGAGACTGTTACTGTACGCTCAATACTATACACTGGATATCACTGGAATACTCGGCGCCGATTATACTATATGAATAATATACCTGGATCATGTTCTTCGTCTCCCTGGAGCTGCCGTCTCTGAGATACGCTGCCTTGTACTCAAGTACCAATATGCGAAGCATGAATATATGGAGAGTAATTTTGTGATGACAAACCAATACTAATGTATCGCTGTCTTTAGTATTTTGATGCCCACCTTTCATTCAATTATAAGCGTTTACGTTTGGTAAATGCTGTCAGTAGAGGAATATAAATTGAATTGGACGAATTCCATAGTTCCTGCGCGGTCGAGGGACTCGGGAACCCTGACAACAAATTGCTTGGCAGGCTGAATTTGATATTTTAAACCCAGTTAGTAAGAAAACTAAAATTTTAATCAGCCTGGGGTCCATAGGATTCCGTTACAATGGGAATTTTAAACATGACATGTGCTGTCTTGCCACCCGGAAGCAGTCCGACGACGCTACAGCAATGGCAATTTTGCCTTGCCTCCTGCCGTCGGTCTCCAACCACCGTGAAAGGGCAAGCTGAGAGCGATTTCTACTTAACCGGGTCTCCTGCTCTTCATGACCTTTGATCGACCGTCTGCTGTTCTTCATGACCTTCGATCGTTCGAGAAAGAGAAGTGCGACTCCGCTTCGAACTCAACCTCGTCTCTCACTGCCTGTATCTCTCTGACGCGCGAGACTCAGCGTGGCGCTTCCGGTCGCTTTCCAGTCGAGCTTCTCGCACTTCGACACTCTCACAAAATCGAGCGGCATCTGTGCGAGAGCGCTGGGAACTCAACCTCGTCTCTCGCTGCGTGTACGTCTCTAACGTGCGAGACTCAGCGTAGCGCTGCCGGTCACTTTCCAGTCGAGCTGCTCGCGCTTCAGCACTCTCGCACGATCGAGTGGCATCAGTGCGGCTGTGCTGCAAACTCAGTCTTGTCTCTTGTTGCGTGTATGTCTCTGACGTGCGAGAGTCAGCATGGCTCTCCCGATCATTTAATAGCCGCATTTCGAATGCTCCTATACTTTTTTACTTACTTTAAAAAAAAATTACACACAGATAATGATAGCTAAGCAGTAGTCCGATTGAAGCTTTTTTAAGTAATATTTGTTTATTTCACGCAAAGGTTTTCACGTTAACCTTTAAATAGGTACTGACGTGGTTTAGTCATATCATAAATTGAGAAGTGACTTATCACAGACGGCTTGATAAATAATCGAAATAGATCATAATATATTTACTGATTTGTACATTATTTACTTGTATTATGATTTATTTATTATTATTTTAGCAAGACTGAAAAAATCAACAACATTTTCACCTGAAAAAATGTATCTATAAAAAGATATTTGGCATTTTTTGGGAAAGATTATTTTACTTTAAATGTTAAGTCTTAGTTTTAGTATTGCTTAGGTAGCGATTGCTTTCGAAATTACGTAAATATTTGGAACTAGCTCACTTGTTGACTAACAACACAATTTTTAAGAAGAAAATGCACAACTCCATCTATGACTTTTGAAAACAACTATTAACCTCGCCAACATGATCAAATTTAAATTATTTATATCCTAAAAGTGTTTACACATGTAATTCGACTTGATGTTTTTGCAATCTCATAGATGCTTTAAAATTGTCTTGATACTACTTATTTTCATTTATCAATCAATCAAAATCAAAATCATTTAATTATATTTATCGGCCTAAGTTACTTATATTGCGTGATTTTTATAGTATGAAGCTAGCTTATAGCATGGTTAACATAATAACAACATGCAAATATGCGTCGTTAGTTGACACGTTGTGACAGAATGCGTTGAACAAATAAAGGTTCATTGCTCGTTCCCTGAAGGTGATAGTGTGATAATATGTAGCTTATATGTTGACTCAACTTTTTACTAATATTCGTGCCAAATTTGAAGTAAATCCATGCAGTACATTTTGAGTTTATCCCGGATATACAACAGACAAACAGACAAAAATTCTAAAAACTATATTTTTTGCTTCGGTATCGATTGTAGATCACACCCCAAGTATTCTTTAAAAAAAATATTCAATGTACAGTTTTGACTTTCCTACCATTTTATTATATGTATAGATATATTCAGTTGACTGACCAAAAATAATATATATTGCAATTAGTACTATCACTCTACCTCCGTGACCCAGGGCACAGCGTATGCATCGGTTACGTGGTTCCGACAAATTCATAATATAGCGAAATCTGCGTGTAATACCTCTGCCTAACTTTTTAGAGAAACAGGTGTCAGTCAGTCTATAAAGAATACACGTGTTGACAATGTATGTATATGAAAAGAAATATGAAGCATTTCTAGAATTTTAAGAAAAGAGGGCATCACGTTACGTTTCAAGGAATATAGTGACTTTCATCGCAAGTTAAGATCTTATATGTGCAATCCTTGTCACAAAGGAATCTAATGCTTTCTAACCCTGAACTTCACTGTTAAGAAAATGAAAGTAGAATTCTTTGAAAGTAAATATTAGCTCCTATTCCTCCTAATGTATTTAATTTACGACATATTTATATAGCTACATCTGAATTTGTTTTTGTAGTTTGGTCGAGTAAAGACATTAACAATAAAAATAATACGTTTTTGCCGTTGAATTGCCAACTGGATTGGCGTTTGAAGGCTAAAACTGTCCGAAAAAAATATTTTTATTCTTTGGGAGTGAACTGATCGGGTACGGATAGGTGATGTTGGTCTATTAATCTCAACCGCCAAACTAAGCAAGTAAAGCACATGTCTTTTCATTTAGTTTGGATTGGTTAATTGTCTTCTTGATTCCGTCGTCATTTATCCATTTTCATCAAAAATCGAAAATGGTGTATTTGTAACGAGGGATATTAAAATAATTGTATTGATTGCCGTTGAATAGTGGTTGCAAAAATAAATGAAGCCACGATTTTAGTTTATATGATGACATTTTTTGCAAAAAGAAGCAACGGCCGCGCTGGGCATAAATCCTGTGTCGCAGGGGACTTTACAAACATTTCATCAACTGCCACAAAAAACACCCTGAGTCGAAACAACAATTTGTGGATTACAGTCATAAGGTGTTGTATCGTGTGGGAATCGAACCCACAACATTAGGTTCAGGGCTAAACAGCGAGGCGTCAGCTTAAACCACTGCGCCATACGTGCATTTTGATTTCATTTTTCCACAGAACATTTCTCATCTGTGAACTTTTCAATGAAAAAAGAATGCGGTGTTTATCTAAATCTAACAAATCATCGTTTCTTTTCATTGCTTATTTGATTTTTATTTAATTTCCTTTCCTTATGATTTTGGCATATACATTATAGCCGTCACTGTTCACAATAATAAACATAATTCATCGTGAAGCGTTGGTTATAACTGCTTCATTTCTTTGCTCTATATATATAAGAAAATAATCTAATATAAGCCGAGAGAGTTGCTACATAGTAATAAAATTATCTCGACAGCGCTATTTGTTGGTTTTGTATCGAATACGGTATGTAATAATATACATTACCTACTAGAACAACAGCTTGGGAGTACCATACGTTTTCTTGTAGGTAATGTTCCTCGTTCTATACTCATATCTATTTATCTATTTTATTTTAAAACTTCTTGCATATAATTTCCAAATTATTGTACAAAGGCGGACTTAATGCCATTGGCATTCTCTACCAGTCAACCTTTGGGTGGTACAGAGACAATCATGGTAGGTGCATAAAAAAAGCGTAAAGTTATTTAATAAATATGAAATAAGTAACGTTATATAGATAGGAAACTAATAAAATAATAAACGAACAATATAATAAAATCATATAATAAATACATATTATTATAATATATATACGAATATAAAATACACAAATAAATACATACGTTACGTAATATTATGTACAAATATATATTATATAAGTACAAATATGTCTACTGTTGTGATTCTGTCAACTGTTCCATGTATCGCCTACGTACTCTAGCCTTAAAAAGTTCACGTGACGAAGACATCCTAATCTCTGGAGGGAGTGAATTCCATAAATGAATAGCTTGGATGTTAAAAGACGAATGGACAAGAGTAAAGCTATGGGAAGGACACAAAAGAAGTAGATTATTTGTGGAACGAAGGTTTTTGTCATGTCTACTGCAGAGATATTGAAAGTTAGGAGTCAGGTAAGAAGGAGCATTTGGTGAGTTTAAAAGAGAGTAAAGTGTCGTTAACGTGCGCAAATTGCGCCGTTGGCGGATGGGCAGCCATCGCAATTGGGCACGGTAAGAGGAAAAATGGTCGTATTTACGGAGATTGAAAATGAACCGAATGCAACTGTTGAGAAGTCGGTCAAGTTTATTGATCAGATCTGCATTCAGATCGAGATAACATACATCACCATAGTCGATAAGAGGGAAAATTAAAGTTTGCACAAGCATTGTTTTCGTCTTTATTGGAAGGAAATTCTTAAGGCGATAGAAAGACCGCAGGGAACCGGTGACTTTCTGACTGACACTCGCAATTTGAGAACGCCAGTCGATAGTAGTGTCTAGGTGTAAACCGAGATTTTTCACACTAGGGCTGAAGGGAATGATAGATCCGTTGAATATAATAGGTGGAAGAGAATTTAAATTCACTTTGCACATCATCCTTCAGCTTCCTATCATGATGGCTTGGCAATTAGTTGGATTTACTGATATGCCGAATCTGTCAGACCAATCCTTTACCGTGTTTAAATCTCGGTTGACCTTATCTATGGCAGTCAAAAGGTTTTCTACTCGTGCCTGGGTATAGATCTGTAGGTCATCGGCGTTCAGATGATACGAACAGCGAAGGTCATACATAAGAAGATTAATAAATAATGAAAAGAGAAGAGGAGAAATTATACCGCCTTGAGGAACGCCAGAGCCAAAGTCTCGCCAGGTTGATGAAGTTTCATCCACGCGAACTGACTGCTGACGTCCTCGAAGATAGGAAGAGAACCATTCCAAAGCGTCGGACGAAATCATAAAGTGGGAAAGGATGGACAAAAGGATATCGTGGTCGACAGTGCCGAAGGTGTTTGAGAAGTCCACCAAGACCGATACTGTGATCTTGGAGTCCTCCACACCCGACCTGACATCACCAGTTATTTTGAGCAGTGCGGAGACAGTGCTATGTCCGGACCTGAATCCCGATTGTAGTGGCGAAAGAATATTATTTTCGGCAACAAACCCGGACAGTTGTTTGTGGACGCATGCTTCAAGCACCTTCGACAGGAATGGGAGAATGGAAATGGGCCTAAAATGGGAAGGAAGAGAGGGATTGGAAATCTTCGGTAGTGGCCGAACTATAGCTTTACGCCACAATAATGGAAACTGGCCGGACTCCAAAAATAATTGAGGATATGGGTGAGTGGAAAATGGAGAGAGTCAAGGATGACGGCGACCATATGACGACTGACGTCATCACAGCCCACCGCCTTGGATTTGATAGACAGGACCACTTTTTTGATCTCATCCAACGGAATTGGATCATATCGGGATATAATGGGCGATAAGTGTCTGTAATACACTTTATAGAAAATTTTCGTATTTGTACTTACTGTATCGCAAAGTATCTTGTTGTTGTAACTGGTTATAAAAAAGGATGACATTTTAGATTCTACAGTTCAAAGTGCACATTCGACAAACGGATTAGTGGGACACTATTTTGTATTTACTATCGTCTTGTGAATTTATTTAATGCTAGCTTCCACCGGCGTGGCACACACTTATGTATTTCTCATAAGTCACTTCGTCTACTACTGGAATCAAAGTCATGAAAATCTGTTCAGTAATTTTTGAGATTATCGAGAACAGACAAACGCGGTGGGCGACTTAAACCTTCCTCATGAGGAACTCCGGTTACTGGTATAACCACATGAAAATCGGTTTAGTTGTTTTTAAGTTTATCCAGAACAGACAGACTAACAGATTCGGTAGGTGACTTAGTTTTATAAGCTAAAAGGATATTTTCAATAAAGTTTCTTATTCATCGTATCTTATAAGTTTCGCAGCATACTTTTTTTAAATATAACTTCCGCATTAGGGTTAAATCCTGTGTAGCGTGGGACTTTATACACATAAAACTATCGGACACAGTGAACACTCAGACTCGGAACAACAATTTGTAGATCTCACAAAGTGTTGTCTCGTGTGAGGATCGATCCCACAACCCTCGGCGCAGTGTCAAGCGTCGAGGCGGCCGCTTAAGCCACTACGCCAACCGTCCAGTACATTGACTATGGACGTCTACTCTGGAACATTCTGCGTATCCGCGCCCGTTTTCTGAGCCACTAGTCACTCATGCTATTTAACCAGTCAAGAGATGTTCTTAGCTCAAAGTAAAAGAGTCATCGTTATCAATTTGTTGAGTGGTTACTGCTATTCAAGACGCAGTCGAGATTTCAAATGAATGAAGATGTGGTGCATTGTAGAACGACCGATGGGAGAGGTCGTTCAATGCTACAGACCGTCTGATGGTCAGGGCCACGGTAGTGTGTTTATATTTAAAGGTTTTCACTATTTAGTAAAGAGCTTTGATGTCACGGACCTCGTGTTTCAATGCAACGCCGAAGTAGAGTATTAACGTAGGGCTGGCTAGCTTTTTTAAATATAGCGATATTATTTTTAAAGTGTTCATTGGTTGAATGTCTGTAATGACCGCTATATGTACATTATTTACTAATATTGTAGGAGCTGTATTTCTATTTAAAATACATTGAAGAGGCGCCGGTCATAAATGTAATGAAGACTGCTACGGATTTTTATAGTAGATAAACGTGCGTTTTAGGTTCCTTATTGCCAATTAATGCAATTAACATTAAACGTGTGATCAATATAACCCCTAAGTACCGGATTTTCTCATCTGAGATCTGAGATTATAGTAAAACAAGTTGATTAAAAACTTTCCAAGGAAACTTCTTAAATAATAAATATCACTCAGCCTTATGTAGACCTAAGTACCGGCTAAAATAGATTCACTTAGATTTGTATTCATGGACAGATTTATACTTAGAGACATAATTCTCGGATATTGAAATATTCAGTGTGTTTATCAGCAGTGCTATCAACTAAAATATGACGGTTAGAGTGCCTTTCATATTTTGAAATGCAATGCCCGCTGTACACATTGGCGCAACATGCTGGGCCAGCATGTTACATTCTGTTGTACTATCTTCCCTCTCTACGACTATAACTTTGGTTTGTCAACATTCACTTTCATACCTTTCGTCTTAAACGCCTCATTTATCATGGTGACCATCTGCTGTCACCATATTTTTGTAAGGATCCCTAATATTTTCTAGAAATAAATATAGCCTATGTCACTCAGGGATATCGTCGCATTATAATGGTGAAAGAATTTTTAAAATCAGTCCAGTACTTTTTTAGTTTATTCGTTACAAACATACAAAAATACAAAAATACAAATCTTTCCTCTTTATTCTATTATATAGTATATAGTATAAGTATAGAAGTATAGATATAGATGTACAGTTAGTTGTCTTGGCTGCGATTCGAATTCTTCGAGCTTGGAGATCGTTCTCATCTAATACAATTCTCTAGAATATTAGCTTTTCTACAGCAAACAAGAGCAATATTATATGGTTAAGACTAGGATCAGGATATTTATCTTCATGTCAGGACTGACGTTATGCATTATATAGACAGTGACATGACAAAAATGTAGCTCAGACCGGATAAAAATATTTTAATCGAGCCACTATAATATTTTTAAATACCTATTGCTCGGCCCCATAGTAGTCAATTGAAAATATAATAGTCACATTTTACTGCCTTATGTTTATGCAAGCATATGTATGCAAGTAAAACAGTGTAAAAAGTATGTATAAATGCAGAAAGAACGGTTCGCACCGATCGGCTTTTAAATTGTGTGTGAACCCTGCGAGGTTTTGTAATTTAAGAGACCTACATACGATGCCAGCGGCGACATCCAAGCCACATCTAAGTCTTTTTCGTTGTATTAATATGAAGTACGTTCTACACTGCTGGCTTTTCAATAACGTGGCAACTTTAGTAAACCAACTGTTGTTTGAAATATTGGAAGTTGAACTACTATTTCAAAATAATTTAGTCACCAATATTAAAGCGACATTGTTTGTATTGAACGTCTTTGACTAACTTTAGCAGTTCACTGTTGTAGGGGTATGTAGGTCTCCCCTAATTTGCGTCAAAATAAAGTTGTGAGTCAAAAGGAGGATTTGGTCTTGTATACCAATCTGGTCATACAGATTGGCATAGGGATTGTTGGTGAGGTTTCGGTCTTTTCTCATAGATACCATTTGGTTCGTGTAGATTCCTTAGTCACCTTATACAACATCTACGGAAAGTAATGAGGTAGTGTCACTTTGTATTCTTAATCCCTAACCACTAAACAGTCTTTTACATTAGATAATTGTGACTTCATATAATATCAATGGTAGATTACTGCGTGCTTAGTAATGCGACGCCTATCTGGCAGCCTTTGTGGATAGTCATCGAGCATCGTGCTCCAACGCTTTGAAATTTACTCTTGTGTCAAGGATACTTCACGTAATGCTAGAGAATGAACAACACATTTGATCAGTTATAAAAAAGGATAACATTTTAGATTCTACAGTTCAAAGTGCACATTCGACAAACGGATTAGTGGGACACTATTTTGTATTTACTATCGTCTTGTGAATTTATTTAATGCTAGCTTCCACCGGCGTGGCACACACTTATGTATTTCTCATAAGTCACTTCGTCTACTACTGGAATCAAAGTCATGAAAATCTGTTCAGTAATTTTTGAGATTATCGAGAACAGACAAACGCGGTGGGCGACTTAAACCTTCCTCATGAGGAACTCCGGTTACTGGTATAACCACATGAAAATCGGTTTAGTTGTTTTTAAGTTTATCCAGAACAGACAGACTAACAGATTCGGTAGGTGACTTAGTTTTATAAGCTAAAAGGATATTTTCAATAAAGTTTCTTATCCATCGTATCTTATAAGTTTCTCAGCATACTTTTTTTTAAATATAACTTCCGCATTAGGGTTAAATCCTGTGTAGCGGGGGACTTTGTACACATACAACTATCGGACACAGTGAACACTCAGACTCGGAACAACAATTTGTGGATCACACAAAGTATTGTCTCGTGTGAGGATCGATCCCACAACCCTCGGCGCAGTGTCAAGCGTCGAGGCGGCCGCTTAAGCCACTACGCCAACCGTCCAGTACATTGACTATGGACGTCTACTCTGGAACATTCTGCGTATCCGCGCCTGTTTTCTGAGCCACTAGTCACTCATGCTATTTATCCAGTCAAGAGATGTTCTTAGCTCAAAGTAAAAGATTCATCGTTTTCAATTTGTTGAGTGGTTACTGCTATTCAAGACGCAGTCGAGATTTCAAATGAATGAAGATGTGGTGCATTGTAGAACGACCGATGGGAGAGGTCGTTCAATGCTACAGACTGTCTGATGGTCAGGGCCACGGTAGTGTGTTTATATTTAAAGGTTTTCACTATTTAGTAAAGAGCTTTGATGTCACGGACCTCGTGTTTCAATGCAACGCCGAAGTAGAGTATTAACGTAGGGCTGGCTAGCTTTTTTAAATATAGCGATATTATTTTTAAAGTGTTCATTGGTTGAATGTCTGTAATGACCGCTATATGTACATTATTTACTAATATTGTAGGAGCTGTATTTCTATTTAAAATACATTGAAGAGGCGCCGGTCATAAATGTAATGAAGACTGCTACGGATTTTTATAGTAGATAAACGTGCGTTTTAGGTTCCTTATTGCCAATTAATGCAATTAACATTAAACGTGTGATCAATATAACCCCTAAGTACCGGATTTTCTCATCTGAGATCTGAGATTATAGTAAAACAAGTTGATTAAAAACTTTCCAAGGAAACTTCTTAAATAATAAATATCACTCAGCCTTATGTAGACCTAAGTACCGGCTAAAATAGATTCACTTAGATTTGTATTCATGGACAGATTTATACTTAGAGACATAATTCTCGGATATTGAAATATTCAGTGTGTTTATCAGCAGTGCTATCAACTAAAATATGACGGTTAGAGTGCCTTTCATATTTTGAAATGCAATGCCCGCTGTACACATTGGCGCAACATGCTGGGCCAGCATGTTACATTCTGTTGTACTATCTTCCCTCTCTACGACTATAACTTTGGTTTGTCAACATTCACTTTCATACCTTTCGTCTTAAACGCCTCATTTATCATGGTGACCATCTGCTGTCACCATATTTTTGTAAGGATCCCTAATATTTTCTAGAAATAAATATAGCCTATGTCACTCAGGGATATCGTTGCATTATAATGGTGAAAGAATTTTTAAAATCAGTCCAGTACTTTTTTAGTTTATTCGTTACAAACATACAAAAATACAAAAATACAAATCTTTCCTCTTTATTCTATTATATAGTATATAGTATAAGTATAGAAGTATAGATATAGATGTACAGTTAGTTGTCTTGGCTGCGATTCGAATTCTTCGAGCTTGGAGATCGTTCTCATCTAATACAATTCTCTAGAATATTAGCTTTTCTACAGCAAACAAGAGCAATATTATATGGTTAAGACTAGGATCAGGATATTTATCTTCATGTCAGGACTGACGTTATGCATTATATAGACAGTGACATGACAAAAATGTAGCTCAGACCGGATAAAAATATTTTAATCGAGCCACTATAATATTTTTAAATACCTATTGCTCGGCCCCATAGTAGTCAATTGAAAATATAATAGTCACATTTTACTGCCTTATGTTTATGCAAGCATATGTATGCAAGTAAAACAGTGTAAAAAGTATGTATAAATGCAGAAAGAACGGTTCGCACCGATCGGCTTTTAAATTGTGTGTGAACCCTGCGAGGTTTTGTAATTTAAGAGACCTACATACGATGCCAGCGGCGACATCCAAGCCACATCTAAGTCTTTTTCGTTGTATTAATATGAAGTACGTTCTACACTGCTGGCTTTTCAATAACGTGGCAACTTTAGTAAACCAACTGTTGTTTGAAATATTGGAAGTTGAACTACTATTTCAAAATAATTTAGTCACCAATATTAAAGCGACATTGTTTGTATTGAACGTCTTTGACTAACTTTAGCAGTTCACTGTTGTAGGGGTATGTAGGTCTCCCCTAATTTGCGTCAAAATAAAGTTGTGAGTCAAAAGGAGGATTTGGTCTTGTATACCAATCTGGTCATACAGATTGGCATAGGGATTGTTGGTGAGGTTTCGGTCTTTTCTCATAGATACCATTTGGTTCGTGTAGATTCCTTAGTCACCTTATACAACATCTACGGAAAGTAATGAGGTAGTGTCACTTTGTATTCTTAATCCCTAACCACTAAACAGTCTTTTACATTAGATAATTGTGACTTCATATAATATCAATGGTAGATTACTGCGTGCTTAGTAATGCGACGCCTATCTGGCAGCCTTTGTGGATAGTCATCGAGCATCGTGCTCCAACGCTTTGAAATTTACTCTTGTGTCAAGGATACTTCACGTAATGCTAGAGAATGAACAACACATTTGATCAGTTATAAAAAAGGATAACATTTTAGATTCTACAGTTCAAAGTGCACATTCGACAAACGGATTAGTGGGACACTATTTTGTATTTACTATCGTCTTGTGAATTTATTTAATGCTAGCTTCCACCGGCGTGGCACACACTTATGTATTTCTCATAAGTCACTTCGTCTACTACTGGAATCAAAGTCATGAAAATCTGTTCAGTAATTTTTGAGATTATCGAGAACAGACAAACGCGGTGGGCGACTTAAACCTTCCTCATGAGGAACTCCGGTTACTGGTATAACCACATGAAAATCGGTTTAGTTGTTTTTAAGTTTATCCAGAACAGACAGACTAACAGATTCGGTAGGTGACTTAGTTTTATAAGCTAAAAGGATGTTTTCAATAAAGTTTCTTATCCATCGTATCTTATAAGTTTCTCAGCATACTTTTTTTTAAATATAACTTCCGCATTAGGGTTAAATCCTGTGTAGCGGGGGACTTTGTACACATACAACTATCGGACACAGTGAACACTCAGACTCGGAACAACAATTTGTGGATCACACAAAGTATTGTCTCGTGTGAGGATCGATCCCACAACCCTCGGCGCAGTGTCAAGCGTCGAGGCGGCCGCTTAAGCCACTACGCCAACCGTCCAGTACATTGACTATGGACGTCTACTCTGGAACATTCTGCGTATCCGCGCCTGTTTTCTGAGCCACTAGTCACTCATGCTATTTATCCAGTCAAGAGATGTTCTTAGCTCAAAGTAAAAGATTCATCGTTTTCAATTTGTTGAGTGGTTACTGCTATTCAAGACGCAGTCGAGATTTCAAATAAATGAAGATGTAGTGCATTGTAGAACGACCGATGGGAGAGGTCGTTCAATGCTACAGACAGACTGATGGTCAGGGCCACGGTAGTGTGTTTATATATAAAGGTTTTCACTATTTAGTAAAGAGCTTTGATGTCACGGACCTCGTGTTTCAATGCAACGCCGAAGTAGAGTATTAACGTAGGGCAGGCTAGCTTTTTTAAATATAGCGATATTATATTTAAAGTGTTCATTGGTTGAATGTCTGTAATGACCGCCATATGTACATTATTTACTAATATTGTAGGAGCTGTATTTCTATTTAAAATACATTGAAAAGGCGCCGGCCATAAGTGTAATGAAGACTGTTACGGATTTTGATAGTAGATGAACGTGCGTTTTAGCTTCCTTATTGCTAATTAATGCAATTAACATTAAACGTGTGATCAATATAACCCCTAAGTACTCCCCTAATTTGCGTCAAAATAAAGTTGTGAGTCAAAAGGAGGATTTGGTCTTGTATACCAATCTGGTCATACAGATTGGCATAGGGATTGTTGGTGAGGTTTCGGTCTTTTCTCATAGATACCATTTGGTTCGTGTAGATTCCTTAGTCACCTTTTACAACATCTACGGAAAGTAATGAGGTAGTGTCACTTTGTATTCTTAATCCCTAACCACTAAACAGTCTTTTACATTAGATAATTGTGACTTCATATAATATCAATGGTAGATTACTGCGTGCTTAGTAATGCGACGCCTATCTGGCAGCCTTTGTGGATAGTCATCGAGCATCGTGCTCCAACGCTTTGAAATTTACTCTTGTGTCAAGGATACTTCACGTAATGCTAGAGAATGAACAACACATTTGATCAGTTACAACCAAGGTGTGTATCAAGATACACAAGCAGACTTTTTAGTTTTTTTTTTATAATAATTCTACCACATACATACATTACCATCTATTCCCAAACTAGCAGAGTTTGTACTATGGGTACTAAATAATGGATTAACATACATATTATATACTTTTTTTTTGTAAATACATACATATTCTACATAGAAACACCCAGATCAAGACAAACATCCATGTTCATGCACACAAATGTTTGACTTGAGCGGGAATCGAACTCGCGACCTTCGGCGTAGCAGTCACTTACACTCCCGCAGCGCCAACCGGTCGTCATTTTATCTATTGTAGGGTAAACAGTATAATGATTGGCACTCTAAGCAAATTTCTGTGAATAACTGGAGAATTCTCGTAAAATATGAAGTTGATAGTGTTATTATTTGCTTTATCCGGTAAAATGTTTTAAGACTCAAAGAAAATACCACTTTAATTTAAATAATTAACATTTATTTAATTTCTGTATTGAATTCAAATTACTTTTGTCCAAAGTTACAATCATTAGCACTTAAGTACATTGATTGGCATATGAATAAAATATGAATAAATGAATGAATGAAAAATTATTTTATTGTTAGCAAAAAAAGATACATGCACAAGTTATAAACATGATAATATTATCATGTTTATAACTTGTGCATGTATCTTTTTTATAAATAAGTAGGTATACAGTGCTCCTCAAAAAAACAAAAGCATAAGTACGTATTGAAAACTTGAGAAATAAGCACCTACATTATATTATAATAATTACACACAAAAAATAAAGAAATACAAAAATAAGATCACTGAAATTTGGCTAACAACGGGTCGTTTTATTCAGCTTTTTTGCTGCAAGGATGAGTAAAAATCGGATTTCATTTAAGGCAAAAGTTCGTGAGCTATTTTTGGGTCAATTGGCAATATCTTCAACACTTTGAGACATTTTATTTATGTATTTTTACATTTATTTATTTAATTTATTTATATATTAATCTAATTATATTTATTATATATACACATACATATAAACATTTATATATTTTATTATATTTATATACTGTAACGAAATCTTTTAATTGAATAAACTATATTTGTTACTACTAATATTCTACTAAATACGGCACCTACTAACTGACTTCTCTGCATCACCCTAGGTTGACTGTTAGAGAATGCCATCGGCATTAAGTCCGCCTATGTACATGACTTTTATTGTGCAAAAATTTAAATAAATAAATAAATAAAATAAATAATAATAGTAGTTACGCATAACAACAATAAGTGTAAACAACGCTAGCAGGTCTGACTATTGCAGGCGTACTACATAAATATTCATAGATAATGATATACGGCAGCGCTAATATCCACTCGGACGATAAAATTATTACCCGAGGAACCCGAAAAAGTTGGTTTGTTTACATACGCTGCGCTGCGGCCGACGCCGCCATTATGGACTCATCTTAAAACTGGACAAAAATATCCAACACAGGCACCGAATATAAAGGTAAGATGATTAAGTTTTATGGATAGGATAATATTAATATTATATTATGTAGTTCAGTTTATTGATGCCTTAGCGGGTTTGTCGATAAACATAGTTTAGACCAGTGTCAGGATATTTTAGTATACCTACTCACCTCCTGTGACAACTGTCTAACATCCTTATGATAGCCGGGACAGACGGCTTCACGTGCCCTCCGAAGCACAGGGCTAACTATTTAATATGCACATAACTTCGAAAAGTCAGTGGTGCGCGCCGTGGATTAGAACTCGAGACCCTCTGCGTGGCAGTCTGCCGGTCTCTGCACTAGGCTATCGCTGCCTCTAGCCGGAGTGATAACATAACGTACCTATATAAAGAAGTCATCACTTTATTGTGTACTTTTTTGTGTATTCAATAGAATCCTCTTGTATAAATTCTTAAAGTCTATCCTGCTTATTTTAGATGCTACCGGAGGTGGTAATGAGTTCCAGCATTTGGTGGCGGCGAATTTAAAACTACCTCTAAACGCTGTGGTCCTATGCTGCGGTATTGAAAGCGGTTTGGTCATCGAACGCGCGGGGTATGCAAGGTGATTCTTCCTCCAGCTTAACTTCTCGTATAAATATTTAGGCGAACACGTTTTAACAATGCCGAACAGTAACGAAACCAAGTGAAGCTTTCGTCTGTTACACTTTTTTAATATATTAGCGTCGTTTTAAAAAGGCTTAACGTGGCTACGACGCGGGATGTCAAAACAAAATCTGGCGCATGCGTTTTGTACTCGTTGTATTAAACGTTCAGTTCTTGACAGTAGACAAGGGCCATAATACTATATCGCAATAGTTAAATTTAGAAAGGATTAGACTATCTACTAATCTTTTTCTTACCATTACACTGAAATATCTTCTAAATCTATACAATGTCTTCAGCCTATAAAAACAACTCTTAACCACATTGCTAATGTGCGCTTCAATACGGAGTTCAGGGTCAATTGTTAGAACTAGGTTACAGGCTGTTTCTACCCTGTCAATAATTTGGCCTTAATCTTTATCTCTGGCTTAGCAGAAATAATAGTTAGTACTTGTGTTTTGCTCCCCAGAACAAAAAAAAATTGATTTTGTAGGATTCAGCGTTAGGCTGTTACGCTTCGACCACGAGACGATTCTATCAAGCTCTTCATTCATCCTATGCACCGATGCCGAAGTTTCGTTAGGGCTAAAAGACATGTATAGTTGGATATCGTCTGCGTACATGTGATATTGTAATATAATCATTGGCACTTGGCAGTTTTGAAAAGTGACACATTATTTTATACATAGGTATGGATATTTAGTCCGTGTTGTGCCTGTGACGTTTTTTTAATACAAAGTGACACTACCAGATTGCATTCGACGAGCAGCCTTAGAGGAGATTAAAAAAATAAACAAAGCGAACAGTATCGTTGCGAAGAGACGGAAAACTCGACATTGAATCCTATGCCAAACCGTCCAATCAGTGTGGCATAGGAGGCCGAATTCTTCTATTTACTTACAATGATGTGTGATTTTTGTTCGACTGAGGATTAGTTTCTCAACCAGTACCTATCTTATTCTCTTTTCTTGCTTTTTTGATCTTCTGTGGAAGAAAATCTTTGTTTCTTTTCGTCCTGTTTGACCTTTTTTTTACTATCAATTAATCTACAAATTTTTGTACACAACGTGTAATTCACTTAGTTAATGGGCAAGTAGCAGTCCGTCGGTCTCTCCACTAAGCAGCATCGACAGCCTAGTAGAGAGACCGACGGACGCTACGGAGAGGGCTCGGGTTCGAATCCACGGCGCGCACCAATGACTTTTCGAAGTTATGTGCGTATTAAATTGTTAATTATCGCTTGCTTGACGGTAAAGGAAAACATCGTGAGGAAACCTGCATGTCCGAGAGTTCTCCATAAAGTTCTCGAAAGAAATCTGAAGTCTGCCAACCCGCACTTGGCCAGCGTTGTGGACTATGGCCTTACCCTTCTCATAGTGAGAAGAGGCCGTGCCCAGCAGTGGGACAGTTTATATACAGGACTGATGATGATGATGATGAAATGGGCATAATGTTTCTTCTTTTTCTTCTTGCTGGCCAATTGAAAGCCTCCTTCTAATTGCACCTTCAAACGCAGTCCTACTGACGCGACCTAAATCCATACTGTTCCTGCAGTTTTTTTATGTTCTTCGTCCACCGCATTTGTAGTCTTCTTCTAGGTCTCTTTTCCTTCTAAGGTCTCTATTCCAAACTCCATACCCCACGTACTATGTTTGCGAACTATGAGACCCACCCACTGCCACTTCAGACTTGCTATTTGTTTTAGTGCCAGGTGTTGGTTTTGCGGTCTCTCAGCATAATATACCATTATTATCAATACCCACGACGTTTCTTTCTGCTTTCCTCTGGGTGACTTTAATTTTGTTACTGTTCTCTTTTGTGAGCACGCAGGTTTCTGCTCTGTGGTAAGCTCTAGTGAAATAAAAAGGTCGAGCAACCAGGCTTTCTATTCAGCAGTAATAATAATTTTGAAAGCAGAGTTAAATTTTGCATGTGCGTATTGAATGTTCATTATTGCTTGCCCCGTAGCTCGGCCGGAAACGACGACATGACGGTTTATTTTATTTATTTATTTTATTAAATCATTAACAATTTTTACATTGTGTCTGATATAGCACATTAATGTTGGCAAGACATGGTATAAATTAAGATACAACAAAACACAACAAAATAATACAATTAACAATCAATACTATAGATACAATTAAGAATCACAAATTGCATTAGTTCCAATTTAGTAATGGATGCAATAATTATTAATGTTACAAATTGAAATATATAATATCTATGTCAGTTTAAGTACAACATAAAATATTTTTTTTAATAATAACCAGCAAATTAAATCTAAGAATATAATATGTCAATTCAATAATATATCATTAATAAATAAGTCTAAGAATATAATATTATGTCAATTCAATAAAATAACATCAATAACGTAAAGGTAACGACGGTTTAACGTGTGCTGTACACGTTAAACCGTCGGTTCCGGCTGCATGTACCTAAATCTTTAACAGTCATTAGTCAGAACCCTTGAATAAACTGACGCTAGTCTAAGCCATGGAACATCGCTATGTCTTTGGGTTTTAAAGGTCAGAGTCACTTGGTAGAAAAGCTAATATTCTGTCAAATCTGCCTGGACCAGTTAGCGAATCCCGTGCTACAAAGCGACAGTCTTTGAGGCAATCGGGTATATGCTAGGTCGACGATGAATCATTAGCAGGCAAGGTATAGTTATTGACACTACCCACAGGATATATACTATATGCTATTGGCAGTGCCAGGAATTGATTTTGGATCAAAGCTGAAAAGTATAATGATTGGCATAATATGCCAATGATTACAATATCAAACAAAATAAATTATAGTTTTTGGCATCGCCGAAAAATTGGTTATATTTTGTTTACAATGCTAAAATAATGCTAAATGTGCCTAAATTAAATAACTCGATAGAAATAGACAAAAAAATATATAAAAATTACCCCACAATCACTTTTTTAATCGTAACTTCTGCTACTGACTCTAAACTTTTTATTAACATTTTATAGATTTTTTCAAACACAAATTTATAACAGCTTTTACACTAAGATTATTTGGCTTTGGACACATAAAATAGGTGCTGGAAGTAAAAAACATTGAGTATTTTCCTTATGATTATATAACTCTATCACACGAAAAAGAAAATATCCTAATAACCAGAAAAAGGCTGAGGAGTACCAATCATTGAGGGGATGCCAACAATAGTAGGGTTTACCCTAATATAAATACGAAAGTAAATCTGATTGTGTATTACATTGTTTTGGCTTGTCGGCGGCTAAATCTATTGAAACGTTTTTTATTTTCTTTGCAAATAAAGATTATAATAATCATAATCATCTTTATTTGCTAGAACATGGTCACAGAGATCTTAAATAACAGACCATTTTGAAGTACATCATATTCTGGCTTCACTGGCGTGCAAATCAAATAAGTTTTATTAATTAGCTATTGAATTAATTATATAAACTAAACAACATTATGATTCAAATGTCAGAGCATTCAGTAATACTAGAAGAACAAAAATACGAGAAATACATATCAGTAAATTATTAACAGAATTTTTATAAACACATAAAATATAAATACCAAGAAATTAAATAATGTAAATTGTACAGTGTATCATTTAAAAAGTCATTAACGTCATAGTAACATTTAGAGCTTAGTAAATGTTTTAATGTTTTTTTAATTGATAAAGATTTAAATCCCTGTATGAATCAGGCACTTTATTATAAATTTTAGGAACTAAACAAAAAAGACTTTTCCACATCAGGGCTGTATTTGAACTACGAATGCATAGTCTATTACCGAGATATTATTCAAACTCAAACTCAAATATGATTATTTCCATAATTTTTTTAAAATTTTTTGGACACGTCAGAAGGTCATACAAATTAAAATAAAAAAAATCGGGCAAGTGCGAGTCAGACGCGCGCACCAAGGGTTCCGTACCCGCTCACGGGCGCTAGAACAATAGCAAAAAAAACCGTTGTCGGCGCACCGTTCTTTGTCATGCCGGCACACGTGTGCGCGGTGAGCGCCGAGCTACAATAATTATGTGTTTTGACTACAGAATCTTTAATGATTTGGCCTCAAGTGCTGCTTTTGTGAAAGTTCAAGAGTTACTTTTTCAAACTGTATTCAATATTAGTAGAAATTAAGTATTACATTTATTATAATCAGCGCCAAACTTTAACTATGGTTGCAAACGTACCTATATCAACTTTAATTACATAATAAAAAATGTAAATCGATAACATATTGTTTTTATGATTTAATATGGCAAAGGGATTCCTACGCCATGTAACTGTATAAAATAAAACATTATTTATAGTGAATAAATACTTTTTTTTTACACACTTTAAAATAACAGTTTTATATAAATTTATACGGAAATGACACCAATTATCTTTAAAAAATTGCGAGAGTTCCTTACTTTATGCTTCACTGACACAGTCGACTCAACTTTGACAGTTTATTTTGACGTTACGAGTCTCCATGACGGAGTAATGTTGTATTTGAAGCATAAAAATACATGTCCAGAATCGTACTGTGTGAGAAGAAATATTGATAATGAATGTGTTAGAAAGAAACAAAGCATAAAAAGCGGCAGTAAAAAATCGGGTATGATAATCTGTGACACGCGTACTACAGTACGCACTGCGTCTACAACAAGTATTTTCGCGCTGGTAATACAGTATGCGGTGCGGCCGTGAGCGAGTACGCATTTTACCTTATTTGAGGTTGGTGCTAATAACGCTTGTCCTCTAAATCTGTATACATCATACATACAACTTAGAGAACTATCTTAAATGCAGTCTTCTATGTATGCCTGTGGACACCCTTAAATTTTCCACTTTTTTTATTTTTTGTAATTGGTTCGGCGTTACACCGAAACCAAAGGTTCTAGGCGACTTGGAGAAGGATTAATGGACTGTATCTAAAGGATGGCGAGTTCTGCTCACCTAGAAAGGATAAGGGAAGAGGATTGTGAGTGGGTAAAGGATATTCTAAGGATGCTGAAGGATGAGGGGCACCTACCTTGTACGTCAGTCCTCTTTCCTTGCAAATGGCAGCCTCCTGGTGTCTTCGAGAATCCTGAAGCTGTTTGAATCACTCCACTACACAAATCACTTTCACTCGCGGGCGGTTTTAGTATAAAGCGGGAGCGGTAAAATTATGGCGGTGCGGTATGGCGGATACGATCTCAGCGTGTCGAAAGTTCTAGACTGTCTCTCGCGTCGATGATCGCGGCGACCAATCCGCGAAAGGCGTGCCCCTTCCAGGGAATGGGACAGACAGGGACGGG
This sequence comes from Euclidia mi, assembly GCA_944739405.2. Taxonomy (NCBI): domain Eukaryota; kingdom Metazoa; phylum Arthropoda; class Insecta; order Lepidoptera; family Erebidae; genus Euclidia; species Euclidia mi. The sequence continues at coordinate 9,919,643 of OX123199.2, read as the reverse complement.
AACAAAAGGCATCGCTCGCATTGGCCAAGCAGCGACGAACCATTGACGTTGATGTGATTAGTTTTCGATGGAAAGGTAGATGGCGCTACCAGTAATGTTTCCTTTATTTGTGCTGTAAGATCCTGCTTTTGGCCAAATTTCGTGATTCTAGTTCAACGGGAACTACCATAATAGGTTTTCGACCCAAAACCTATAGGGTACTTACGGTTGACCTAGAATTGTCAATTTTGGTTAAAACTAAGGTCTTACAGCACAAGTAAAGGAAAATTACCGAAAATTAAAAAATGTAGAAAATTAAGGTTAATTTTGGTACCTACTTACAAGTTTTCGCAAAAATCTAATTTTGACCATATCTTTTTATCGGGTTGACCCAGGACCCTGATTTTTATATACCTATAGGAACTATAGACCTCTGTATCTGGTATAAATTTCAATTTGCTAGGTCCACCCGTTCCTGAGAAAATCGGTGGTGACACACGGACAGACAGACAGACGGACAAGAAAGTAATCTTATAAGGGTTCCTTTTTTTACCTTGTGAGGTACGGAACACTAAAAGTAACTTGAAATGCATATTCACATAATTGAGCATTGAAAAAAATGCCTGTTCAGAAAGTCGAGCCTCGTGAGGAGAATCAGGCAAGATACTCAGGGCCACTCTTTTCTTCGTCTTGATTCTATACAATTTATAAACTTAGTAACACATTGAATTTTTCATAGGTATATGAGCTGGTGTGTCTATAATGTTTTTGTCAATTAATAAGGTTTTTTAATAATAATATCACAGTACTAAACTGTACTGTACTGTCCGTGTGGTGAAGGATTAAGATGTCCGTGTGGTGACGGATTAAGAATACGGAATGTCACCACCCCATATCATCCTATGAGTGTCGTACGAGCCGACAGAGGGAGCATATTATGCAGAGAACAACACTGTAACAGAAGGAATACTTGATACAAACCCTATACCAACCCGTTTGGCCAGCGTGGTATAGTAGGCCAATTCCTCCTTTCAAAGGAGAGGCCTAGTCCAGCAGTGGACTGTTAAAGGCTGATAATGTAAAAGTACTAAACTATCATAATATAGACACAATAACTCACACTCACAAGAAACTTAACAATAATCAAATATATGTAGCCTGTGGGACCGAGCAAATTAATCCCAAGCATTTTTGTCTTCAATATAATCTAGCACCGAATAGTACCCTTTTTGGAAAGTTTACGTTTTATAACCTTTTTGAATTTATTAAAACTTAAATTTTGTATATTGCTTGGCACTTTATTGTAAAAGCGCACACATTGGCCTTGAAAAGATTTTTTTATTTGCTCTAGCCGGGTGGCCGGCACTACTAATTTGCTCTTATTTCTAGTATTCAAATTGTGGATTTCACTTTGAGTATGAGGCCTTGTTTTGGAATAAATATATTAGGTTGGAATAAATGTACTGGTTTGCAACTGTTAAAATGTTTATTTCCTTGAATTTATTCCTTAACGAAACCGCATAATCCAAATTATAAATTACTTACTAAATTAATAGCTCTGTTCTGCAGAACAAAGATGGTCTGAATATTGGCAGCATTTCCCCACAAGAGAATACCGTATGACATTATACTATGAAAATAGATATGATATACAAGCCTGGCTGTATCAATGTCAGTTAACTGGCGAATTTTCTGACTGCGTATGCTGTAGGGCTGAGCCTATTCGACAATTTACTAATTGGTGGTCCCCATTGCAGCTTAGAATCTAGTGTAATGCCTAAAGTTTGGTGTTATCCACAAGAATCAATTTGTTGTTATCCAACCTTTACTGAGGTGTTCACTTGTTTGACGTTAGGCATCAAAAATCGAATACATTTAGTTTTAAGTCTATTTAAAAGCAGATTGTTAACCTCAAACCAGCGAACCACCTCTGAGATAGCAATGTTTACATCGTCCATATCAATTTGTTGACGTTTAAATTGAAATAAAAGTGAGGTATCATCAGCAAACAGTACTAACCCGTGCTTTTCATTAACGGGGTGTGGTAAGTCATTAATTTACACTAAAAATAAAAAAAGACCGAGGATTGAAACCTGGGGGCGCCCCTTTTTACTACAGACCCATGTGAACGCGTCCCGTTGACATCAACTCTCTGAATCCTATTACTCAAATATGAAGTAAGAAGATGCAAAGCAGAACTACATAGTGATGTATTTTCCTGATAAATGTATCATGTTCCACACAATCAAAGGCTTTGGACAAATCACAGAAGACAACTAAGGCATCATTCGAATCCTCCCAGGCATCAAAGATATGTTTTGCAAGCTTAAGATTTTCAAGTAGCACTCATAGCGAGACTTGGCTTGGCAAAGTTAAGCAACACTTTCATAGGTCGTCACTTGGATGAGTGACCAAGTGTGGCATTTAATTCTGAGCGCTACTGTGCTTCGGAGGGCACGTAAAGCTGTCGGTTCCGGTTCTTGTCTCAGGATAAGAATCGTTAGGCCATGTCGGAGGCCTTCGGGCGGTCTGAAAACTCCAACACTAGAGTTGGCCACGCAGTCACACGAAAAACAAACAAACAAACAAGCTCAACACCGGCATCGGTCGTGGAGCGCCCCTTTGTAAAACCAAATTGTTTAGAGTGTAGAAGCTCGTTGTTATTAAAATAACTTTGCAGTTGGTCTAGAATCAATTTCTCGAAAATTTTGCTGAATATGGGCAGCACAGAAATTGGCTTATAGTTGGTGTGGTCTGATATGCTACCTGCTTTGTACAAAGGTATTACCTTGCTATTTTTCATTAGATCAGGAAATACACCACATTCAATACACTTATTAAATATTAAAGCTAGTCTGTTAGCAGCTAAAGCAATAATGGACTTGGTAATAGTCATGGAATTCCCCCATAAGTCTGTAATCTTCTTTATATTTATAGTATTAAAAGCTTTTATAACATCATTTGAACTTATATACTGAAATGAGAAGTTACTATAAATTGTACTCATGTTTTATTTCAATAGAGATTCCGCTGCATTGGGTGATGAGTCCAAAGATCTAGTAGTAATAACGGGGATATCAGTAAAAAAACTTTCAAACGCCGATGCAACTTTTGAGTCTGATGTAATAGTGTCGTTATCAATGTTCTAACGAAATTTAGAACTTTTAACTTTCCCAGTCTCGCTGTTTATAATATTCCATGTCATTTTCATTTAATCGTCACTACTTCTAATCCTTGAACTCAGGTAAAGAGACTTAGCTTTTTTGCAACATTTTCGAAATATCCTAACATAGTTTCTAACATAATCCTGAAATCGTTCACTTAAATTAAAGTTTCTCTCGTCATTTAGCTCATACAATCTCTTTTTACTTTTGTGAAGCCCATTTGTTGCCCATTCACAGAAGGTTGCATTACCTCCAACTGTAATCGTTCAAGGTGTGAAAACCGAATTAAATTCGGTAAAAAACGCTTTGAAAAAACTATTATATAACAAATTAGGGTCACCTTCATCATCTAACAGTGACCAGCTAGTCATTAATTTACTTTGAAACCTAGCAAAACGAGTTGCAGTTTTAGGTATTACGACTATATTTTGCCTAGAAACATTCTTACTGTTATCATTAAAGGAGATCTGCTAATATATATGTAATACTTTGCTTGTCTCTTACTATGATATCTGTAAATATTTTATCTAGGCAAGTAGCTGTAGAGGAAGTTACTCTTGTGGGCTCTAAGAATAAGTTCTTCAGATTGTATGATGGAAATAGTGCTTTCAATTTTGTACTAAGACTACTATTCTCCAATAAATTTACATTAAAGTCACCGCACACAACAACATTTTTATTTAATTTTGCAACTATGTTTAATATCTCATCCATAATACGCTTGAAGCTATCATACAATGCTAAAGGAGGCTTGTATACACTTATTACAATTAATCTCCTCAGTTCCACACAGGCTACCTCAATAGTTCGCTCAACAGACAAACTTACAATATCATGACGCTCTTTAAATTTAAGTTGCTTATTACTTAAAATCATCGAGCCACCATGTACTGCTTGCTGCTGGCTAAACGAGCTTCCTACTATATAATTATTGAAATTGAACATGAATTGGTTGCTTTTTAGCCAATGTTCAGTGATGCAAAATATATCGACAGCATTACAGTTCATAAACAATTCCATTTCTAAATCTACATACATACATAGACTCACGCCTGTTTCCCCGAAGGGGTAGGCACAGGCATATTAAACGCCCACTTTTCGCCAGTGTTTTGATCCCACGTAATAGGTGGCGAGCCTATTGCCGCTTATTGGGACATTTTGTTTGCCAGAGCCTCGTCCGTTGATCGGCAGGTGCACCACTTGCAGGTAAGGTTGGCTTGGGACCCTAAGTTCTTGGTGGGAACCCTATGCACCTATTTCTAAATCTTTATTAATCATACTTCAGATATTCTGATGTACCAATTTAATCAAATTTTTGTTTTTATTTTTAAGTGTATTAGTCAATGAGTTACGAGTAATCTTATTATAGCTAGAGGTGTTCTCTATTGTCTCAGATTCTATTCCATACCTAAGAAGGGACGCAACAAGACCATGGTAAGCTGTAACCAGTGCTTCTGTGTTGACTGTCAGGGCCTTGTCGCTTGTCGGGGATATTGCATAAGAAGCACTGCTAATCCTTTTACATAATTGTTCAATGTGTGCCTTACAATTTAATTTATTATCAATGATTAACCCATTAAATTTTGTCTGTTCAGTCTCTTGAACGTTATTATTCTTATAGTTTATGCACATTTTAGAAATCTGGGTTTGTCTCTGACTAAAATACATAATTTTAGTTTTCGATAAATTTATTTTTATATTATTATTATCTAACCTCCTTATTACAGATTACAGCGTATTGTTGATTTCAATTTCATAATTTACATTACTTTTATGTTCTATAGCAATCGTGCTATCATCTGCAAAGAGTATCAAAGGATACTTAGTTACTTTTGGTAGATCATTTATATTAATTGTAAATAATAAAGAACCCAATACACTACCTTGTGGGACACCAAATTTGACCACACGTTCTTTTGAAACATAGATTTTTCTTCCTTAGTTTTAAAATCAAGTTTAGTGACTCTAGTTAGTTGTCTTCTGTTTGAAAGATAGGATTTAAGCAACTTTAGGACGTTTCCTCGAATACCATACGATTCAATTTCGGTTAATAAAATAGAGTGGTTGACGTAATCAAACGCCTGCGTCATATCGCAGAAGACTGCACAGACGGGCGATCTTTTATCCATATTGGTTATTATAGTGTTAAGAAAATTGTATAGCCGTATTGATAGTCACTCCCTTTTGAAAGCCTTTTGTTCATTGCAAAGAATACATATTTTTACAAAATACTAATATATGTGTAATTTCTCAAAGATCTTTGACATAATCGATACAAGGGCGATAGGTCTGTAGTTTTGTTTTGTATTAATTTCCACGATGAAAAATATTTAAGGTTTAAGGAAAATTCTTTAAATTATATTTTGTCATACTAAATGTCGCTAGGTGGCTCATTTTGTAGTACCTAATTGAAATGTATATAATATACCTGAAGGCAAGTAGAGGTTCAGAGCTTTTTATATTTCAGTATCAAATACTAGATAGTATTTGATACTGAATAAATAATTATAATTATGTCAAGCAAATCAAGATAATAACTATTCTCCTAATAGTAAATTTGTGCAATTTTCTGAGCAATTTAGAATTAGAAATAAATTTACATAAAATGTTAATAGAATGATCAGAGCATGCTTGATCGTCGTTTAAAGGCGTACGCCGCGTTCGCAAGACAATGGAGTTAAAAGTAAACTTTGTTCATGGACAGTGCATGCATGAGCGGGTAACCGCCTGAACAGCTTCAGTGTAATGTGGCGCGCATTATAAGCTGAGTTTTATTGTTGTTATTCAGTGTAATATTCATTACAAGCTTAAGAAGAAAATTGTCGGATTGCGACCTTTTAGATTGAAATATTATTTTTAATTTTCCCTATTGCGTTTCTTCCCACACAACGGACTTTATTGAGTGTTAAATGTAAATAGGGTTCGTCTCTTCATTTTGGAAAACAAAAATTTCCTAAGTCGGCTTGAGGGATATTTAATATAATATGTCTATTATATTAAACATCCCTCAAGCCGATTTAGGAAATTTTCGTAAAATGGGCTGTACCAATATTGTATAATGAAAATGTATTTTCATAAAACAATATTGGAACAGCCCATCGCTTCGGTTAAGTCTCTTAATCTCTTCTTTGATGATCGTTGTTTCCTAAAGATATTTTTGAAACATTAGTTTTAGTGCAAATATGAGTTGTATGTATGTTACAGTTGTTGCAGTGTGTTACAGTTCATTATAAGAATATTGTGCTCTTATAAACAAATGTCAAGAATCGGAATTGAAAATAAAATGAGATAGGTACTCTGTCTATAATACCAAGTCAGCCCAGATGACAGTTAAATACTAAATAGACCATACCGTAATAAGAAGGTAGTGTATCAACCTGTGTACATTGTACAAAGCCTCAAAATTATTACGGCCATTCAACTTTAAAGCGACTCCGTGTCAGTTACGTTTTTAGATTCCTAAATAGCAGTCGGTCGAGTATAGTAAACCAAAATTCCTTGGTATTCTTTCGAATTACTGAAGGTTTATAAAAGCATCCTGGTAGTGCAAACGAAAAGCACCCGACCGCTTTGTCTAGCCCGCCATGAAGACTGCTGACCACAAAATAGCTAGCACATAGTTCAAAAAGTCCCGGCACTAAGCCACAAATGGTGGGTTTTACAAAAGAACTAATCTTCCTACGAACCAAGTCTTCTTTTTAGCAAAGTTACTGCAGTGAACGATGCTGCATTAGTGTTGAAAATTGGGACAAACGAATTTCACGCGTTAATAAAGTGGAGTTACTTAACGGGAAAAGCTTACAGAATCGCATCGCATTAAGGATGGACTTTGTGTCGCCTGGGAATTGACATCAAATAGCTTGGAAAGAGTAAAAGCACATTAACATTACATTGAACTATTGGGGCCTCTGAAGAACGAGTTCAAAATAATAATCTTGTGAAGACGAAAAAAGCAGCTTTCATAAAATTAATACAACGTGACATAAGTAAATGAAAACAGTGGCAATACGAGTTGGGCTTCAATCCGCTTTTCCACCCACTATTCATATTATATTATCTATGCACTATACTATACGCATTGAGTCCCTAGTGACGTTTATCTTCTTGCTGCTGAAGCTTTCAGGGAATAAAATTAACATTGTACGAATAAAATATTACTGAAGTCGAGCTAATTTTGAGGCCCAGATCACATTTAGACACCCGTGAAATGATTGTATCAAACTCAACAGTGATAAACCGCCAATACAAGGAAACTGTCGTTACGAAAAAAATTATATGACCAAAGTTGAAGAGAATTTAATTTACAACCAAACATGTTTGGCAATTAGCATGTACGATATTTCGCCAGATAAAGTATAAAAACCATCTGCACCACTTTCTTCAAGATGGCCGAAGGGCATAGTTTACGACTCAACAAACTTGAATTAAACTTTACACCAACCACACCTGGATAAGGTAAAGCACGCTAAGCTCACGCTATAACTAATTACCAAATAATAACAATCATCTATCATTTTAATAAAATAATAACAACATAACAAAGTCAAAGTCAAGGTCACGAGGTGACGCTTATGAACTTCAAATTTTAAAGTAAATTACTTAATGCTTCTACATTTACATTTACTACCTCGTTCATAAAGCAATAGGTAGAACCACGAGAAAGAATGGGCAATAAAACTCGTGGCCACTCTTTTTAATCGCCTGTGTAAATGGTACATATTTTGTTTTTGTGATACATAAAATAATAGCCGGTAGATATTGTATTCACACTTTTCTGTGTCATAGACGTTGCAAACACCTGTTTGCAACGTCTAGGTAGTAAGTATCTACGAGTATTTATTAAATCCTCCATCAAAATTGAACATTCAAGAAACAAGTGCAAACGGTTCGCTATTCCGACCGTTTCTATGCTTTACAAACCCAAAACGAACAATACATAGAACACTTCTATTCTAAGCAATTATAAATGAAGCACATTTTTTGTCTCTTGAGGATATCAAATTAATATGAACCTGCGCTTTGCAGAGCACCTACTCCATAACATTCGATGAGATGTAGGAACCATCTTCTATACATCCATGTAATCGTGCCTATGCTCCAACTAGACAATTTATCAAAATATCTGTTACATATCTAATTCACTGCAATAAACGCTGTAACTTAGAGCTAGAAAATATTTTGTAGTGCTGTTACTACAATTAATAATCGAAAGGAACAAAATCATCAAAGTGTTGGCTTTTTTGTTAGTAATAAATGTTTGCCATCATTTCTATATTATTCTTTGTAAAACTATGCGTATATTGTAATACACGTAGTATAGGTATTAATCTTTTCAATATAACTATTTTACGAATTACTGTGGTTAGCCGCTTAATTTACTGCGTTTAGATAAAACTACATAAACATCACTGTTAATTTGATTTGTACTGTCAATCAAACAGAATATTTTATGAAAATTGATATTCAATATCAGTATGCGCTTCAGTGTTCTATAAAATAATTTCAATGAGCGAGAGGAAAATTCTTACAGTAATTTTAGCTTAAACCAATACCTACGTGTGACCTTTGAAAGAGCTAAGCAATAAAAGAGTTTGAAAGAGTTAATAGTTTCGAACTAAACTTTCAATATCAACCGATTTAGCTTACCTTGTAATAAAGCTACGTATGTAGTATACGTTCAGTATGCATTATTTGCACTAACAGTATTAATGCGAAAGAGTGTTAGTTTATTTATTAGTTTAATACTGCGCAACGGATATATGTGATTTTTGGCATAAAGATAATTGAAGAGCTGAAGAGTCATATATACTATAAGTTTTAGTTTAGGTCACGCAAAACCAAGGAAAACCGCTACTATGGCATAAGCAGCTTAGGTATGAGCGAGGCGTCTAATGCGCTGAAGTAAACACTCGCTCGGGGCTGAGATGGATAAATGTCATTGGTTGACGAAATATGGTGAATGAAAGTCAACGATGAAACACATTTACGTTTACTATTACTATAATGCCCTAACTTGCCTGACACATGTTTCTTTCAAGACCTAATGAACGCCTCAGAAAATGCAGTAAGTGTGGGTGGCTGCGCACTGGGTGAACAAGATACGAAACTTGATCGAATTGACACGACCTTTACACGAAAGAAGAATATTACTATAATTATACAAGATTGGTTTAGCGGTTTAAATGATCAACTCGACGTTTTATCACTGCTGCGGGTATAGCAGGCTCGATCCCCACACAAGTCGGGCTGTTCTTTGTGTCTGTTGATTAATTTTTTTAATGTCCTCCGTGACACAGGATTTATTACTGCACCGGTTATAAATCCTGCAGTAGTCTTTGTATAATAAAATAGTTAAATCTTACATCATACCTAATGATAGCTCTATACCCTCTTTCAAAAGGTGCTAAACATTTGATTATTTCAATAAAATGTTTAGCACCTTATTGTTAGCTAAATAATATTTTGCCGAGTTATTTCTCACATTGGTATCGTTTAAATTTATTGCCTTTACGTGAAGTGTCATTTTGACGTCTGTCGACGTCAATGTGACAACTGTCAAAACTTGCCAGCCGTATTGAAATGAGTTATTCATTCGATACTCAACGGTCGAACTGTACGGATTAAATCCAAATATTTCTGAGCAATCCGTATTTTATTTGAGCGTACCTGTATCGATTCCTTCATTTCAGAAGTGGGATACGACAGGCTAGCTCCATATTTCTGGTAAAACACCCATAAATCGGAGTTTTGCTACACGTGCGTTTTCCATTATTCTAACGGATGGAAGGATGGAAATTTTTTTTTGACGTCAGACGTCAAGTCTGTCAAAACAGATATTGTTTATTTCTAAGTTTAAAAATAAATACACAGTGATACTTGTTATTATTTATTGAGAAAACATACAATACAGTGCCGCGAATTACATAAACTATTATACAGAAGTTCTGTGCAGTGATTTTTGCAAAAAATCTCGATATAAATAGAACAGCAGAGTGAACCCTTAAAACTACTCGAAGTCTAAAAACAATAAGAGAGAAAAGACATAAAACGAACAGTACATACGGTGAACCATATACATACGGTGCGGAGTGTAGTGCTTACATAAGCAAAAGTGACCGATAAAGTCTATAACACTTACGCCCTCACCGTAAACACCATAATACTTCGAACCGCGTTCAGCACCATCTATTACGTAACGCAGGAACTATATTGGCAATTGTTTACAAAACTAAAAACTGCATCGCTACTTTTAAAAGGACGGGACACCATATTGAACATGCCAAGTGTGAAGTGCGGACTCTGTAGTAAATACATGTCGTCTACAGACGGCTACAAATGTGGAAAGTGTGGCGTGTCATGTCATCGCTCTTGCGTCACACCGCCACCATCTGGGGTCATATCAGCGACATGGCGTTGTTACCAATGCAATAAAAAGCCCATTAAAGATAGTAGTGCGGAAAAGACTACAGACACGAGACCTAAAACTGCTGCTGTTAACTCTCCACCAGAAGTTCCATCAGAATCAGCACAAGGAACCGTTGTGGATATAAATATAGAGCTCGGTCGGACTAGAGACCAGCTGCGCACAGTGAGGAGTGAATTTCAGGCCTTCCGCGAGGAGATTGCCAGTATGAGAATGCTTGGCAAGCGCATGGACGCTTTGGAGCAAAGGGTAGCCGCTTTGGAGGCAAACAATAAAATCTGTCAACCCTATACTCCTCACATGGAAGAAATCGTTGCACAATTAAGACAGGATTTAAACGATCGGGACCAGGACTTGTTGGCAAACGATCTAGAGGTGGCCAGATTACCTGAGGTTAATGGTGAGAACCTTAATCACACTGTTCGTCTAATAGCCAGCAAACTCGGAGTGTCTGTCGCTGAGAATGTTATTGTAAGCGTGGATAGAATTGACAGCCGCCACATAAATGCGACTGATCCCTCGGGCCCAACTGTGACACAAACCCGCCCTGCCGTGATACGTCTAGCACGACGCGATATTCGCTACGCAATTATACGGGCAGCGAGAGTGAAGCGTGGTATCAGCTCTAAGGACTTGGACATACCTGGACAGCCGAAACGGTTCTATATAAACGAGCGTCTTACCAAACAAAATAGAAAGTTATTTCGGCAAGCTAAAGATGCAGGGCGGATTTCTGGTTGGCAGTTTGTCTGGACCAGCCGAGGACGAACCCTTGCCAGGCGCAAGCAAGGAGACAATGCTTGTCTCATTTGCTATGAGGCAGACATACGACGGGTTTTCGGAACAGGAGCTGAAACAGAAATCAAGTAGTAGCATTAGTATAATTCAAATTGTTACCATGTCGAATACTGCACGTGCCTATATCTGCACTATGAATAATTGTTTTATATATATTTTATGCAACTGTCCCAGTTATTTCTGAAAACGGCTGCCACTCATTCTGCGACTTTCGTTACGGGTAGTAAAACTTACTGTACTTATTTACACACTTTACTTAATTATAAAATACACTAAAGACTAAATTCAATACTGCGCATATCTCAGTGTAATATTGCATATACATAGTGTCAAAATACTTATAACTAGCTGCTGCCCGCGACGTCGTCTGCGTGAATGCTATACAGCACTTAACTATTAAATAAATACCTACGATTATACCTTTTAAAAAATACGCGGTGGCGATAGCCCAGTGGTGTATGTAACGGACTGCCGAGACGATGGTCTTGGGTTCGATCCCCAGCTACCCCGGGCACACACCTATGACTTTTCGAAGTTATGTGTGTATTAAAAAATATTAATTAACTATCGCTCGCTTAACAATGTGCCCGGTAGACGGCAATAGGCTCGCTCCCTATTACATTGGGACTGAAACATATCTGGTGAAGTGTGGGTGTGTAATACACCTCTGCCTACCCCTTCGGGGATAAAAGGCGTGAAGATATGAGAAGATATACCTTTTAAAATAACATTCATTTACCCGTTTCTTCTTTATATTTCATACCTGCAGAAAGTGTAGTAACAGAGGGAGACTGTCTTTTGTAAAATTGACCTTCAAAAAGTGCTGATTTTCAGCCTGCTTTGAATAAATGACTTTATGGCAATTCTGCTGAATTAAGTCGTAAGTTGTGACTGAAGCAGATGGAGAAAATAAGGAATACATAACAGGGTAAAATACATACTTATAGGACTTCTCGATATACATTAGTGGTTTGGCTCTCCGCAGCCAAAATGTAAAGAGAGTCAGGATTGGTGACGCAGGAGCAAGCGACATACAGGACACCCGCTGCCCTCAATGTCTGCCTCTGCGACTTATTGATGGTCATCGCGAAGCAAACACTCACGGGGAACTGTATGCGCTTGAATTATGAGGTATGGGAGGTATGCGTGGTATAAATACTGCCTCGCTGACGCCACAACCCGTAAGAATTTCCTAAATGGTGTGTCTGTGGAGCGAGATGACTTTCAGGCGGGTCACGTTACACAACTTCGGAGGAGATAGGTTCCGAAGAAGCATAATCGGGACACCGACCTTCAGCTTGATGCTATGCGCTGGAAGTTCACTTGCTGACTGGGAATTCAGAAATACCACAGGATAATGTGTGGCGTTTTCTTGCTCGACGACAGTGTTTATAAAGGTGTAGAACACTTCATTCCTCTCAATTTCCGAGAGAATGCATTCGTTAATTGCTACAGCCTGATCATTTTTGGGCGTCAAAGTAGGCCACTCACACACTCACGAATTCTGCTATTACGGTATACAGCTGTATAATTCTAAGCTGGATACAACTCTACTGAGAGACTCTGGAAGCACCACCTGTCCACCTCTCTCCTCTGGTAGAGTGTCTTCGCCAAGACTTAGAAAGACATCTTAGAATTGTTGAGCACGTGCATTGATGCCAAGCTGAGCTCTCATATTAATGGTCAAGCGCAGCATACGAACTCGTGACCACAACAAAGATAATTTCAACGAAGCACTCACCTTGTCCGTGTGGTGACGGATTAAGAATACGGAATGTCACCACCCCATATCATCCCATGGATGTCGTAAGAGCCGACAGAGGGAGCAAGAACAGCACTGTAAGAGAAGGAAAACTTGATACAAACCCTATACCAACCCGTTTGGCCAGCGTGGTATAGTAGGCCAATTCCTCCTTTCAAAGGAAAGGCCTAGTCCAGCAGTGGACTGTTAAAGGCTGATGATGATGATGATGACTCACCTCGTCAGCCCTCGATCCCCGCGTCACCACGGGAAGCGTTTGTCGGGAATCGTCACTGAACAGAACTGTAACTACCAATTAAATGCTCGTTCCTGCGGATGTCCTGCAGGGTTCTGTCCATGGCCTGAACTGCCTTCCTATTGGCCATCGTACGCTCATCCCATACGATCAGAGAGCAATCCTTGAGCACGTGTCCCTTATCACTGTTACGTGACACACCACAAACGGGTGTTACGGCGCTCTCTAAATCGATGGGAAATTTAAACATGGTATGTGCTGTCTTGCCACCCGGAAGCAGTGTGGCAGCGATTGCCGGCGAGGCTACGCTGCCGTGCCTCCTGACCTCTGCAAGTATGCCAGTAGTAACAAATGTTTTTCCTGTTCCACCAGGAGCATCCAAGAAAAACATTTTAGCCTGGCTTTGCTCAACGCTTTCAAGGACGGTGTCGTAAAATTCGTCAGGTGGTCATTTCAAATTGTCTCAGCGTTATACTCCCAATTTTCACGGTCTTGATGCGATGATGATTGGAAAGCTGATAACAAATATTTGACCAGTGGATTGCCGCTGATAGAAATGACCACGTCTTGAAGTGAACTGAGACAGGTGTTCAGCACGCGGTCATCAGTTACTTCGAGTTCGTCTCTAGTAACACGCCTCAAAGCTCGTAGAAAATCTTCAGACAGATGATGGCGATACTTCTCCCAGAAAGCTACCGCGTTCGCGGCTCCACAAAACACCAAGATGACGTCAAACAGATGACGCATGCGGCTGGGACTGTCACTGACGCTCGCCTCCGCGAGATTGTCATCCCAATATTGGTCACCGTCGAGGAAGTGACGTACTACGCAGGCTGTGCGGTAAGTGGGATACTCCAAGCCATCAAATGTCCTCAGAAAGGCGAAAGACGTTGGGCTTCGGACCGTGTGAAGTAACAACCGCAGAAAATAGCATTCGACATTATCACACAAATAATATAGAAGTACGGTATAACCTCTACAAAATGCGGTGTCCTTGAAACTTCCCGGAAAACCTTCCACAGCACCTGCTCGTCAACGTCGGTTAAATACACCCTTTTGCTTGTCGTACGTGTAATATGAAGGCATCTCGTCATACGTAAGGGACCTCCCAAACTGATCGATTTTACAGAGCCTGAAAAATGCCAAGAGAGTTGTTTGACGCGGATTTTCCAAGTGCTCAGCAACGCTGTCGGGATCAAAATATATGCGCTGGCCGTTCTCTAGGTGGTCGTGTAAATGCATTACGGTAGGATGATTTTCATGTATAGAGAACACCAGTATCCGCTAAACCGCTACAGACGTAACAATAAATAAATGGCTGTGTGTGAGTAAAAATAATCTAGCTAGTTCCACATCTCACTAATGTTTATACACAGTTAATCCAAACAAAGGTACGTGCGGAAGACAATTTAAAGCAAGTTTACATGCGACATGAAAATATATTAATTAAGAAGCAATAATTACACCAATGTGACCAAAATGTTTATTTTGTACTAACTCTATTACTATTTATTCTGACAGAAATGATGTAGGCAATCAAGTGTGGCGATGGTGTAGTTAATTAATTAAATAACTTCAACTAATAGTCTTGCTCATCTCTGAAACGAATTAAAAATACAATTTTTAAGAAGAAAATGTACAACTCCATCTATGACTTTAGAAAACAACTATTAACGTCGCCAACATGTTCAAATTTAAATTATTTATATCCATAAAGGGCTTACACATGTAATTCGACTTGATGTTTTTGAACTCTCTTAGATGGCGCTGCATTAAAATTGTCTGGATTCTACTAGTATTCAATTAATTATGTTTATCAGCCTAAGTTACTTATATTGCGTGATTTTTATACTGTGAAGCTAGCTTATAGCATAGTTAACATAATAACAACATTCAAATATGCATGGTTACATTACACTTTGTTACTGAATGCGTTGGAGAAATAAAGGTTCTCTGCTCGTTCCCTGTAGGTCATAGCGTAATAATATGTAGCCTATGTGGTGACCCCACTTTTTAATAATATTTGTACCAAATTTGAAGTAAATCCATGCAGTACTTTTGTACTTTATCCCGGATATAAGGACAAACAGATAAACAGACAAACAGACAAAAAATCTAAAAACTATATTTTTGGCCTCGGTATCGATAGTAGATCACATCCCAATTATTCTTTTAAAAAATATTCAATGTACAGTTTTGACTTTCCTACCATTTTATTATATGTAAAGATTACAACTATGAAACAGTTACTTTACTCATTGCATAGCATGAAACATACTTGTTCTCTAAAAATCAGGCAAGTGTTGGTGGTGTCTCCATGCTTAACAGTAATTTGAATAGTAATCACAAATTGATATACATAATTGGTTAATAATAAGTTTTTGAAATTGGGTTTGTTCAATGCGGGATCTTTGATCTACTGGTCAGGACGAGTTTCTGATTACAATGAATAAACACTCTGCTGATGTTATAGCAATAAATGAAACGTGGCTACGACCGGGTGAGGAAGGCCGAGCTCCATCTGTCTCAGGTTACCGTCTTAAGCATATACCACGATCAGTAAGCGTGCGCGGTGGGCGTGGCGGTGGTGTAGCGTTTTATATCAAATGTGGTATAGGAGTACGAGTCAAGCCACATCCTGAGCACCACAGCGTTGAACAATTCTGGGTAAGTTTAAGCATGAGAAGCAAAAAGCTTCTTGTAGGTACTGCTTATCGTCCGCCGTGGCTTGATCTTGATAAATTTCTTGACGCTTTTAGACGCTTAGAGAGTTTAAGCGCTCTTGCCCCCTATGACAATGTTATTTTGCTGGGAGATTTTAACGTGAACGTACTGGATGAGAACAATTCTAAATCAAAACGGCTGAAAGATTTTCTGAACAATTCTAACCTGGAACAGGTTGTGAGTGAACCAACACATTTTTTAAATGAAAGTTGCTCACTGATTGATGTAATTTGTACTGATGCTCGTTACAGGAATGTTACTGTCGACTATAATAGTGAACTAGGACACCATTCATTTATCACATGTGAACTTGTCTTTAAGAAGGAACGACCTGTCAAGAGACTGGTAGTATATCGTCCATTCAAAGATATAGTTACAAACATTTTTGAAAGTGACCTGCAATCCATTCCATGGGAATATACAGGCTGTAAAAAGACCCTTAACAAAAACTGAAATCCCATGTTGTACCAATCACTACGAAAATTTTTTACTTCGGCACCATACCTGGGAAATTACTGGTTCAGGAGATATTGAGGATCAAAGTTAGTATGGATTTTTTCTAATTAGGTACAAAATCGATGCATTTACCCCGGCAATATGTTCTTTAGATGCCCTACGACCCCATGGATAAGTAGGTATTTTGGGGATTGCACGCGCGCGCTTTTAATTGCGGTTAAAAAAATGTGAAAACTTAAAAAAAAAACGTTACCCAGGTATTATTTTTGGTTAGTATGACTTGGCATGATGTCCACAACGAGTAGACTTCGGCTTGGTGATGGGTCTTGTGACACCCTGTATAAATAATTTCCTAAATGTGAGCACAATGGTATCCTTA
Organism: Euclidia mi; assembly: GCA_944739405.2. Taxonomy (NCBI): domain Eukaryota; kingdom Metazoa; phylum Arthropoda; class Insecta; order Lepidoptera; family Erebidae; genus Euclidia; species Euclidia mi. Next base: position 9,902,723 of record OX123199.2, on the reverse strand, counting down.
CTGAACAACTACTTTCTAGACTTGTTTAATGCTCATGCTCCAGTAAGGCGGAAATCATTTAAATGTTTACCTACACCGTGGATAACTGACGTCATAAAGTTAATGTGCAGACTCCGGGATGAGGCAAGAGAAAGATACCGTTGCTCAAAGTCGCCAAGCCGTAAGGAGTACTATTTGCAGCTCAAGCACCAGGTAGTGTCAGCTATCCACAGTGAAAAAGAAGCATACTTCAATAAACACATAAATGAAAATATTAACAATAACAAGGTTTTATGGTGAAACTTGAAACAACACGTGTATCCAACAGCTCAAGATACAAGTACGCTTCCCGATCATTTAAATGACCTTAATGTAATTAATAGCGCATTTTTGGATATACCTGGGAATCAAACAGCAATCGAGTTCTATAGGCACGGCACATCTATCTTCTCCTTAAAAGAAGTTGACCAACATACAATTCTAAAAATCATAAAAAGTATATCAACAAATGATAAAGGGGTTGATGGCATAAGTAAGTAAATGATTGACCTTACGCTTCCTTGGTCCCTGGCATCTATAACTGTGATAGTTAACAGATCCATTGTCACGAACACATTTCCTGAACCTTGGTTGCGTGCAATTGTTCGGCCTTTACCAAAAAACAGCAATCCTGAAAATCATAAAGATTTACGTCCAATAAGTATTTCACCTTGCTTATCGAAAATATTGGAACGGGTAGTATATTTGCAGGTATCAGATTACTTAGAGGAAAGTGGTATTCTACCAGATCTCCAATCAGGGTTCAGACATGGACGTGGAACTACAACTGCTTTAGAGGCTAGTGACCGAGGTGAGGGTACGATTCTTGCCTTGTTGGACTTTTCATGGGCTTTTGATGCCATGAAAACAAAACAAATGCCAAATACAAAGCCGAGTCTATAACTGCAAATGCAATCCAAAATATGCCAAGAAAAGAACGTCCAAAACCGTCAAATATAATCCGCTAGAAATATTTAGGTATAGTATGTACTATACAGCAACCAAAACAATTTAACGACCAACATTTAATTTTAGTCTTCATCATAGTAAAATCAAATTCAATCTTTATTTTCAGTACAATCAGTCGAAAATCTAAAAAGATTTATACAAACTTTTATCCCCTATTTTATCCCCTTAGGGTTGGAATTTATCAAAATCCTTTCTTAGGGGATGCCTTCGTCATAGTAGCTATATGCATGCAAAGTCTCAGCCCGATCGGTTTAAACTTTCATCCCCTATTTTATCCCCATAGGGGTGAAATTTATCAAAATCCTTTCTTAGCGGATGCACTCATCATAACATCTACCTGCATGCCAAATTTCAGCCTGATCCCTCCAGTGGTTTGGGCTGTGCGTTGATAGATCACTATTTCAGTCAGTCACCTTTGAGTTTTATATATATTTAGATAGACTCGCCACAGGCAGGCTGTGAATCATAAGTCTATGCCTATATAAGATTTGTGCGCGATCTAAATCGGTCACTTTCCCTTTTTCTTTTTTTTTACGTTGTGGAAAATCCCTCTGGATCTCCGACTCTTGGGTAAATGAGAGCCGGAGTATGTGGTGTAACCACCAAAAACCACCTCTACTTTCTCATGTACCCGTGTGTCGGAGGGTAGGGAATCGCATAAGCATTTGTCGCTACCCCCCGACGGGTATTGGCACGCCAGATGGTCAGGCGGGCCCCGAAAATAACCCCCTTGGCGGCGGAATAAGGTGTTGGGCTCCGCCGCCAAAACACCCAGCGGTCACAGAGGGTAGGGAGGACGGCAACGCAACACCGCATCTCCTCTTTCTCTGCAGCCCCACCGCGACGCATCGGGGAGATAGGGCGCGCGGCAACGCAACACCGACACGCCGACTGCGAGGGACAGACAGAACTGTCCCCCGCACACGCACCGTTGGACGCATCCTGCGCAGGCCCCTCTAAGCCCACGCGGAGCGTCCACTCCTGAGATCTCTCTTAGCTTCACCGCGGGTGTCCCATCCACGGTTACTGAGCCCCCACTACGACAAGGTGGAGATCCTACGGGGGGGAGGGGGGAATCGGTCACTTTCCCTAGACGTCGCCACGCTGCCGCTACACCTCGTGATTATTCTGCCTTCTACTTCCATATCTACTGTCCCGCTGGAGGTGAGCATATTCTAGTTGTCTGTGTGCCTATATGTTCTGTCTGTAGTATCTGTCTCTCCTAAGCATAACCGCCGATCTAGGGACAGCCTGTTCCTGACCGGTTGTTGTGTATTCTCTATGCTACTTTCCCATTCTCCCTAAGGGCTGACGTTCTCCCTACGAGCTACAATGTATGAACTGCTGGCGACGTGCTTTACTAGTCGCTGCCTACGCATCAGCCCTGCCTACGAGCTTTCTACAGCCAGGCCACTGGCGCCTGACTGCACCAGCCTACGTCTGAGCCTTACCACTCAGCCTGCATCAGCTGCACCGCCTGAGCCTCCGCTCAGCCTACACCTCGACCACTGAGCTGTCTACCCAGCGTGCACTTCAGCCAGCTCACCCTACGAGCAGTCTACCCTGCGAGCGTCGGAGAGCAGCAGTAGTCTACACTCCAGCCTTCAGGCCAGTGCTTACACCTAGTCGGTCATACTGTATGTAAGCGGTAGTGAGACATAATAAAAAACCTGTTTCTTCTAGCAGTGTTTCTATTGAACCCCGACAACCTACCTGAGAACTGAAACTCAACTTTATTTAGATAATCCTACTTTCAGCAATATACTTACATAAGCGCCGGCAGTCGGCACTAAATTGAGCTTAAGCACAGCCAAGCGTAACTTTAGGACTCGCTTAACTTCCTTCTGAATCATCTCACTAAATACTATTGAAGTTTTAGGAAAAGTGTTTCAGTTAAAAACGAAAATAGCCAAATAAAAAACAGTGCAATGTTTTCACCGAACAGATAATAGAAGGACAATCTTATATTATACGTTTCCGCACGAGATAATAGCCTCGTGTACGAAACAAATAAGTAACTGAACGCACTGTTACGCTGTTATGCCGTTACAGAAATTTAATATAAATCTACAAAAACATGTTATTTGTTTACTGGACACACGATATTGAACGAATTAATATTCTACCAAATCTGGTTGGACTTTATGGTGTCCGGGTCTTAGGCTCTAAGTCTTGGATGCAACTGAGATATAACTATTGTGATGATGCTGAATAATTGAACATGTTATATTGAACGAGCTGTGGCTCGCATTTCGCTTTAAAAACAGTGAATTACCACCTAAACTCCCTTAATCCCTATTTTACCATTTTACCTAACTTTTACCACTGTCCAAAGCCTTAGTCGGCTCTAGTTTAGGCTCTGTGTTGATAAGTGACAAGTGACTTTATGATTACGATTTATTATAAAAGTATATAAAGCGCACATGGATGAACCAGCAGCCAATTGGACGGTGAAGGGCACATACACTGAGGTTCCAAGTTCAAGAGCACCATTCAAGTGTATCGGCACTAGCGGATACACTTGAACATTCACTTGTAATGAGCGTTCTTGCGAATGTTTCATAATAGAAGTATCGGGTGCGTTTTAGTGAGCATACTCCAGTGCGTTCTGGCGAGCATTCTAGTAAAAGGACAATAAATTTCCTTCGAACTTTTTGACAACTAGATCACTCACTGGAACTATCATGAAAATATTCGTTGCGATGTTTGGCTCTATTCGTTGTTCAGTTCGCAAATTGGCAATTGTTGCGCTAATGTTCGGCGAATGCTCGATGTTCTTTTACAATTTGATGTTCAAACTTTCATTTATAATACCTTCTATTAGCGCCTTTACAGTAACAGCATCAATATCTAGTGGGAATAATTAAAGGACATACGGAGCAAATACGACATTCTCAAAAACATAATATATATCAGCATCATCTCCACTATATAAGACCTGCAGGCCATTGGCCTCCCCCAAAGCGCTTCTAACCGCTTCTAACATCCAACCGTAAAAAATTACTATGATTTTCTATCTAGACACGAGAGTGGCACGAGATTGAAGATTAAATATGAATTGTGCTATAGGGATATTTTTGATATTGCTTTATTATTAAGGTTTCTAAGAATGCTACTGTTCAAGGATAGAAGTGTCAAATGTATGCGGATGGATGTAAAAGATTACAGATGTCGGAAAATGTTACGCTATCAAATTCCCATTATATTTGAGATTATCACGTCATATATTATTTAGACTAATAGGTTTCGAACATTGCACGCAAAATACATGCCAGGACGTGGAGTTGCGGAAACAGCCTGTGCTACCAAGTACCAAGTAGGTTTCGACCAGTGCGACGACTAACGTGACGTGGCTGCCATAATCGTTCGATGGGTCAATTTAGGTATTATTCAACGGTTCATAATAATAACAATACTTCCTATGAAATGAGGCTGCGATGGGGTTGAGGCACGAAAGTACATATTTGAAAAGGTCAAAAATAAGGAAAGTAAGTTAACCACTGACTTGATTTAGGCAGTTTAAGAGACCAGATAGTTTAACTTCCTTAAAATTTTAAAATAAGAACACAAACCACTGATATAATTAGATCTGTAGTCTTAGTCCAAGATTATAATTTGATAATTATACATTGATATAAAATTTAGCCCGTTAGCGCAACAAATTAAGTAGGTGATTCGTGATTCCCTTTGTAAATCATGCTTAATATTGCTGCAGTGGACCCAGAAAACGTAGTAGTTCGTCGAAAGTTTTGCCTCTTCCTCGTTTTACTTAGACCTATAGAATTTCTCTAAAACTTCTTCTTACTGTTTGTTAAGTTTTAAGTTCAAAGCTGACTTTAGTACTTTCGAGGGGTTTGTTAAAACGAAAGGGGTTTTTTTATGTATATATCAATACATTTCAACGATACTGGCCAATTAAATGTATAATTATGCACTTACGTTAGCGCAAACGACTATCTCAAGTCAGCCAGAAAATTATCGGAACCCGACGTCAAGCGTTATAAATGCCTTCTATCCAAGACTAAGAAAATGCTTTAAATTTATTCTATTACGGTATTTGTTTACTACGATCTCAATAAAAATTTCATAACTAATGGACCGTCTTCTTAATAACTGTACTCGATTTATTTGCAATCTTTGCAAGTGATCACGCTTGTCTACTTATTATCCTCTTTCCCATTTGTCAAAGATACAGCCTGCGTGCTAGTTCACTACGAAAAAGCCTATCCTTGTCGTGCAGTAGCATTATTAAACAAATAAATAAAACTTAAATAATAAATTCTTAGTACTAGATACACCAGGCGATTGACAAATACTCCTACGATACGTTGCGTGACAAAACAACGCTTGGAATATATTTGATAACGTCTCTATTTAAGTAGTGCTAAATAACAAGGCAGAAACTCGGCAACGTTAGCATCCACTAAAACTAGCATTAAGTAATTATAGTTTTTAACTGTAGGTATAAGTGTAACAGGCGTTTTTTCTTGAACAGTATTTGCCGCGATTTTAATCTTGATAGCTAGTATTGAAAATAGATACGGCTCAGCTTCGCCTACTGCCCTAAAACTCGTATTGGAACTGAGACTTCACTGAACTGAGAGACATGACTCAGGTATTGCAAATTTGGATGAGCAAAGTATAATAATTATTGTGGTTCGCCAACATACTAGTATGGTCATGAATCATAGTATTTTTTGTGACTCTCGTCGATGTCGATTGTTGCTAATTATCATCAGCCTTAGAGTCTGACATGTTTTGTTATGATGACATTTTATTTATGTCGTCAATGAGGTCATTAACAAAATAGATTTTTTTCTACTAAGCTGGTATAATCGGAAACTATGCAATGGGAAATTTATGACTCAGTTCAAACGGACGAATCCATATTTCTATACCTAAGATATAACTAAAACCTTATGTCTTAAATCTACCTTAGTATTTCTTTGACGATGATTTGAATAGATCGACTGTTGTTAAGAATGGCCTAAAACTGAAAATGGTCACAAATGACACATCTGCTAATAGTTTATTACCAGAGTTTAGATTTATTTGATATTTTGATACAAATGACACATTTACTTGTAAGCGGAGCATAACTGGGTCACGGTCTCAGGAGAGCACGTGTATCAAATAAGTATCATGAACTTTACATATATCGTTTTACTATTTTGCTCTCTACTAAACTTGTCTACTGTAGCCATTTATTATATTAATCTGTAAAGATAACGTTCTTGTGTTACTGACTGACTTGTAAACAACGCACAGCTTTATTGGGCGTAAGAAGCTGAAATTTGGTAGCTATGTCCCCTGTGGACCATAGGGGACACCCCTATGGTACCCAACTAAGAAGGCATTTTGCGAAATGCCACGGGATAGGGCTCAACCGGTTAAAATTAAATTTAATATGCGGGATTAGTTGCGGGCATCCTCTAGTTTGTCTATAAGGACGAACAACAACATTATCTATTAGCAAAAATGTGCATCGATCGTATAACACTCGCATTATGCTTTATTCTGTGCCTGGGACTATCGATGAATAATTTAACTGCTGACTCTTACACAACCTTCAAATACGTAATCAATTAAATGATTGGCTGCATTATGGCAGCGGCACGATTTATTTCTTTACTTTTGTTCGTTATTGGCCAAAGACTGGTTACCCAGTTCTTATAAAATATAATTTTGGGATTCAAACCCAAGACACTCGTGATACATAGCAAAAGTGGGGCAGCCGTCAAATGTATGCAATTGTCGCGCAACTCACGTATTTTTTTTCAAGTATTATGATCCTACATAATCAAATCGACTACAGGTACCACGACTCACAAACATATATCCATTAATATTTTTATGATCATTCGTTCCTATAGTATTAACATAATAAGGGATTTTAACAAGGCAGATTCCTACCTGCTTTGGTAATAACCTTGCTATACACATAGGTACTTATAACAAATCTTTGTCAGTCCAACCATCAAATGAAAAATATAATTCATATCACAATATCGACAAAAGCTGAGGTTGACATTATATTCTGAGATTGTTTGTCGGCTTATGTTCTCCAAGGATAATAATGCGGTCAGTTTTGTAAGGCTTGTTCGGTTATTGAATTTATGATCCAATGATACGTTCGTAGATAGCTGTGCGAAATTGAGCTAATGTACCTAATATTTTCTTGGGTTTACGCGAATGTTACACATTGAAATTAAACTTCAGTTTGGTTTATTGGTTTCACTAAGTTATTACATTTAAACCAAATGATCTAGAAATTACATTTTCAATTTATTACTAGCCGATGTTTCGAATTCTTTACAGAATTCATGGTCACGGCAGACTGAGGTGATGCGGGAGCCCTGCAGAGTGCCACCATCATACCGAGGTTCTACAAGCGGAATGTACATGACAGTTTCACAATTTTACCAACAGAAAGTGTTAATGCTTTCCTAAACCATCTTAATTCTATTAATAACCAAATACAATTCACTGTGGAATTAGAGGCAAACAATTCTTTAGCTTTCTTAGATGTACTTGTCATCAGGGATAAAAACAACTCCTTAAGCCACACTGTGTATAGGAAAAAGACCCATACAAATAGGTACTTAACCGTGAATCTCACCACCATCCTTAACAGCAAGCTATTGTAGGAATGTCTCTGTTTCAGAGAGCCCGAGGGGTCTTTGACAAGAAACACCTGGACGCTGAGCTTCAACATGTCAGGCAAGTTCTGCAAGACAACAAGCTCCGACCGCCGCGCCGTCACAGATCCCAGAAGAAAGAAAAACCAGCCACAGTAGAAAGACAAACTGATGTCTTCCCATACATCAAGGGCGTGACCGACAAAATTGGCTACATCTTGAAGCGAGTTTCAATCAAAACTTACTACAAGCCGCCAACGAAGATATGACAATTATTACCAACAGTCAAGTGTCAGTTACCCTTGCAAGAGGCTGGTGTCTACAAAATAGACTGTGAATGTAGGCTCTCATACATTGGACAAACCAAGAGGAGCATAGGCGTTCGACTTAAAGAACATGTAGCTGACATCAAACATAAACACTCAACAAAGTCTGCTGTGTGTGAACATGTAGAACAAGGAACCAACCACTACCTGTGATTTGATGAACCACAGATACTCGCAAAAGAAACACCGTTTTCTTCCAAAGATGATAGGTGAAGCTATCAATAGGAAAGACGGTTGGAATGTACTCTAGCTTGGGACCCTCTCATAAGACTAATGCAACCCAAGAAGGACAAGGTCACCAGAAAACATAAGGACACAGTAAGCTCATTCTGCGTAAATAGTAACACCAATAGTTGAAAAATGTTCGGATACTTTAAGATAACTTATACATTTTTAATATACGGGTAAGGTTTAAGAAAAGGACTCATAATACCTCAGTCTGCCGTGACCATGAATCCTGTAAAGAATTCGAAACATCGGCTAGTAATAAATTAAAAATGTATTTTCTAGATCATTCGTTTTAAATGTAATAACTTAGTGAAACCAATATCTTAATATATAAAATCCTTGCGTTACTGAATGACTGACAGACACGCTACAGCCGAAACCATTGGGCGCAGGAAGCTGAAATTTGGCATGTATGTTCCTTGGGGACCGTATGGGTGCACTAAGAAGGGATTTTCCGAAATTCCCACGGGATCCGCCAAAACAGGTTAATTAAAAAAAAATGCAGGCGTAGCTGCTAGCGTCCTCTAGTATCACGATAAAATGCGTAAACTGAAGTTTAATTTCAGTAATGTACCTAATATTGATGGGAACGAAACGTTGACGGGGATTCTGCATGTACTCAGAAAGCTGATATTGTTACTGTAAGTACTACAGTTGACTTTTTCTTAAGCTACATTTTGAAATTCGATAAGGAACTAGCTGTACCGCGAGAAATTCTGATTTAAATTTTCTCCAAAATGCAGATGTTTAGCTTTTGCCAATCGTTGTTACGCCTAAAAATTATGAGATCGTACCTATCGCCGAACATTCTGTACTACATTTTCATATAGTTTGAATTATGCACTAATTAATTTTCCTATACCATCAATATCAAACGTTATGCGGTTTAGTGGCACAGATATCCATATATTAACCACATTTCTGATATTAGAGTTAATGAAATTATTTAAACAGTCCAAATAAGTGATGAAATTATTATTATACTAAGACTTTAACTTAAAGGTTTAACTTCCTATGTATAAAACATTTTGCAATTCTAAGACGTAAGTTGCCCCAAGATTTAACTTTGACATAAATTGGTATTTTGAAGGTCGCTAGTCTCGTGAGCTAGTGGCTCATCTTACTTGAGAACTCAGACCATAAATTTGATTAAACGGCTGTTATGATTGTCTATGTATATATTTTTACTGTAGCTAACAGCAGATGAGAAGGTGTACAGGTGTTCCTTACCCTTACTACTTGAGTTTCGGTGGAATTTCAGTAATTAACATATTTGTCCAGTCCATATAGCAATATATGAAGCAATTATTGCGCGTGATTTTCAGGGCTATCGCATTTGCTGTATTCAGATGTTGTACTATTTTAAGAATGAATTGTCTCGCTGGAACTCTCATTCGCCGGACGGAAAGGAAAAGTACATACTATACTACCGTGTATCCATATTCATTCCCAGTGCGTCCCTCGTTGAGATAGTCCACTCATACTTGAGCTAGTAAAGCTACAATTTTAAAGAACTAAATAAAATACGTACGTGCCAAGACAAGACGTTATGCAGGCTTCCCAGGATCGGCTCAGAGGCAAAAGCAATTGTATTATTGCCTTCTTCGAGAGAATGGAATATCTGCAACATATTAGGACTCCGCATCTTTTCCATCGACGAAATACACCACCGAATTTTGTCCAGCATGCTTTCTTTCCGCTTGGGCTTGTACAGCTTCTCAGCAATGCGCTTGTCGAAGACAAACACAGAGCATTCCTGGAAAGATAAGTACATTTATACCAAGTGAAATATAAGGCCGACCTCACATTGAACGTCAGGCGCACGCCAGGCCAACACCGAGCGCACGATCGAGGAACGCCCATGCCCAATGTGAGGGAAGGCTAACAGTTGTCTCGAAATCTTACACTTCAAATGATGTGTATAAGCTTTTTCTTGGTGAATATTGAGATTATTGGATATTGAAATTATAACCCGAAAATATTCAAGTTGAAGAAAATAATATAATATTTTGAGGAAAACATAGGCAAACGAAGTAAAGAACTCCATTTCCCTGTGGTACGTTTTAAACGATGTAAGGCGATGTTTTTTCCTTTTATTTTCATCTAACGAAACGGTGTGGCGTTAACTGTAAGAACTGTAATTCCAATAAATAATTATAACACAATGTGAAATCTTCGCATAAAGTAGTCACGTTTTCTTACTTCAGTTGAACGCCAACACATGATTAGAAGACTTTAGATTCACAACAACCTACGACTACGCAATTGGGATGCAAAACAAGTATTTTCACAGTTGAAAGCTGCGTTGGTTGATGTATTGAAAAATTCTTTAGTGTAGTCTATTGAAACATCTTGTATAAGTAGAAGTATATATAAGCTATTACGACAACGATATAAATAAATGTGTTATAATGAAAATTTATGACTATTTTAGGCACCTACATATTACATAAATTTACTTACTACTACGTAATTTTAATATTTTGAAAGGAAGTATTATTAAGCGAATTCTAACGATTTCTATAATTAGGTTTGAGGATAATGTATTGATTTCATTCGAAAAAACTGTGTAATTAGCTCCAATCAAGAAAGCCTCCTATAAAACAGAAGACAGTTGGCACTAATACGATTTTGAATATTGTGATTAAAAAGGTACTCCATGTGTTATTCTTGTGCATAAGCTTATTTCTGTAAAGATTTATCAAAGTCCATTCAGTAATTTTTGCGTGTACAAACTGTATCATCACAAAATTTCGCTTTTAATATATTAATAGTTACACTTTTTGTTACATTATAAAGTAGGCTATTTGTTTTGAAGTTCTACATTAAGGAAAAGTTCCTTTGAAACTAAGAGCAACTTGGTAGTTCTAATATCATAATAAGGACCGATACAATATCTTAAGAACAACTACAGCTTAAACGGAATGTGAAACAAAACTTGAAACTTAGCTTTCCCTTCGTAACTCGCCTGTTTTACGATCCGTGACAAATATTTTATTAACCTAACCGAAAATAGTCGAGGAACTTAGAATAAAGTTCGTAAGCCTGTAAACTTCTGTAACATAAAATCCTACAGTCAAATGTCGGCAAATAATTTTCGTGTATCTGTCAACTCCTACTTTAAACTCGAGAATATCGCTCTAGGTAGCTTTGAACTCTACGCATTGGCAAAATAATGTATATATAATTATTATGTCGGCACATAGTTGGATTTCAGCCCATTTTACTAACAATTGAGAAGAACTATGAAAGCAAGTGGTTTTTCCTTATGTACTGAGGACTCACATTAGTTTTTAGTATTTTGAATACCCATGATATCCTTTTCACAAGACATTTTTTCATTTCATAGTGTACTTTACGACAAATCGAGCACAGTTTTGCGACGTGTTTCGGTAGGTTTTTATCTATTCACATTTGTTAGTCTACCGAGTGTTGTGAGGCAAGTATCATCATGTCACAAAACTGAATAGTTACCATCATTTGTGTTCTATCAGTTGATTTTTTTGAGCCTCTGCCCATCGAGATGATATCATGATATAATACCACCAAATATCATCAAATGGGTATATATTATTACGTACTTGTGAAATAAATTATTTATTTATTTATTTTTTATATTATCATTCACCAATGCATGCCACCGATATATATATATATTTGCTGTGAATGTCAACAAACCAAAATAATAATTTTATCATCCATTTGTATTGGAGTAATTTTTTGAAAGTATTGATATGATGAAAAGTATACCAGCTCTCGTCTACCTTCAGCACATTCAGCGATTTTTCTTTAGGCCCAAATCGGCTCCAAGCCTCCACCTCCAGGGACAGGTAAATTAAGCTTTGGAAAAATTTCTGCTAATATACAATGGTATGTCTGCTAATATACAATAATCAAACCTTGGAAATTGTTAAAATATACCAGAATTTTATATGTTTTTAAGATATTAGCAAGAGGTATTTATTCACATCAACCAGATCAAATGGTTCACTTACTTATAATAATCTGCTTAAAAAGGTAACTAGTAACTCTTTGCACAACATCTTCCTGTATTAAATTATTTGGTAACCTTAAACCATACTACATATATTTTTCTTCAATATCAAATATTGAAGAAGGGCTGAACACCATCGTATATCATAATATATGTCTATGTATGTGGTAAAAATATTGAAGCCCAATAGCCAAAAAATAACCAAATAAACTAAGTTAGTATAGGCATTCAGAGCAGACGTGATTTTTGAGATTAGACGGCTCTGTGGAAAAAGATGTCAAATCTGGCTGGACAAGTAAAATCTTGGATGACACCGATGTAATGCTAGGAAGATGATGAGAATGATCAATAGTACCCAATTAAACTTTATTTTTAAGATTATCATACATTATCGAAAGCATAGTAGAGTATCATCATATCGCCCGAAATACGTCTTCTGCTAGACATATGCTCTAAAGCTGCACATAGACTGATCTTATAAAAAAAGATAAATAAAATAATCCTTCTAGATAATTGAACGTCATTAATTTGAGTATCTAAACTAAATATTAGTTAGTTAAGATTTGCGGTAAGTTTATTAATTTGTAGAACGAGATTTGATGAAACCATTAATTAACAACAATATTTCGGATTCGATTATAGGAGTTAATAAATGATTTGGTAGAAATGTACATAATTGAAATAGTTTTATAGTGACGTCTACCTTAAAGGTACTTCTACGTTTATTACTACCAGTGTTATAAATTAGGTATATCTGGTTACGCTCTCTTACGTGTGATGGGAAATGTACATACATACATACATAAACTCACGCCTGTTTCCCGGAGGGGTAGGCAGTCTACGGAACGCCATCTGCAACGATCCTGACATACCTCTTTTGCTTCATTCATTCCCATCAAGTTTCTCATTCATACTCTTCTGTTATGGGTACTTCTGACTTGTCCTTTTTTCAGGATGTCTCCAATCTGGTCAAAGAACGTCCGCCTAGGTCTTCCCCTTTGTCCTGACCAATTCACACTTGCCTTTTATATCTTCTTTGTTTGTCTATCGTCATCCATCCTCTCCATGTGCCCAAACGATCTTAATATGCCTTTCTCAATGCTTGTCACTACATCTTCTTTTACCCCACAACACTCTCTTATCACAAAATTCTTTACTCTGTCGGTCAAAGAAACACCATACATACTTCTCGGTGCTCATATTTCTACAGCATTTATACTACTTTCAAATCTCTTCTGCCATACCCAACTTTCACTACCGTACATAAGGGTAGGCACTAATACCCCTCTATGCACAGCCAAACGTGTCTTTTTGGACACGTTTTGGCTCGCATTCAGAGCTCCATTCACTCTATTACCTGCATTAACTCTTCTTTCAATATCTTCTTCATTCTTACCATCTCTTGTAAACAACGTACCTCAGTATACAAACTCATTCACTTGCTCCACTCGTTGTCCATCGATCAAAACATTACAAGCCGTAACGCATTCCTCCTTTTCAAAAACCATAACTTTCGTTTTACTAACATTCACTTTCATTCCATGGGAAATGTGTAGGATGATATTGACTTATTTATACCAAGACTGTCTTGAAGAGAGTGTATATATTATGTATATGGTAATGTTAAATTCTGTTCCTGCTTATTTAATAATGACAATTGCCATTAAACGCTTGCAGATATTATATTATGTAACCAATAAATAATATAACGCAAAACATTATTTGATGTATTTGGCTTTGATTGATCCTTTCCTATGAACTTGAAGCTATCTATAGTAACAATATAATTATCTTGCAAACTAAGGAATCTTTGTGAACGTTCTGATATGCATTTACCTGCAATATTTTTCCTTGCTAACTTTTTAGTTGGGGGTTAAAGAATAATGTTTTAATAAAAAAACTATTTTTTTCGTAGATGCGCACATACGTAGGTTCATTAGATATACGAAAACACTTTAAATTTTCTCATTCTTCAAGAAAATTGACTGCCTCCGTTGTCCAGTGGATGCGACTGCTGATCGGAAGTCCCGGGTTCGATTCCCGGGTCGGGCAAAAGTGTTACTGGGTTTTTCCGAATACTCAGTAGCAGGCCGGAGTCTGATGTGCCCGGTAACGGCAATAGGCTCGCCCCCTATTACGTGAGACCTAAAATTCATGGCGAAATGTGGGTGTAATATTTACACCCCTGCCTACCCCTTCGGGGATACAGGCGTGAGACTATAAATAAATAAAATAAAAATAAAAATGAAACAAGAATAGCATGGTTTTCCTCGGCAAGAACATTAATCTCGGCTGATTATGCATTCTTTTTTCTTTGCTTACATTCCCTGACTCGTCTGAGAGGATCAAATCCTTTGAAACTTCAATTGCTGCATATTTCATCATTATATTATATCCATTCATATTGAAAATGGTGGTTGAATCAGATAACCTTTTATTTGATCATTCTAAAGAAGACTGTTTTCTTTGTCTGACACTTTTCTTTTATAAGTAAAGAATTAAAAAAGAAATGTTAAAAAATACCGTGTACAAATTCATGGTTGTTGATTCAGAAATCTAAATATATATTTTCCTTTTAAGATATTTAGATGACTATCCACTTTCCTTTATTAAAAAGAAAATAGGTTGCTCGTAAAAGAGAACCGTCTTTACATATAATTTATTTTCACTTAGCATTACTGGCGAACGTACTTAATACGCATTTATGCAGAGTTTGAGTGTATTCAGGTTCCCTAGTGATACCACTATACGATTAGACGTGAATAACCTTGGTCCTTTTGCGTAGAGACGCAAAACTCGACATTAAACCCTATCAGTCTTATTAATAAACTAGGATTAGCGTCAGAAAAACTTTACTCCATGACTTAAGCGAAGATTAGGCAATTATGGTATTAATAAACTAGGAGTATGGACGGAGTTAACTATTCATAATTTACTCCGGGAATAAAAGTTACTCCGCGGAGACCCATGGTTTAACGCTGGAGTAAGCAAGGAGTGAGCATCTATTTGTCACGGGGTACGGTAGACTAGATCGAAACTTTACCTCAATACTAAAACATAAAAAATTAAGATTTCGAGTCGACAACATATATCCGCAAAATTCGGATTGTCGAGTATTTTGTTAATTTCTAATGCTTCTGACAGTATTAGAAATTATAATAATAAAAAAAGACAGAAAAGTCACTGTCACCGAATAACAGTCATGTTGAGTATCTACTATGTAGTTTGTATGCCATGTGTAAATACTTCTTGCAGTTAGATATATTTCTTATTGGTATAAACAGTTTGTTTAAACGACAATGATTATTAAAGTATCCGTCTATTATGAGAGAATTGTGTTACTTCGAATTTAAGCGAGCGAAGCCGCGGGCAAAAGCTCGTAGATTTATATTGTATTTCCAACTTTCATTGAGATTTATATACATAACCCAAATATATTTTCACATTTGTTTGGTCTTCGTTAGAGTACTTACTAGTATCTGATTTTGTTATTTTATTATTGTGGGTTAAAATTAATAGAGATTATTCCATTGAAGATTGCCAACCAACACAAACACTTGCCCTTGCAAAGGGTAGAAGGTTGTACGGCACAAATTTACCTCTTGGAAGTAAGAACGCATGCGCTATGATAATTGAGTGCACTGTGCGTATATCTGTCAGTACTGACACATCATACAATATAATGTCATATTGTGCACGGTGATTACATTATTCGCATATATAAACTAATAATTATATAAGTACTACGCTTAAACGGCTGAAACAGTTTTCTCTACTAATATTATAAACGCGAAAGTGTTAATAGATATTATTCATTAGATATTATATTGGACATGTATTGGAACATGGCTTTGACATTTAACTGTATGCAAGGCGATGTTATTATTTAGATATAATACTAGGTATATAGTGTCATGAATACCTACTGACCGAGCTACTTTGTACCCAATAGTTTCTGAAGTCTTTAGAATAATCAGAAGTGTCTTCCCACAACTTGAGACTAAAAGTAGATTTGTGTTACCCCGAATTTAACGCGCGCGAAGCCACGGGCAAAAGCTAGTTGTCAAATAAAAGTTTTTAATAAAAAGTTTTTATTCGACCAGGTCATTTTGTTCATTCTTTTTACTTTTAATATCAGTGGGTTGCCATAACGTATACCTTAATCTCAGGGTAAGAATAGTATTGTTACTCCGAACTTACTTCGTATTTATTAATACCGTTATTAACACGTGGCTATTCCATAACTAATCTAGAATTAACTACCCCCGGTGTTACTTTGGAGTAAGAGAAGAATAAGCATTTTTTATTAATAAGACCGAAGACTGCCTCGTTGGTCTCGCGGCATAAATGTGTGCGTGGGATTGGGAGGTCCCGGGTTCGATTCCTGGGTCGGGCAGTGTTATTGGGTTTTTCTGTCACGAAATTCTCAGTAGCAGTACGAAGTCTGGAAATGTGCCCGGTACGGCAATAGGCTCGCCCCATATAACGTGGGACTAAAGTATATCTGGCGAAAAGTGGGTGTAGAAGTACGCCTCTGCCTACCCCTTCGGGGATAAAAGGTGTGACGTTATGTATGTATGTATGTGTAACCTTGGACCTGGTCAAATGGGGTGGACGGCTTTACATACATACATATGTGTAAATAAATAATTGTGTTAACTTTAATCAGGTCTCTGTAATAACTTCTTTATAGCTTGATGAAAAGTAATTGCCAATTTATTTTAAATATTTCTTTTCTATGGTTTCGTTTTTGGAGCCACCGTGGCCTTTAGAAAATAATAAGTATTGTATACATTTTAGGGCATCCGATATATAATGTACTATTTCTGTACCGTTTTCAATAAGCTGACATATTGCTTTCACGTGCGTTAGAGAAAATTGTGCTCGTGGGTAGTGACATCATTCAATGTAGTACTTGGAGGCTTTAATGATCGCGACATAAAAGTCTAATGAATTATTATAATTATGCTCAATATGTATGTAAATGTAAGCGGATGCCACACTAGTCGGCATCCCTATCTATTGCAGCATTAATTATTCACATAAGATTAGATACTATACTTGAGATATAAATTATTGTAGTACTTGGTTGTTGCATGATATATTACAGTGATTATAGTACTTGTAAGGATCAGAATATGTAACACTGAGATATAAGCCGCAGAGTTCACGGATGGTGTGGTGGTTTAATCGGTCGATTTACTTATTTTTCACTACGCCGAGTGTCGTGGGTTTAATCTCCACACCAGGTAACACTTTGTGTGAATTACAAATCGTTGCTTCGAGTCTAGGTGTTTTTGTAGCCGTTGAAAGAGTATTTGCAACTCGGGATTTATTACTAAGTGTTTATAGTATGGCGTCAAACGGGGTTGTTTTTGCATCATGTCAACCAATGTGTTATAGATGCTAATGGTAAATATAGTTCTGTGCAAGTGTATTCTGTCTGAGCATCACTATTGGCACAGTATAAAGACATACAGTAGTTTGACGCCTTTGATCTCGTAGAAAAAGCCGACAACGTCTAGACAAGGGTGAGTAGGCTAGGGCTGCCACATGTAAACAATACCTACTTATTCAAACACCGTCTATTTATTTTAGAAAAATATTACAATTGCTACGCTACATGAATAATATAGTGTAAATCACTTATCTATACATATAAATAAAATTGGAGTGTCTGTTTGTAATATTAAAATAACCGCTTTTTACTAAATGCGTATGGATGTATACACGGTACATACACCGAAATGACATTTTTTACAATTTTTGTCTGTCTGTTTGTTCACCCTAATCTCTGGAACGGCTGGACCTACTTTGACGGGACCCTCACTGGCCTGATGTACAAAGGAGTAACTTTGGCTAAAAATTAATCGGGTACGCGAAGAAGTTCCCTCAGGACGCGGGTGAAACCGTGGGAAACAGCTTTATACAGAAATAATAAACGATAAATAATTATTATAAAACACACCACAGTGACAGATTTGCATACAAAGTGTCAGTCAGCACCTATTTCATCCTGCAGGTGTCGTGGGAGGCGGTTAAGAATATAAAGCATTTTTCGTACAAACCAAGTTAAAATAAAGCGATTGACATAGTGGTGGTTTAATGGATGGGTAACCTTGGGATCAGCTTGCAGAGCCTATGTTATCGATATGAAGTATTTTGCAGATTTTTTTCGTGCAAACTACGTTTTAGGTAAAGCAATAGACATCACGGTCATTTTATGGATGGGTGACCGGGCTATGAGATTACGGAAAACATGTGTGGGGTTTATAGAAGGGGGCCAAAAATATGGTTATTTTTGAGCTAGGATGCGCCGTTAACAAGATACATAATAATATGTGATAGGTACTTACCTAATGCGAAGGTACTAGGTACTTATTGAATGAAATTAAAATCACACCAGAATCGAATATTACCTTACAACGCATATTTTCTTACGTCTGCCATGTTGTTTACGTACAATAATTGCTACTTTATTCTGTGATTTGGCCAGACATGAGATATTGTAAAAACTTAGTCGATTAGTAGGAATGTGCACATTATTTAAGTGGTTATAGGTACATACATTTCAAAATAATAAAAATAATTATAATTAATGAAATTTTCTTTTTTGGTTTAAGTAAATTGATGAAAAGCAGATTTTTTTAATCGTTAAACAGCATAAAGAATTTCAAGTCTTTCAGCATAAGTAGTATGCACCATCTTAATTAATATTCATAAGCAAATAAATAAGTAACGAACAAAAAACAAGCACATGCCAGCCCCCAAAAACATGTACCTAGTTACGAACTACGGCGATATACGTAACTAGGTACCGCTCTTCCCGCGTCTCACCTCTTGGCCCCCGCACAATTGACCCGTCTAGACGCGTTCGTCGAACGACTGTATGGATTATTTGACTGTGCTATTGGTGTAAGATAGCTCGTTCACTGGTATGTTGCCTCTTACATGTCTGAAAGACGTGCAGCGTTTTCATTGCTAGTAACATATTCAGTGATAGACATATAACCATCGCATAACTGTTGGGTTCAATGACATTATTTCAATTTATCATCTGAAAGAATTGAAATGGCCAGCGGGGCTTCAAATTAAAAGCTTATAGAAAATGGTGGGAAAGATGCCATAGTATTTATAAGTGCGGAGTTTTACTACAAAAAATGCATTATAATCAAATGGTTTATTATTTGTTGGCAAGTTACAGGTTTAGACATACTAACAAAAATCTATTTTTAAAATAATATCAAGTTATTATAAGGATAAAAATTTAAAAAACACAAGTATCAATATGCCATCTCCCCCACGTACTATGGGAGAGATGCCATGGCATGAGGGAGAGTTCTCTCGTAAAACTATTTTTATTCATTTTACCTTTATCTTACTAATAACATACCTTGAGGTCCTAATCCAGATTTGGTAATATTTCCACTTTGAATTCTCCTAGACAAGGTACGAATCGGGATTCCATAAAGACTTTGCGCTTCATTTCTGTATATTTCGCCTTTTTAAATTTTTCTACAGCCAACTTTAAATTTTCTTCAGTCCACAGTCCTCTGGATGTATTTTGCTTCCTCACATATTTTCTGGGCATTCTGACAAAGAAAAGACTTCATTTTAATTAAACACTAATACACACACTATGCAAGCTATGGCATCTCTCCTCATTTTGGAGGGTAGATGCCATACGGATAAAATATCACTCAATATAAATGAGGGTAGAAAATTATTGTTTTATTATGTTAAAAACAAACCTAACCAAAGAATAAAATAAGTACTTACTTAAATGTATTGCCACTGCAGTTAGGGGATTCAGTTAACTAAAACACGCACGAAGTTTTTGCCATATAAATTACACAGAAGAAATATATATCTCTAAAACATGCAACGTATTCAAGCGCGGTTGAACAGGCACTCACTTGTTTCGATGGCAGTGGTCATGAGTTGTTATATAGTGCTGTCTCACTCACATAGCGAGATAGCCAGTGTATGGCATCTCTCCTCATATGGCGTCTCTCCCACTTTTACCCTATATTAAGTTTACAAGTTCTATTAAATAAATACATTATAGGATTGTTTTTTCGATTAGTACGTAGGAGATCATAAATATAGGTTTATTTTATTTTTAAATTGTACAAATTTCGAACATGCGTTCACCGGTCTTAAAGTTTTTAGCCACCACGTTTTACAATAACTTGACATAAATAACATAGCGATGTGAATTTAAGTTTTACGCAAGTAAAATATTCACCGCAAATTCAGCAGTTGCTGGAGTTACAAAATGAGATGTGAAATCAAAACACAATATGTTTTGGCGCGCTAATTAAGTGCCTTTGGAACAGATTTTAAAATGTTTCCGTCTGAATTTGGTGTTGGCTGTTAACTATCCGAATTTTGATCATTTTTGTGAATATTTAAACATGCTTATTTCATCCACTTCCACATATTTAATACTTTTTGATATTATGAATATAGAGGCAAAAGCTAAGTGCGACATACTTGTTACGTGTTAAAGGAATAACCGAATAATAATTTTAATTCAGTTTCACAAGTTCATATTCCTTATCCCTTATCCCCCCTATAATTAAATATAAGGTTTACCACCTTATATGTTTCATTAGACAGAATGCCTTTTCGTAAGTAATTATAATTTAATTTTAAGCTCGAAAATATACAATATTTATTAACAATGTGTATTAATTGCCGAGGACCTTTTATGAAAATTCTGTAGGAAACTTTACATTTCGCACTTCAGTTGAATCATTTAATTAGAAAATTATCTCAAGGTGTTTCAGAAGGCTCATCAAACTATGGACTGATATCAGTATGGAGCTCAGACTGGTTTATTATATATTCTTGGATAATATAAAGGCAAAAAGAGGACAAGCACCTATAAATGACATCTTAAGAAAGGGCAAGTGAGCGTCCGACTCGCACAAGCCCCAGATAAATCCCTATAAATGCTAATGTAAGTTTGCAAACACATTTTTACGGATTCATAGGAAAGTCGTTTAAAACAATTTTCGCAATTTTCATTTAATTGGGTTATGACCTGCTTGCTATCGTGACAACGAGATGAAGATTACTATTTTAATTTGATAGCGTTAAAGGCAACAAATTACCTCTTTATTATCCGCTCATTGAGTTAACGTACGAGCTTTATGTTTATAGCACTGGTGGACCATAGAGCAGACGACAGACTTTTTCTACAAACAGACTGAATGCTGCAAATAGTTAAAGGAGTTTTAATATTAGGCTGATGTTAATGTCTATAACATCAGCTTATATTAAATATCGTAGATTAGTCAGTTATAATGTATACCTACATACACATCTTTTCATGACCAATTTATAACTTCATATTTACATGTGTGAATTACGCAATAAATTTTGACAATTAATGCATTCAAGGATCAATAAATGCTCATAGAATCAATTTTAATATGGAGACTTTCGACGACCAAATTTACTCGGAAATTAAATCGGTATCTTACGTGATGAAGAACAATTAAGGTTTTGTTTATTAAACTTGTGTTATTCGTAACAACTATTGGCGAGAAGCGAATGAATATTTTATTTTATTTATTGAAAGACAACAAACAACCAATATTCTCAATAACGCAATCGTATTGAGGTTGCCTTTTATGAAATTGCTTTTAAAATATAAAACAATGTTTTATGGTGATAGCAATAACGAGAAATGGCTTCCAAAACGATTAATATAAAATGTTTTCCTTTATTAAAATGCTGAATTGAGCCAGGTAATACAGAGATGTTATAGTAAGTTTTTATGCAGCGACCTTGCTTCTACAGCGATATTTTTAAGTGAATAAATACTTAAGTTTTCAAACCATACTAAAGATTTTAAAAGTCACAACGCAAACGAAAGAATACTTTCGACAAATTGTCGTGCAAAACGGCAACATTTCAGATTCACAATAAGAGAAATCTTGTATACAACCGGGATATCAAGAGGATCTGCAAATTCAAATTCCGAATTTGTATATGTACATATGTAGGTACGTTCGTAGATCTTACAAATGAAACTGGCATCACTGTAATAATTTTATTGTAAGCGATTGTACTCTAAGTGTGCTAATTAATTAAGCTACTTCACAAGTTAATACCATCACTATTGTCATCATCGTCGTAGCGATATCCCGGCTGTATCCAAGACTTAATTTTTTTGAGTTTGGAGAGCGGACACGGCGTACTAGTCTAACCAGATATGACAGAATAAATAGGAACCTCACATAACGGCGAAACTCTAAAAGAAAACATCGTAACCCAATATGCATCTGAGAGTTCGCCATGATATTCTCAATAGACATGTGTAATCACACGGGCTTGGTCACCTTCGTGGACTATTACCCTTCTCTTAGTAAGAAAAGGCCCGTGCCCAGCAGTGGGACTATTTATATACAGGACTGATGATGCTTGTCAAAAAGAAGCCAAAAAAGACAAACCAAAGATATGTACTGTAAAGTAGGACACTATTGATCACTAGATACACAATTTTTTGTTTATTTTTATCAGTTTTGACAAGGCCAAAAGTTGTTCTTGCGTGTTCAAGTCTGTTACTCCTAATTACATGGTGGCTTTACGATGTGTCCGGGAATACACATTATACACCTACACGATAAGTACAAACGAAATAATATTGTATCCTATATGCCACAAATAACACCAATTACCTAATACAGCTAAAATTAATGTACGGAGGTTTTATTATTCACGGGATTACTTTACTTTAGACCTTTTACGATCTGTAAATATAAAACCGAAGTAAATTTTAAGCTGCTTGTAGTTTGTGACAATATTGAAGATGAAGGGAGTTTATAATAATCGTTTTCATATACCATTTCATTGAAGAATACAGCACTGTTGTATTCTTTGGTTATGTACGTTATTATAAGTAAGAAATAATAATTTTGTAAATTCTCTTGTCGTAACCAGCGGCATCATTACTATGCTATTTATGGAAGGAAATACTCTCTTCCTAACATGCGTATCATATTAAAGTTACTTAAAACCTTTACTCTAAGATACTTTTTACTTATGTATATTGTAATTGTTTCTGATTTAACGTAATAAAATCATTGATTACTATTGAAATTGAATTAAAAGATTCTTACAATAATAATAAAAAAAATCTTATTAATTTTGTTATACACCTCATTTCTATTTATTATTTGCCATTCTTTGAAGCCGTGTTGTATGTAATGAACGGAAAAGGCTGAACCCTTTAACCCTAAGTGAGGTGAATGCACTGATAACATTAATAACAAATTTAGCTGCAGGGTTTACCAAGCACTTATTGTAACAGTGTGTATTCGGATTAACAGTTCTTAATCTCGTAACCACTCATGTATTACATAATTCAGATGTCTTATTACAAAAAGTGTAATTTTTATATACCTTTATATTTGTCAGCTAAATTGTCCTTAAAGGCTGTATCAATTTAAAGGAAATGTTGTGTGTGTTGTTGGGTTCCTGCACCCACAGGAACCCGTGGTGAGTTGGAGACGCTGAAAGTAAATTGGACAATTTCCGCGCGATGCTGCCGATAACTCATATGCCTACAACACAAGTTCTGCTCACGATCTTTATCGCGAGATGAATAAAATCGAGCTAGATAGTATTCTGAACTGAAGGCAAAACATCCAAACAAATTTTGCATTATAAATAATAATATGCGTGACTTATTTTTATTATGATCCTTTGTTTAGAACTTTTACTCATATCGTAGTAGCAATTTCTAAATATACTGTAGGTTGTTTCCAACAAGTCAAATCAAGCACTTTTTATGAAATATCAAAAACAACCTATGCTACGGCTTTTGTATGAAATAAGACCTAATGACGTCATAGTTTATTGCTGTCAAGTAGAGTACTTATCAAAAAAATTACGATAAAAAATGATAAATAAAATTTTAAAATTAATTGATGAATAAAACTACTATTATTTTCACATGTTTCACTAGAAAATACTGATATAATTTATTTCACTTGCAGGAAACTTCCCTATTAGTTAATTAATAGAACTTTCCTTATTACGAAATGAAAGGTTAATTTTGTTTTATTTATCTACTTTAGCACAAATTATAAAATTACCTTAAGTGTAAACTGAAAATAAGCATTTATTATCAAGAAAAAACTTTATGCCGAACACCAAAAAGTTTCTCACATGAGCATACGGTTTCTGAATGCGAGAGTATATAGTAAAGAAGATTGTATTTTATAAAATATACGTACCTAACGAAGCATAAACTAACACCCATATCTACAGATAAACTTATCCGATATTCTAGTCATATTTTCAGAAATTTTGGATAACTACAAACGTAATGGAGTGTAGTTCTGCTTTTTCCTTGACGCTGAAAAATGTGTTGTCAATGTTGTCGTCTCGCTATATAAGCAGTTTCATTTTATAATTACTCTTTTACCTAAAATTCACCTTAATTTAAGACAACTTCACTCAAGGCAGACTTGACAAAGATTTAAGCAACGGACAAAAAAAAACGTCCACTTTCAAAACTACCATTCGTTGAGAACACCAATTGTTTCGAGGGAATCGAACCAACAACACTCGGCGCAGTGTTAAACAGCAATCCGGCTAACAACCACTGAACCATAGGGAATACACGTATGGGGAAGTAGTTTATGTGGTTCAGATTTATAACCTTAGTTACATATCGTGTCTATAAATCTAGAAACCAAAAATAATATACCTTTACAGGAATGCTATCGCTTCTATAACATATTGTAAGAGATACATTAAATAGTCTCCAGTTATGTCTTCTGGCTAGGTGTTAGTTAAATTCTGGGAAAAACATAGAATGGAATACTATTCCAACTCATAAATTTAGTTCGCAGTAAATATAGCAAAATTTTCTTTAGTTCTAAAACAATTATCACCGTTTTCGAAAAACAGTTATAAAATAATAATCAGCTTATTTTTGATCTTTATTTATTAACACACTTTATAAATACAAAGCGAAATCGCTGTATTATATAAAAAAATAAATATAAAGGTAGTCTTAACGCTTTTGACACACACACACACACACACACACACACACACACACACACACATATAATTAATAAATAATATACATTATTAATTTTTATTTTTCTATTATATTATTAATTTTTTTACTTTAATTTTTAGGTTGAGTTTCCTATTTAAAAATGTAAATAACATACCAAATAAAGTTAGAAAAATAAATTTATTTATGTAAGTTCAAACTCAAGGTTCTTTTAATTATATTTATATAGCGCCTACTTCTTTTATCTCTGCAAGTAGACTGGGAGATAATACCCATGGCAGTAAGTACGCCTGTATACGCTGCGTACATAAAGTCATTAAATTAAATTGATTATGTAGCGTTTTGATCGGTGAGTGAGAGTGCCGGAGCAATGAATACAGATTTACATAAAAGCGCAGTTCTTAAGGATTTCTTGTGCCGATTCCAAGTGAAGACTGTCTCCAGTTTAGTTCGTAGTTGGCGCCGTTGGCGTCGTTCTCCGTCTCTCTTGCTCTAGCAGTTAGGATACACAGGAGGAACGTTCGTCTCTCTTGCTCTCGTAGAGACAGCTGTCACAGCGCGACTGCCACGCCGCCAAGCGGCAATTTGTGTCACAGAAAGTTTGTCTTCAGGGCACCCAGAGGAAATGCGCCTCTATGTAAATATCTGAGCTCTTTGGCCGAAGGCCTCATCCTATTCTTTTTCCTATCCCTAAATTTAACGGCTGACATTGACATAAGCTCCATACAAAATATGTCAAATATGAATATCAAATCTCCAAATCTATGGATGGATCAAATATTGGGATCAGCAGTAATAAAAAAAGAAGGTAGGTAACAGTACCTTAAATTAATTAATTTACGCGAATAAGACCTGTCTAATAAACTTGCATGGTGGTAACGTACGAATACAGTTTTACTTTTTAATTTTTCACTTGTTTGAATTTCACTTTGATTGTCAATTGTGCTACAGGGTCAAATATCGACACGCACGAATGAATATAATTAAGAGAAATAATTACGATTACCCTTGAGGCCAATAATTGGCTCATAGCGATCAATTGAAAATGCTTAATGAGTAATTGTTTTGCTCGTTGTGATATGGAATCTAAACACATAAATAAAATTGGAGTGTCTGTTTATAATATTAAAATAACCGCTATTTACTAAATGCATAATATGGATGTATACACGGTACATATACTGAAATGACATTTTTTACAATTTTTGTCTGTATGTCTATCTGTCTGTCTGTTTGTTCTCGCTAATCTCTGAAACGGCTTGACCGATTTTGGTGGGATTTTCACTGGCGGATAGCTGATGTACCAATGAGTAATTTAGGCTATAAAGTAACTGGGTACGTAAAGAAGTTCTCTCAGGATGAGGGTAAAGCCGCGGGAAACAGCTAGTATAATATATAATGAAATGTAGATTTTATACAAAGCATTATAAAGAATTCTCCAATGAACTTTTATAAATCGTAACGATAGAACGATGGGTTTCTTGGATATAACTGAAAAAAAATTATAAACTAAGCGTACCTAATTTTTTTTGGGTTTGTTTCGAGTAGTTTGCTCTCATCACATTTTTATATTCCAACTCATACATTTCTCTTTTAAATAGACATGGGAATATATCCTGTATCGCGGGGTATTTTATAAACGTTCAAGTTACGGATACCAAGAACTTCCAGACTCTTAACTACGTGAATGATATGTTATATTGTCCCGTGGGATCGAACCTACAACACATGGCGCAAGCACTACGCCATTGTGTAGTCTTTCATGGACGTGTTTGCGTTTATCTTTACCATTTACTTTACGCTCTACGCGTGCGTACACGCTCTACATAAAACAATCTTCCTTAATTTTGATAATGGGATCAGACACCAAACAAAATTTATTTCACCATGACAAATAATGTGAACGAGAATATCCGACGTGGTGGCTTCTTTAACCTGCGCAACGAAATTCTCTGAAACCTCGTGCCGGTGAACTAGACATAAATTAATTACGAAGCGTATAACAACTTATTTTACGACTTTAGTCCTACACAAATGGTAAATCAAATTAAATTTCAGAAGCGTTGGTAAGTCGTATTAACTTTTATTTCGTTAGTTTTTTTTAGCTAAAATAGCTTGTACTTGTAGATTTGTACGTAGGTACATAGCTAATTCAGGTATGTACCTAATTAGAGAGCTATGGCTCATATTCTATAAAATGCTTTTTTTAATGTTATTCAAAGGTAAATATGATCAGTGAATGTCACTATACTTCAGGTAGATCGGGCAATTAAGTGTAATATACTACCACATATACGCAACACCACGTAGTCCCAAAGTACAGAGGTTTTACTAAAGGTTCTAGACAATGGATAAACATACATATTATTATATACTTATTTGCGTATATATGTACATATTATATATAAAGACCCACTTGAATATTCATGTTTATACTAGGTACTCATATTTAATTTTTTACTCGAGTGGGAATCGAACCCGCGACCGTTGGCGAGACAGTCAAAGTTTACACTTCCGTTACGCTACCAGGTCGTCATAATTTACTAACACGAATATACCGTCAATGTAATGAACAATAATTATAATACATAGAATGTAGGTACATCCTTGAGTAGGAGATTAATTTTAATTAACCATGACAGCAAAAACTGTGTAATTGCATAAAACATACATTTCCTGCTTTCGATAAATAAATTATACTGCAATATTGCTAGTGGTAGGAATGGACGACCGAAACTTATTCAGACCATTTAATTTAGATAAACATTGGAGGTAACAGTACATTTTAGTTCTATGTTTAAAGAGTGACACTCGTAAAATTCTATTAGATTGGACTGTTACGGTGGGTTCTCTTAAGTGATTGACTTTTATACTGTCGCCACTAACTGCTTGTAGCTTTTATATTTTATGTTTTTTACGGCTTTATACTTAAGAAGGACAATGTTTGAAATTCATGCACAAAAATAGAAACACAAGGAAAAATTATTGTAGCTATAGGTATCTAAATATGTTACGATGTACATGAAATATTTTCAGGTAAAAATAAAGAGTCTTTACTTAGTTTAGTGTCGATATTCGGTAATACAAGAGTCACATATCATCACGGTCACAGTCATCAGTCTGTAGCCCGCTGCTGGATAAACGCCTCTCTAATGGCAGACTTCTGAGCACGCTTACCTGTTCTTCGAGTCCAGCCGTTATCAGCTACTTTGTGAAAATCGTCACTCCATCAACACGTCTTCTCCAACGGTTGAAGGTGTACTTATATATTATTTAATATTATGCGTCAATTCACACGTGATCGCAATCTGGGCAGAGCTTTATCATACGCACATATATAGATAAATCTGAAATTCGTTGAGTCAATTTAAACATGATACTCTCTGGGTGACAGTTTATTGGTCTCCACATTAAGCTATCGCTGCTCTTCAATAAATATTTGTACGTGTACAAATTATGATAATTTCAACTGATGGTCGGCTCGCCGGCGCTTCAACTCACTGAATGAAATGTAACGGTATGGATCTCTACCTTGCGGCCGTATTCTAAGAAGTGACCTTGAAAAGTGGTTACATATTTTACATATACATACATATATCTAGGTTACATTATTTAGAAGAGCGATGGTTCTAAAGATGAACTGAAAAAACGTATAATGAAAGGGAAAAAGCAATAGATAAGATTAAAAATGTGTAAGAACAAACACACTTCGACATTGTGTCAAAAGGAATAGAGATATATCTATCTCTATTCCTTTTGCCACAACGTTCTTCTCTCTCTCTATATCGATAGAGAGAGAAGATACTCTGGAGATGGCATACATCTGTATATTTATAAAAATGCTAATGCTAATGCTTTAAGAAAAATAGATACTTCAGATAGCATAAAATAGCGTTTATCTGCTTTAGTTCAACCATCCATTCATAAATTCTCGGGTCACCTCTCGAAAAATCGAAGATACCATGTTGACAATTTAGGATAAAATGAAAGCTACTAATTCTATCATATACAGCTGTTGACCTATACGGTGGTCTGATAACAAAGTCTAGATTTGTCGGAGTGACATCGTTCGGCGATTTTTCTTTGGTGTCACGGTGGAAATCCTTAGTTACGGGTCTTCTTGTCTAGAGGAGACACAAAGTTGAATTTAGAGCTTGGCGAAAGGATTGCGTAAGACACCTGAAAGATACACAGTTGAATGAATCGAAAATCTAAAAGAATGTTTGATAAACAGGTATGTGTGCTACATTTTCACAAAAAAAAACCTCTACTATCAAAAACACTACTCGTAATTTGTACCACGAAGCTAGTTAATGAAAATTGACACAGACAAATTAGCGGTAAAACGCAGTTGTTGACCACAGCAGCACACAAAATTATTTCTGTGAAACAATTAAATAAACGAACCTACCTATATTTGCGTTAAAGGACAGGGTATATAAAAAACTTTAGGAAAGGTCCCCTAGGCTATATATTAGCAAGGAAGACGAGTGGCATTGGCGTGTTTTAATTACTGTCGGTGGCGGAGCTCGCGGCAAACTTGATAGTAAGTGATTACTATGTCACTCAGTCATGGTTCTGTTCTCGCAGCACAAATGAAGGCTTGGATAAGGGTAGGTAGGAGACGACGTTCGATTGTGATGACAAGATAGACCAGTAAGCCCCGGTACTCTAAATACTACCAAACTTCTAACTTGTGTGATCAATTTGAAGAAAAGGTTTGGACATTCAAAAACATTTAAACTAAAAATGAACCCCAGAAGTTTCTATTCTTATCGAGGCCGAGGTTAAGATGCAAGACCAAGGTGAATCGACACGACGTATATCTGAACGATATACGTCGTATCGATTCACCTTGGTAAAAGTTAAAAAGTTAGTTTAAAAGTTATCTCGGCGTCGCCTATTTGGGACCCGACTTGGCGTTATTATAACTGTAGCTTTGTATTGTTTATTCCGTTTAAGGTTTAGACTTTTAATCGACCAAACTACTTTTTGTCAGATAGCTACTCTGATGAAGCAAATTTGATGTACATACTTTGGGCGACTGGCTGACAAAGTTTGTATAAGTGTTTGCCCGTTTTATCCGGTAATGTTTTGTATCGTCGAAAAGAAGAGGACGCGTCGCGTGTTTTCCCTCTGAAATATAGGTCAACTTCACAACCACCCATATATCACTGTTATTTCATGTAAGTTAGAGATTTGTGACCACACATAAAGAAATCTAAAATGGTATTGTTACGTTATAAAATTTTTTGGTAAGACTTAGTTCAACGAAATTTTAAATTATTTTGTGCACTTATATGAGCTTCACATAAATTAAAAAAATGCTATTCTCATAAAAGTTAAATAAAAGGAACTAAAACAATTCACCTTTATGCTTCACTACTCTTTAAGGTTAAACTACGGTACGGCTCGAAGCATAAAATTTAAAATACAAACCATTTTACTGAAAACGGTACAAGTATCCATTTATACCAATATTGGAAACCTCGATATAATTTAGATGTAGGGATTAAAATGGATTTTTAGTCCAGTGGGAAGTGCGCGACACAATAGCTGTCAATGTATAAAATAAATTGTTTTTCAGCCGTTTAATAGACACCCTTCAACCCTGCCCGTCCGTGTAACTGGGTCACACCATATAATAATACACGAAAAATATTTGAATCACTCAACATGGATCTTTTTACGTCCCAATGATACGGTAGGATTGTGATATGATATGATTATGAGTGATGTTAATACATTAAGAAAAAACAAAAACGAATATAAAAATGTTAAGAATCGCTATTTTAAGACTACCAGCGCCCTAGGAATGACACCTGTGTCGCGGGAGACTTTACAAATATTCAAGCAACGGACACAAACTACATGCAGCCCCGACAGCATTTTCTGGATTAAGACAAAGTTTTGCCTCATGCGGGAGTCGGAACCACAACAATCGCAGCAGTGGTAAACGGCAAAGCGAGCGCTTAAACCTACGCCATACGTACAGCCAAATAAAATAGCTTTATCAATATCGAACAATACGTTTGAAGTACTCTTAGGTAATAATTACAAAAGGATATTATCAAGGAAAATACAAAGAGCAATTAGGGACCATTGATAAACATTCATAATCGTCAGTCATTGTCATGTTCATTTGCTTTTATTTAGTACACAAATAAGAGAAGTGATACGATAGACATTGGAACATTATCTGTATCAGCGTTACTGACTGACTGACCTACAGCCAAAACTATAAGGCACAAGAAGCTGAAATTCAGCATGTATGTTCCTTGTGGATCGTAGAGGAGCACTAAGAAGGGATTGCCCAAAATTCCCACGGGATCGGATCAATTGAGCTTTATTTGTATTAGTAGGTATCTGTATTTACGTACAAAAAATAATACTATGTAATACATTTTTAATGGTTAACAACAAAATATTACAGAGAAACTATTATCTTTAAAAACTAAGACCATTTATTTCATTTCACAACAACTGGCTTTCAATTTACAAGCCATAAATATTAATGTCTTCAAAATTATATTTATCGTGACGTATCATTAAAACGTGGAGTGCCGACCGCACTTGAAGAGACAATAAGTACTTATCAAACAAGTTTCAAGAAATTAGCTTATTAAATGGGAATAGAACTAATTCCTCAAACGTAATTACGAAACCACTGTGAGGACTTGTCAATAAACAGAGGATTAAATAATTAAAATAACTGTTTCAATGACAATTTATATAGTGCAGTACTAAACGGTTGTATTCTCAAAGAACACGAACAGTATTATAATAGAGTTATTATATGTTGGCATTGCATTGTTCGTATTTGAATGGAAATGAGTAAGCGTGGAGTAAGCCACAAAGCATGTGCTCGCTCCGACAGTCTAATCCATACTGGCGCTGTACCGTAAACAGGATCAACTACAGACACATAAGCCGCAGGATACTCAACTCTGTCGACCTCTAAATTTCGGACGAAGTCGATGGAGTGAGTACGGATAGCGGGGTGCGGTGATACCTTCGTGGGTCAGCCCGCCCGCGCCCGGCGCCCGGGCCCTATGCTTCGCTTGCTACGCGCGATTCTAGTCGCGAACTCACTTATTGCTTTAAAACTTTATTATATATCTATGCTAGATGTTCTGAAAGGATTCCACGAAATTATATAGTTTGCTGATTTCAAATACGAAGTTTATCCACCGTTTACGACATTTCAATAAGAAAGACGAAATCGATTTTGCGATTGAGTTTGGTGTAGTGAAGTGAGTGGATGTAACTACGTTGAGCTTAATGCTCTTTTTACTTACAGTACCTATTGTACGGTAATATATGTACTTATATAATTATTACTGTTGATGAAGCTTTTATTTAGTTTATATAAAATTTTGTTTAGATTTAATAATTTATACAAATGTTACAAGTCTAACCTAATAAATAACTGCTTAGTTTGTAAAGGATCGTGATAATATACATGAGAATGTATTTAAATTGCATGTGTACCTGTTACTTAATTTTACTCATGTAAACTGCATTTAAACATAAAACATGACCATGACATAAATATGTTGTAACACAACTACAACATCGAATAAAACTTTATTGTGTCAGTAGGTAAGGTAAGCGTGGGGACGTAGTGGTGTATTGTAAGTGAGAATAAAGACGTAAGTATCTCATGCTAAGGTCGTTTGCGAAGGTGCAAGTGCGTGGCAGCGCGCCCGGCGGGTGAAGGGAGGGGCGGGACGCTGCGCGAATCAACTCCGGCCGGCGTCGACACTTGTAGCGCCTAGCCTACCTACCTACGCCTACACCGCTTTCGCGACTTTTATAAGCCCTATTTTACACTCACGATTTTTCAACCGCATTCTTAATTCAAACGCACCAAATATATGAGGCTAACGTGTATGGGCAAGCCGGTCGCGGCCGACCTCGTAGGACATTCGTCGACCAAATTGGTGACGTTCTGAAAAACGGGAAGGTCCTAAGCACCCGGAACCGGCGAGCATGTATGAACAGAGTAATGAATGTAGAGGAAGCGCGTGAGGTTTGTAAGGATAGATGCAAGTGGCGTTCCGTTGTCTCTGCCTACCCCGACGGGAAAAAGGCGTGAGTTTATGTATGTATGTATGTTCTTAATTCAATGAGTTGTATACCTTACGATGTTGTTACGAAAATTCATTGCCTTTAAACGTTCAGTAATGGTCCCCTAAATCTTTTGATTGCTTATAAATTCCGCCGTAACTGCTAGCGGCCCGATAACTTCAAGTAGGTTTTTAAGACAAGGGAGTTTCGGTATTTTAGGCACCGTGCTATAAAGATAAGCTTGAATAAAGTTTCCCGAATTGTGAACTGTGAGTTGTGATAAAGTATCATACCTATTATAAGTATATACAATGCCACATATTATAGTATAAGTTAAAATGTAATACAAGAGGAACAATAGATATGATCAAGGACGCCGAGGAATTTATGTGTAACCAAGAGTAAATTACAACAGAAAGCTTGTGCTGTATACTTACGAGTATATCCATTGTGCTATTGTATCTTGGCCTAATGATATTTAGGACTTGTATCCATAAAATCGTCATTTCTAATGAAGTCAAAAGTCTATGGATTTTTTACAAGTTATTTGTTTAAGATTAAGCAATAAATTTTATATACAATAATTAGTCTGTTCTTGACAGTTGTTTAGTTAAAAAAATGTTCATTTACATTTTGCGTGCGAACTTTCAGATTGTAACAAAGCTAACAGTTAACAAGTTTTTAACAGGTATAAAAGTAGTAATTTAGTAATAGTAAGTACTAATTAAAGCCGTCTAAATTACGCGAACATTTTCGTAAGTCTGTATAGGTAATTATATCTGTCTACAGACAAACATGGCTACACGCCTGAGTGGCTCATGCTTCAAGTGTACTTTACCTGCAAGTAAATAAAATAAGCAAAGTTATTAATTATGTACTTATTATTAGATGCTTATTAGTGTGAAGTTTCACAAGCACACTAGTAATTTGGCACAATTGGGGTTATTAGTACAATTTATGACGCGTTACAATATTAAGAGTTCATGAACGTACAATTTAGTAACTAATTACGTGTTAATATAAAAACTTATACTTAAGGTATGTAATTGAATATCACATAAATTGAGTATTGGTTACCTAAGTATTTGGCTTATAGAACAACCATTTCATTAGTGCTCAATCAGTGCATTGGGCTAAATTCGAATCCATAATATCAACAGAGAGACAGAACCAACTCTTGTGGTGCTTTTAGTACCTACGGCGGATGATACCGGATCGTAATCTTAATCTCTGTAAAAAGCTGATATTCAATCATATCTGGTTAGTATAGTAAACGAACCTCATGCTCCGAGGCATTTAGGTTTCAAAAATAAATTTTAGCGATGCAAAACATAGTCTCCAAACTAACTTAAATTTACAATTCATCATGTCCCCCTAGAGGCGACTACTGCTGGACATAAGTCTCCCCAAGGGTTTTTTTTTATAGCAATAGGCGGCAATCGAGCAGACGGATCGCCTGATGGTAAGCAATTACCGTCGCCCATGAACACAAGCAACACCATAGGAGTCACAAGTGCGTTGCCGCCCCTTTGGGTTGGGAAAAGGATAGAAGGAGGAGTGGGATGAGGGAGAAGGAATAGGGGATGGGGCCTAAGGCACTCTCACTCACCGAACTAAACGCAACAGTTTGTGGTCGATTTTCTGTGAGAGGGTAGACTTCCCCGGTCGAGCCAGCCTATTCATGCTGAAATCAGCAAGGCTCTACTACCAACGCACTTGTGACTCCTATGGTGTTGTAAGTAGTAATACTCGTCGTGTAAATATTTGTACACGTTTAATTGTAAACGTCTAAAAATACACTACGTCAGCTTTGTCACAACATTAAAGTAACCCTATTAATTAATTTAAGTTACATAAAATACAAAATGAGAAGCTTCTTAATATTTGAGCGACCTCATATTTGTTTGAGTGCAAACGTTACGTCCTGCATTTTTTCAATATTTGGGAAATGATTTAGTTATACTGAGCGGCTTTTTATCTTAAGTGAAGTGTTTCGTAATAGAAAAGCTATTGATGACATGAACACATGATTTTTGTGTACAGGGTCACAAGAAAACCTAACATAACCTATTAAGTTGCCCGAGTGAACGAGATTATTTTCATAAATAAATAGATCGTGATTTTCGAAGTGAAGGCCGGCAATATAGAAGTCACCGTTTCTGTATTTCTAGTTGCTCACCTAGTAATTTAGTTGCACGGTTAGAATTTTATTTTCTGAAATGGATTAATCACAACCCGCTTTTAGTACGCTCGTTCTAGATTTTATTATTAATCAATATTCGGCGTTAGTTTACTTAATTTTTCGCTTACTCAAATTCATGCCGCTCAAGTTCTAAAAACAGTATCTCATCATCAGTCGCGTAGTTCTTTTTTATTCGCTCGTTTTATGATTCCCCTTAAAATATCAAATGAGTGCAACTGTGAAACTTGCCGACTCTTTTGCATCATAGGTATAATATTCAATTCCTGTCGTCTATAGCAATGTTTGTTTGTGGTACTTACGTAGCAGAACGCTACCAGTGGGTGTGTACTTGATGAAATGGAATATAATATTTATGCATACTTTTACACCAACGCGAACATTATTTAACTATGTGCGCAGAATAAAACATTTACAGTTTTATATTCTAAATACGGTATAGCTATTTTTTATGTATAACTCACGATGATTGATGCATTATGTAAATAAGGCTGGTTTCACAGGTCTTCTGAAGACCCGCAAAGGCCGCCTGCGCGTGCGATACCCGTGCGGATAGCCTCCGACGCTATGCAACAATGCTCCAGCGCCTGTTTTACATTTGTCTGGGACAGTCTGCACCCGATAATTGAACTTTATTGTAAATTCACCTACTTTCATAAAATATCAACGCATATCGAATTAAAAAAGTCAATTGTAACTTTCATACATATTTTTTGTAAATAGATATTTCACAAAACTAGGCTGTCGGTTTTACATGTTCTCGGTATTGCATCGCATTTTGTGACTCTTTGTGTCATGGTATGAATTCGTTTCATGCCATGACAAAAGCTTTTTGCTTTATCGAAAACTCGAGTTTTAGTGTTTAACTGTCTATTTGACTTTTATTTTGGTTACTGTAAACAGAATGTGGTACAAGGTTCCAACGATTCATAATTATCTGCTGCTGAATTATTTGCTCTTATCAAATATTTATCACCATTTTGCCTGAGGATAAAGAATTAAAGAATCCTAATAAAAACAATCTGTATGTTGAATTAAGAATAAAGCTTTTAATAGGGGCTGGTGACTCATGCCACTAGCACTAGGTAAGAAGATTCATGCTAGATTATAATCTTAATATTTCAGTTATAATCTCGTTAATACTGTATTTTAATTAACAAGTAGTTACAGTGCAGTAATTATATATATATTCAATACTACAAACTAATACTACTAAATAGATAATTAATCTGATAAAAATATTGACAGCACCAAACCAAACGCGTAAAAGTGAAACGTTAATGTAAAGTTATCGCTTCCTCTCCTTTTTGTCATACTTTAAAAGAGCACGATTTGCGAATAAAAATCGTACGAAATGAGTGATCAAACAGAATCAAGTGCCATTTTTAGAGATGCTGGGATTGTAAAATTTAACGAGCCAACTTGGCCTTAACTTTTAATATCATCTTTTCATTGAAAACTTTGAGAAGCTTACGTATTGCAAATGAGCGTTATAATTTCTTTATAAAATCATCTATGAAAAGTAAGAAAGATGTTAAATGGGAAACTTGAGAAAATTTTAAAAATATATGCGTGTTACGCCGCGTACCGCTACGCGCGTTCAGCTGTAATACAAGTAACGTCACCAATGAAACATCGCAATTAATCAAACACATAATAATTATATATGTATGTTCCTATATATAGTTCTCAGATGATTAACAGGCTATGATGGAGTAATGAACAAGAAAGATAAAATGGTATCCATATGAAAGAAAAAGAGCATGCCCACTTGCCCAGATATGTAATTTCTTCGGGCAACAAAAAAAAATTTCAAGTGATCTTTAAAATTCGTTGATTTTGTTTGAGAGATGATGTTGATTTTTCATACCTAAACGGATATATATTGCTATAGTATTAATCGAGTAAGATCTTTCTGTAAAACTGTATAATTGTTTAGGAACATCTTTCCTGTCTACTATGACATTTTTTGGCTGACTGCTTTTAATAATTCCGTTTTAATGGAATTCACTTGAGTCTGTATTCGCATAAGCAAAAGTGCATTAAATTTGTCTAGGCTTGCAGCTATGCACAAGATAAGTAATCACAACACAGTAGTAAGCCCCTGAGATCAATTTAGCTGAGGTAACTATGTCACATGTTACTAGTAATTCAACACGTACGTCTGTAGAGACTAGACCTATTTCAAACTTGGCTATTCAAATAAAGTAGGTAATAAGCAGTTTCAATAAAATTATATCTACATCTCCGCTATGAAAAATCATGAGATCGTTCGAATGGTGAAATCTGCATTGCTTTACCCTTTTTAGGGTTCCGTCGTCCACAAGGAACCCTTATAGTTTCGTCATGTCCGTCCGTCTGTCCGTCCGCAGCCTAGCTCAAAGACGCCTGGTGCTAGAGAGCTGATACTTGACATGAATATAGACATAAGATATTGCAATAAAACTGTAGAATAAAATTTAGGTAAATATTTTTTTTAAGGGTATCTCCCCTACATATAAAGTGGGGTTAAATTTTTTTTTGGTTGAGTACCCCATTATGTGGGGTATCATTGGATAGGTTTTACAAAAATATTATTAGTTTGCTCAAATCATTTTTCGATCAAGTGATCGGTTTGTCAAATATCAAGCTTTGAATTGAAAAAAAATGTTAGACTCAAGTGTCCCCCCTCTCTGCCGGCTAAACTATTAATTTGGAAGAGGTGAAAAAAATCACAAATGTAGTACATATAACGAATTTAAAAGGAAAACTATCACGGCTAAGTAGATATCACTAGTTTACGAGTAATCGTCGGTT
Source organism: Euclidia mi (assembly GCA_944739405.2). Classification (NCBI taxonomy): domain Eukaryota; kingdom Metazoa; phylum Arthropoda; class Insecta; order Lepidoptera; family Erebidae; genus Euclidia; species Euclidia mi. The sequence continues at coordinate 9,864,439 of OX123199.2, read as the reverse complement.
AACTTATAATTACCTATTTCTGTTAGTTTACATTGGGCGCGCTGGCTTAATCTTAAAGAAATACGTACTTTGGTATGTAATGTACTACGGTACTACGTACGTATAGTAGTAGTATATCTTGGAAACCACATTTTATGTTTACAATACATAACTGGATACATACCTAGTATTTTTCTAAACAAAACTTAGGTTCTTATAATAGTGTTATTAAAATTATTTTTTCAGCAAAATAAACAGTCCGACTTGTTGTACATTAATACCCTTTGCAGCAAGTCATTATGGGCAACTACGGAACCCTACATTGCGCGTGGCCCGACACGCACTTGGCCGGTTTTTAATTCCATTACATTATTCGAAACTTTGCATACATTTTTGTAATAACTGAATGATCAAATGGTGTCGAATTGTGGCCTCAGCTATAATGTCCTCCTGACGAATTTCGGCCACGGCGGCTTGTCTATATATGAGACACGCCATCTGCGCGGGACAAATTATAGTGCACAAGTGTTTGCGCGTACACAAGTGCACTCTCTATTCTCTCACTCTCATGGAGACGTGATCCGATGGGACGCCACATGCAACACGACCGGAGAGAGATTGGGCGCAGGACCAACGGCTTAACGTGCTTTCCGAGGCACGTTGATGTGACACCGCCAACTCCTTGACTCCGAACTTTTATTGGATAATTCCTAACAGAAAAACCCAATATCACTTTTTGTTCGACCCGGGAATCGAACCCGAGACCTCGTGATCCGTAATCGCTTACACTACCGCAGGACCACAGAGGCCTCAGCTATACGCAACAAGCGACACAATGCAATCTGTTTAGTTGCGGCGCATTCTGTGGCGGAATAGCGACCGCGACATCCACCGCTTGGCCTAAGACGCGCCGCGAAGCCTAGTTTTATAAAACATGTAATGTAAATATTAATATATTCTACTACATAAACATTTCGTGTTATAGTTTTTGTTATGGAACGCCTTCAAGACGACTAGACCGATTTTATTTTATGAATACTTGGTTGGTATGTTGTCTGTCAGAATTGTTCGTTGGCTATTTTTATACCCCAGGTGAAAAGGGCGGCCCTATCCTACTCGGGTAACAAACCTCGCAGTTCATGGATAACGTTATGAAGGAAGAAGGAGGAATACGCAGAAATTCAAGTAAAAGCAGAGATAAATATTTTAATGTTGCGATTGGCCTTGCTGATCTCGTCATGAACAAGTTGGCTCGACCGTGGAAGTACCTACTACTATATAGTATCTATAATGTCGAATTTTGTTCGGTGAGTGAGGGTGCCTAAAAAGCTCACCTAAAATTATGACAGGTTGGCCTACGTATCGTTCGGTAACAGATATCATTTGATTGATCCAGCACATTCTTACTACAACCAACAATTTTCCACAAATATAATAAGATTTATCTAGTATAAAATCGTGATGGATCACGATGCTAAAACTGCCGTCCTTCACCGTGGATTTATAAAAAAGACTTAGCTACTGTATGGCGTCAACCAACAAATAAAATATTTGAAGCTTTTTATTTTGTCTTTGGCTGAGTTAGGTTTTAAGATTGTCGCATAAACAAAGAATAAGGCGACGGGCATTCACAGGATTTGCCACTTGAACTTTGCGAAACAAAATGTGTGAAAAATATTTTCTTGGCATTTGAAAAAAGCGCAATATTTCAAGAATTTTCTAAGAAATGCTTTGTATATCTTTGTGGAATATCTCAAGCATAAATAGGAGTCTAAAATATAATGTCCAGATATCGACCATTTAAGAAGCTTCGAGATCTTAGACCTTACTACTTACGTAAGGTCTAAGATCTCGAAGCTTGATCAAACAAGCGGATAATTAAGAACTTTGAATTAGTAAACTATATATAAACTTTCTTCTGTATTGTCGACTAGCTGCTGCCCGCGACGTCGTCTGCGTGAACGCTATACAGCACCTAACTATTAAATAAATACCTACCATTATACCTTTTAAAATAACATTTATTTACCCGTTTCTTCTTTATATTTCATAGCTGCAGAAAATGTAATAAGAGGGAGACTGTCTTTTGTAAAATTCACATTCAAAAAGTGCTGATTTTCAGCCTGCTTTGAATAAATGATTTTATGGTGATACTGTTGAATTAAGTCTTGTGACTGAAGCAGATGGAGAAAATAAGGAATACATAATAGGGTAAAATACATACTTATGGGACTTCTCGATATACTACATTAGTGGTTTGGCTCTCCGCAGCCAAAATGTAAAGAGAGTCAGGACTGGTGACGCGGAAGAAAGCGACGTACAGGACACCCGCTGCCCTCAGTGTCTGCCTCTGCGACTTTTTGGTGGTCATCGCGAAGCAAACACTCACGGGGAACTGTATGCGATTGACAAAGGAACCGGAAGTTATGAGGTATGAGAGGAATGCGTGGTATAAATACTGCCTCGCCGACGCCACAACTCGTAAGAATTTCCACCTAAATGGTGTGTCTGTGGAGCGAGATGACTTTCAGGCGGGTCACGTTACACAACTTCGGAGGAGATAAGTTTCGAAGAAGCATAATCGGGACACCGACCTTCAGCTTGATGGTATGCGCTGGAAGTTCACTTGCTGACAGGGAGTTCAGAAATTCCACGGGATAGATAATAAGTGGCGTTTTCTTGCTCGACGACAGTGTTTATAGAGATGTAGACCACTTCATTCCCCTCAATTTCCGAGAGAATGCATTCGTCAATTGCTACAGCCAGATCATTTTTGGGCGTAAAAATAGGCTGGTTCTAAGCTGGATACAACTCTACTGAGAGACTCTGGAAGCACCATCTGTCCACCTCTCTCTTCTGGTAGAGTAACTTCGTCAAGACTTAGAAAGACATCTTAGAATTGTTGAGCAGTTGAGCTAAGCTGAGCTCTCATATTAATGGTCAAGCGCATCATACGAACTGTGACCACCCAACCCAAAACTCGTGACAACAACAAAGATAATTTCAACGAAGCACTCACCTTGTCCGTGTGGTGACGGATTAAGAATACGGAATTTCACCACCCCATATCATCCCATGGGTGTCTTAAGAGCCGACAGAGGGAGCATATTATGCAGAGAACAGCACTGTAAGAGAAGGAAAACTTGATACAAACCCTGTAGCAACCCGTTTGGCCAGCGTGGTATAGTAGGCCGATTCCTCCTTTCAAAGGAGAGGCCTAGTCCAGCAGTGGACTGTTAAAGGCATGGATGCAAAGATCATGATGATGATGATGACTCACCTCGTCAGCCCTCGATCCCCGCGTCACCACGGGAAGCGTTTGTCGGGAATCGTCACTGAACAGAACTGTGACCACCCATTAAATGCTCGTTCCTGCGGATGTCCTGCTGGGTTCTGTCCATGGCCTCAACTGCTCTCGTATTGGCCATCGTACGCTCATCCCAAACGATCAGAGAGCAATCCTTGAGCACGTGTCCCTTGTCACTGTTACGTGACACACCACAAACGGGTGTTACGGCGCTCTCTAAATCGATGGGAAATTTAAACATGGTATGTACTGTCTTGCCACCCGGAAGCAGTGTGGCAGCGATTGCCGGCGACGCTACAGCAATGACAATTTTGCCTTGCCTCCTGACCTCTGCAAGTATGCCAGTAGTAACAAATGTTTTTCCTGTTCCACCAGGTGCATCCAAGAAAAATATTTTAGCCTGGCTTTGCCCAACGCTTTCAAGGACGGTGTCATAAAATTCGTAAGGTGGTCATTTCAAATTGTCTTAGCATTATACTCCCAATTTTAACGATCTTGATGCGGTGATGATTGAATTGCCGCCGATAGAAATTGACGTCTTGAAGTGAACTGAGACAGATGTTCAGCACGCGGTCATCAGTTACTTCGACTTCGTCTCCAGTAGCACGCCTCAAAGCTCGTAGAAAATCTTCAGACAGATGATGGGGATACTTCTCCCAGAAAGTTACCGGGTTCGCGACTCCACAAAACACCAAGACGACGTCAAACAGATGACGCATGCGGCTGGGACTGTCACTGACGCTCGCCTCCGCGAGGGTGTCATCCCAGTATTGGTCACCGTCGAGAAAGTGACGTACTACGCAGGCTGTGCGTTAAGTGGGACACTCCACGCCATTAAATGTCCTCAGAAAGGCGCAAGACGTTGGGCCTCGGACTTTGTGAAGTAACAACCGCAGAAAATAGCATTCGACATTATTTGTGTGTACGGTATAAACTCTACATAATGCGGTGTCCTTGAAACTTCCCGGAAAACCTTCCACAGCACCTCCTCGTCAACGTCGGTTAAATACACCCTTTTGCTTGTCGTACGTGTTATATGAAGGCATCTCGTCATACGTAAGGGACCTCCCAAACTGGTCGATTTTACAGAGCCTGTAAAACGCCAAGAGACTTGTTTGACGCGGACTTTCCAAGTGCTCAGCAACGCTGTCGGGATCAAAATATATGCGCTGACCGTTCTCTAGGTGGACGTGTAAATGTATGACGGTAGGATGCTTCTCATGTATAGAGAACACCAGTATCCGCCAAACCGCTTCAGACGTAACAATAAATAAATGGTTGTGTGTGAGTAAATAAGATCTAGCTAGTTCCACATCTTACTGGTGTTTATATACAGTTAATCCAAACAAAGGTACGTGGTATATGTATATCCCGAAAGACAATTTAAAGCAAGTTTATATGCGACATGTAAATATATTAATTAAGAAGCCATAATTACACCAATGTGACCAAAATGTTTTTTTTGTACTAACTCTATTACTATTTATTCGGACAGAAATGATGTACCTAAGCAATCAAGTGTGGCGATGGTGTAGTTAATTAATTAAAAAACTTTAACTAATAGTCTTCCTCATCTCTGAAACGAATTAACAATACAATTTTAAGAAGAAAATGTACAACTCCATCTACGACTTTTGAATACAACTATTAACGTTGCCAACATGTTCAAATTAAATTAATTATATCCAAAAGGGCTTACAGATGTAATTCGACTTGATGTTTTTGAACTCTCTTACCTAGATGGCGCTGCATTAAAATTGCCTTGATTCTACTCATATTCAATTAATTATGTTTATCAGCCTAAGTTACTTATATTGCGTGATTTTTATAGTGAGAAGCTAGATTATAGCATCGTAAACATAATAACAACATTAAAATATGCATTGTTACATTACACGTTATTACAGAATACGTTCAAGAAATAAAGGTTCTCTGCTCGTTCCCCGTAGGTGATAGCGTAATAATATGTAGCCTATATGGTGATTCGACTTTTGAATAATATTTGTGCCAAATTTGAAGTAAATCCATGCAGTACTCTTTGAGTTTAGCCCGGACATAAGGACAAACAGATAAACAGATAAACAGACAAACAGACAAAAATTCTAAAAACTATATTTTTGGCTTCGGTATCGATTGTAGATCACACCTCAAGTATTCTTTAAAAAAAATATTCAATGTACAGTTTTGACTTTCCTACCATTTTATTATATGTATAGATAATGGGCGGTTGGATTATGTTTCCCTATTTATTATGAGTAGGAAACTCCTACTACCGGAGATAAACGAAGAACTTCTTTGAGACGAAGACTCAATTAGGTACTAATCTATTGATAATAAACTACATACTCATGGAAGACTTGAAGAGCAATTCTAGATGCCTAGTTTAAAGTTCGTTCTTGTAGTGGATAGTGGAACTTATATAATCATCATAGAGTATTTCGAAAAATGATGCTAGCACTCTGAACCATGCCGGCCAAACGAGTTGCTGTACGATTTGCTGTTGAGCTTTCCAACGTCCACAGTGTCAATAAAGCTGTCACGCAGAAATAGGGCTCATCGTCGGCTATCGCTATCTTATGCACACCTAATGGGGACATGCAGATAGCTAGTGTTTGTATAAGTATATTACATACTTTATCTGTTTAGAAATCATAATGAATGTCGAATTAAACAGGTACATGTGCGTATAAGGTTATAAAAATGGTTTCAATATATCCTGTATCGAAACTATTTTTATAATTTCAAAGCGTGCACTACGTGCCATTTTGAATTTATGTGCACGAGTTCCCCTTGGAGAATCATTAAAGGAAATAGATTCCTATTTTAGCTGTTGGATCGCAGTATCTATTTGCTTATATTACTTTTTAAATGAAAATGAATAAACTAGGATTATGTTAAGGAAATAATACTACAATATTTCTATTTCTACATAAAATATCTAATAGAGTTACACACACACATATTTTCTATCTATCTTATTTTAAATTGTCTGTTTGCTGGGAACGTGTCTCTTCTCATAACAAAATGGGTAAGACTATAGTCCACCACGCTAGCCATCTGACAGACTTCCCATAGCTATTGAGAACATTTTCAGAATTCAAAGATAGGTAATGGATAGGTATGTAAGTTTCCTCACGATGTATACCGTCAGCGTGTTAGAATGACATACATACATATTTGACAGGTATATAAACCATTTACCATTTTTTTTGTAAATGGTAGAATTTGATTCGTATCGATCTGTCATGATAATGATTTCAAATTATCCGAGTATTTTGATTTAAAATGGGTAAAAATTATTGCAGCCATGACCTTAAGCACAGAATGTCGAACTACTACAAAAACAATTTGATACTAGTGATCTAATAATGTTATTCCACTCGTCTCGCTCAGAAAGAAATTTCACATTCTGACGACCCACTGCCAGAACAATAAATTGATCAACTTATACCATTTAACGTGCTCATACCTCGGACCACGAACAACTTATATACGAAGACTTATTACAATATTTTGCTAACAATTTATCGTAAGTAAGTACTTAGGTCTCAACTTCCTATTATACTGAGAAGTTTTGACTAGGAATAATTGCAGTTTAGCAGCAAATTTAAAACCATAGCGTAGGATTCGAAGACTCGATTTTAATATATTTGACTTGCACATTTTGTCATACGGGATCAAATCAGCCACTAACGTAACTGTAAGTAAGGCAACCACATCAACTCAAACGTAATACATGCAGTCAAAAGGTAAAACAGCAAACGAAAACTTTCCAACAAAGAGCCAAATCAAAATTATTACATACCTTTATAACTCTATATACCTCGAAGCATTCCAAAACTAGTTAACGCGTGGAAAAGGAGCGACGCTTGAAACTACCTCAATCGATACACAATGGATTTTGTATACGACGGCTACGAATTGTGAAGGCCTATCCAACGAATTATTTACTCTACTGTTCACAAAGTTCTATAATAATAATATATTTTTGTTATAACATGAAAAGTTTCCTTATGAAAGATTATCGCGTGCCTTGACTCGACTGAAATATTTATTCACCTTGTGGGTTTGTGTACGCAATCAACAAGGATTCATGAGGATTTTATGAGTCAGTATATGAGATATGCGCAGTGAGTAGCTGAGTGTGAACTTATATGATGCATCATATTTGCTTTTATTCTTAAGTGTAAAGAATCACATATAATTATGTAGGTACATGTAGGTACACTATACAGGTGACATAGAAATCAATCTTGTTCCGATCGTGGGAAGCGGATGGATGCGGCTCAAGATGAGTTTATGAGGAGAGCCATGAGGGAAGCTTATGTCCAACAGTGGACATCAGCTAACCAAGAAGTTTTCAATGCATACGATGATTTTAATTCTTCTCCACTGATTCTATCAACTTGAAATATAATGTGTAATTATAAGATTAATCAAATATATTCTTGGTGACCATATTCAATACTTCTACTAGAGATAAACATTCTTTTTATAAAGCCAAATTGTTTCTATTTGATATATTCATAAATCTATAACACGGTTCATTAAATTTTACAAGATTACAAAAATGAATTTATAATTCGGTCATACTCCATTGAAAGTTCTTGTTCGCAGCGATAGGCGACTATTTTATCGAGACGAGTATCGGCCAATCGCCAGCCACCCTCCCAATTTATCAAACTCTTGAATTACTTAACAAACTTATTAAAATATTTAATTACAACTTAAAGTTCCTTGACGAACAATAACGATGTTAAATTAAACATTATTTTAATTGCTTCCTAATAATGCTCGAGCTTCTCGTCTCGTCTAGAACACATATTGAATTAATGAATGCATAAATCACGTCATTATCTTTCCACTTACATTTATATACACTAAATTCGAGACTTTAAAAAAAATATCTTTTACATATTGATCTAGTTTTGCAAGGCTTAAAACTGGCTACTTGTCGAAATCACTTGATACTTTCAGACCACAAGGTTCCTGTTATCAAAACCAACAATGTAATTGTTAATTGTGGTATTGGTTATATTATTGTCATCTATTTACGTAAAAATCTTTCCATCTTTATTTTTAAGAGATTACCTGTCCTGGGCGTCAAACTTTAAACAATTGATCAACATCCACACTAATACTTCTGACACTGAAGGATTAATGTCCCCGTATACGCACCTACAGCCATTAGAATCGACGGCGGTAAGAGTCTTAACTTGTTTTAGATTCTATTGAGCCTAATAACTTCTTTCGTTTACCGTTTCCATTGCTATCTTGAAGCTCGTCTAGGAGGGTAACCCAGCCAATTAATTGTTTTTCGGCGGTATAATGTCTCAAATATACTATTGTAATATTTTCTATTTTGCAAACGTAAGAAACGTTGATTGAAAAACTCGGGCAGGCGTAACCGAGTTGATTCTCGAGTGGTTTTATACGTGCAACTGCGAACAATATGGAGATATACATATTTATAACCTGACTAGAGGACGCCAGCAGCTCCGCCTGCAATTTTTTTTTAAATTTACCCGTTTTGGCCGATCCCTTGGGAATTTCGGTAAATCCCTTCTTAGTGCACCCCTACGGTCCCCAAGGAAAATACATGCCAAATTTCAGATTCCTGCGCCCAATAGTTTCGGATGTAGCGTGTCTGTCAGTCAGTCAGTAACGCAAGGATTTTATATATACAGATTATAGAAGGTACAGACAGACCATACGAAATAATTAAAACGAGATACTTACATATATTTATAACCTTTATAATAGATGACATCAGCATATGAAAGGTGTCATTCATGAGAATTTTACTGACGTTTTCTAACATGCGAGCTAAAAGGAGGTGCGTGCGTAACAAAGCGTTACGTGTATCTATATATCTACATACTTCTGAATGAGAAAATGTTGAGGACTTTGCTGACGTTTCTCAAACGTTTTCCTTAGCAACGCGCCACTACCTCAAACATAAATCTACAATATAGGTGCGAAAAGAAGCAGCTATAAGTGGTAATACAAATAGAATACCATGCAGAAAGTATCGCGTTCATATCTCAAGAAGCGCACCACTGAATTTTCAAAGGTGTGCATTTTAAATTCTTAGTTATTTGGCATATCTTATTTATTTGTTATTACTTCGTATTTATTTTTATTGCAATCTCTAGAAATATCACCATTGTAGAAAAAACTAACAAGCTTACTCTGGGGCTGAAGAATAATGATGATTACAAAAAAAATGTAAATGTATGTTTTACAGTATTTTCTTAACGATAAGGTAAGTATAAATATATGGTACTAAAAGGTATCCTAAATATTGATCCTGCGTCTCAAAATAGGGGAAACTGTGACTCGGAACTTATGAACTCGCACTTATGGTGTCTGGTATGATTACGAAATTACTTATGAATATAATACGCTATTAATATACCTAATCAAATTTTGGGATGAGTATGAAGCAGTCGTAGAATAATGAAAAGATAAGTAGTCACTTTATTGCCTACGGTGCCCATGTTTGTCTAATAAGCAGTATAAAAATACTGGTAACTAACTCAAAATGTAACATAAACTAAAGCCTCCTTATGTCTGTTAACGTAGTAATTTATACATTAACCATAGGTACCATTAACTACGTGCTTACCCTGTTTAGGATAAAGATCACAGGATAAATAGTATTCATTATCAGCCTTTAGGCCTCTCCTTTGAAAGGAGGAATTGGCCCACTATACCACGCTGGCCAAACGGGTTGGTTTGTATCAAGTTTTCCTTCTCTAACCGTGCTTTTCTGCATAATATGCTCCATCTGTCGGCTCTTACGACACCCATGGGATGATATCGGGTGGGGACAATCCGTATTCTTAATCCGTCACCACACGGATAAATAATATAACGGTCCGTTTACATTATATCGATTACCGACCGATATTGTTAGTAATGGATACCCAAAACGTTTTCACAAAGCATTAGTCGGTTCGAAATCGAAAGCGGCCATCCTAATAATAATTTACATTGGACGTTCACCGCAAATTGCTGGCGAACGTACACGATCAAAGAGAATAAGCTATATTCGAATACATCTTAAAATACCTGCTTTAGCAATATGATAAAACAAGTGTTGTTCGTATCAGGGAATATTATAGTCAGTCGATTCTGTACCTTTCAGACTAAACCTGCTTTGTAGTTTTAAGCTGATTATTGCTTGCTAAACGGTGAAGGAATCGATCGTGACGAAACCTGCCTGTCAGAGAGTTCTTCATAAAATTTTCGAGATAAATTTGAAATCTACCAATCTACACTTAGCTAGTACAAAGGGCTAAGCTGTGGCCTAACTCTTCTCATAGTCAAATTCGTGCCAGTAATAGGTACAGTTGAAATACAGAGCTGCTAGGAAAAAGAAGACAGGCGATTTTATTTTCCAATCTTTCTATAATTACCGGCTATTTTGTAATAATTAAACAGCCTTAACTGTTTGGTAAGGCCATATTATTATGGTAATATTCATTTATTTATCGTCATTGTCAGATTTAAAATTTGCGCAGAACATCGCTCACAATCATAAGGCAACCATGTGGAATAATCATAGGTAATATAAAATTATCCAGATAAGCGTTTACTGCGTGGCCGTATCCCTTTTTTACCAATACTTCCAATTTATAACTCGTAATTAATGCGGCGAAGAGTGTGTATTACACTGCATGCATCAATTAGTAGTATGAAAATATATTTTTGTTCTTTTAATAAAATTGCGTTCGTTTTAAATACGTTAATTCAGAATGTTCAAGTTCAAATATAAATATTTTGTGCATAATATTTTTGTGAAATTAATGTTAATTACAAAATAAGTATCGTCTTTTATTCTATTTCAGTTGCCCTTTTTATTAAATATATTATGTTGATTTACGATTAATTCAATAGGTACTTTATGAGCTGAGAATTGAAAGTGTTAAATTTTATTAGGTCAGCAAGGAATCGAATATTTTTTGGATGAAACCCATGCAGCGTTCACATAATTATGACGAACCTAGCTTTCAACCGTCACAATGTACTCCCTGGCACTATTCTATAAAACCTATTTATACAGTCTAAGATCGAAAACGTTCATACTGTCAAAAAGCCAGGAATCTATGGGGAATATAGTCTAGTATTCTATAAAATATGCCGTCATTTTGCTCAGATATTCCAGATATCCGATACGAAAATTGCAGTTTGAAGGATATTCTCTGCCAGTCAGTAACAGTATAATAGACAAGTGAAGGTTCAGTGAAAGCAAGCACTGAGCTGGTAATCAATATTTCTAATAGATTCAGAACCACAAGGTACTGACGGCATTGAACAGAGATACACCAAAGTAACTACTAAAATGTAGTCTAACCGAAATTTCAGTCTTGGTCTGTATGAAAATAGATTAGTTTAATAAATATATTTCTCAAGGTTCCTCAGGGTAATTGAAAGTGCATTTGTGATATCTAGCGGATTTATAGTATAATGAGGATGGATACACGAGTCTTTTGCTAAGTGAATGCGCTGGATAACGATTCACGTCTCAATGAACAAGATAACAAGTACTAAGAACTTATAACATGGTCACAAACATAAACAGTGACCTTGATAAGCGATAGTAGGATTCTAGAAGTAATGGAAAATTTACGCCGTAGTGTAGTGACAGTGCTTTTGATAAATCGTCTGTACGACGTTTTCGTCGCGTTCGTTTCAAATGCTATTTGCAGAACTTCTGTGCATTTCACCGCACAACGTTTTAGTCCCCCTTTTGGTACCATTTTAATCAATATTTTTTATAATATTGTGTCTCATATTTAATGAATAAGTATATTTTATGTTTTTAACCCCAAATGATTTTTATTAAATTTTAACTTTAAGCCGAAAGCAGTTAACATCCTCGATAATTGTTAAGTAGAAAAATCTTATCTAATCTATACTAATATAATAAAGCGGAAGTGTTTGTTTGTTTGAACGCGCTAATCTCAGGAACTACCGGTCGGATCTGGAAAATTCTTTTTGTATACGATAGCTCGGTTATTCCAGAAGGCTATATGCTATATAACATAACGCTTCAACCCTTTGGGGCCGGAAAAAAGGCTAAAAAGATAATGTCGGCTAATCTCAGGAACTAGCAGTCGGATTTCAAAAATTGTTATTCCCAATTATTCCGAAAGGCTATAGGCTAAATAAAATTACGCCACAACTTTTAGGGGCCAGACAAAAATAATAAAATTGTCAAACGAGAAGGGGGAGGGTTGGGTCAAAAGCAAAAAAAGGCTAAACGAATAGGATACAATTACAATCTACATGGGTATCGTTTTCGAGATTTTCGGGACGCTGCTTAATAATATGAAATTTATTTAGTGATCAAAGATGGCGTATGGGAATAATTTAAAAATCAATATGGGTATCGTCTCTGATGATTTAAGGGATAGAGAATCCAAATACAACATCTATTTCGTGATCAAACATGGCGGATAGGAAATCAAAGATGGTGGACGGAATTTTTTTTAAAGTCGATATGGGTATCGTCTCCGATATTTTAAGGAACGGGGAATTCAAAAACACCATCTATTTCGTGATCAAAGATGGCGGATGGGATTTTTTTTTAAAATCAATACGGGTATCGTCTGCGATGTTTAAGGGGATGGTGAATCCAAATACAACATCTATTTCGTGATCAAAGATGGCGCATAGGAAATCAAAGATGGCGGACGCGATTTTTTTAAAAGTCGATATGGGTATCGTCTCCGATATTTTAAGGAATGGGGAATTCAATAATCTTAATATATATAAATCTCCTGTCACGATGTTTGTTCGCGATGGATTCCTAAACTACTTAACCGATTTTAAATTAAATTGGCACACCGTGAGCAGTCTGGTCCAACTTGGGAGATAGGATAGCTTACACCTTAAATTATAGTCGCAATTTTATTTTATTGCAAATTATTAATTTAATTTGTAAGTAGTTGTGGATTTTGGAATGTTTCACATTGGAACCGACGGACTGCGCTGCTATCGCAGTGTCAAATCTTATACCTAATAATTATTTTGTCAAGGAGTACATTGAAACCTTACCTGAATAATAAATCATTAAAAAATAAAGATATCGAGTCGACAACATAATTATATCCGCAAAATTTGGATTGTCGAGTATTTTGTTAAATTGTAATGGTTCTGACAGACAAATCACAGTCGCCATATTGGCCGATCTAGCGAAACGTCACAGATACAGGATAGCAGTCTTTACTACAGCCCGTTCACAGTTATTTTACCTCTGACAGATGTCGGTGTTTATTTTCTTTATGTTGGAATTGTACTATGTGATGACAGGAATATAAAATAGGGTTACCCGTGCATAACATTTTACCCAATATTAGTGGAAATGCTTCAAAAATTCAAATGCTTGAAGCTCATGGCCGCAACGTGGTTAGATTACTGCCATACCACTGCGAGCTAAACGCAATTGAACTTATGTGGAGTCTCATTAAAAGGCGAGTCACAAGCAAAAATTTAGGACAAGGGGCAACCAACATTGTGAATTTAGCTGAAGAAGCTTTTCAATCTATCACTGCAGAAGACTGACAAAAACAATGCAAACATGAGCCCCACATTGAAGACAAGCTTCGTGAAACAGATGGGTCTACGGATGCTGAAATGGACAGGTTCATAATAGAATTAAATTTTGAGTCTGATACAGAATATGACAGCAGTTACGAATCATCATAACATTGGCAGTCCACATGGATCATTCTTATAGACTCACGCCTGTTTCCATGCAGGGGTAGGCAGAGGTGTAATATTACACCCACATCATTCTTATTCAAAATAAATATGAAAATTAAATTTGCAGTTTTTGTATTTGATAATTAGAACCTCACGTTGGCGTAATTATGATGCGTTTACCTTATATAAGTATTAAATAGACAACATTTTTATTATAACTACTTATCTTCATAGGAAATTAGTTATTTCGTAAGAAAATAAATGTACATGCATATAGCCATGCCAATATCAAGAGGTTTTGTTACAAACATTACTTCCAAATATTTAATACGATCGCTTAGGCAATAAAAAAAATAAGTACATTTTTAGCAATAATGTATATATTTAAAATGGGAGTATTATATAACAAATATAGCAACACAACGCCCAGGTTGGCCAATCTAACAGCTAGAGGTAAAATAACTGTGAACGGACTATAAGTAGTTTGTATGTGTAAATACTTTTTGCAGTTATATTTCTTAAACAGTTAAAACGACAACTATGGAAGTATCCGCCCAAGAAAGGAGATTTGTATCAAATATTAAAAAAAAAATTAAAATATCTTTATCTTAATATATATAAATCTCCTGTCACGATGTTTGTCCGCGATGGATTCTTAAACTACTTAACCGATTTTAAATTAAATTGGCACAACGTGAGCAGTCTGGTCCAACTTGAGAGATAGGATAGCTTAGATCTTTAATTATAGTCGCAATTTTATTTTATTGCAAATTATTTGTCTATAATTAATTGACAGTCACAATTATCTGTTAACTCCAAAAGATTCTAACAGATGTCGATAATCTTATATTAATAATTTCGTCAAGGAGTACATCGAAACCTGTATAATTACCTGAATAATAAAACTTTAAAAAATAAAGATTTCGAGTCGACAACATATATTCGCAAAATTCGGATTGTCGAGTATTTTGTTAAATTCTAATGGTTCTGACAGACAAATCACAGTCGACATATTGGCTCTATGATATTGGCCCAAGTTTGCTTTGTACTTAGTAGTTTGTATGTGTAAATACTTTTTACAGTTATATAGTATCCGCCCAATAAAGGAGATTTGTGTTACCCCGAATATCTATCTATACTAATATAATAAAGCGGAAGAGTTTGTTTGTTTGTTTTTTTGTTTGTTTGTTTGTTTGTTTGAACGCGCTAATCTCAGAAACTACCGGTCGGATCTGAAAAATTCTTTTTGTACACGATAGCCCAGTTATTCCGGAAGGCTATAGGCTATATTATTATAACGTAACGCTTTGACCCTTTGGAGCAAGGCAAAAGGCTAAAAGGCTAAAAGATAATGTTGGTTAATCTCAGGAACTAGCAGTCGGATTTAAAAAATTGTTATTGCCTATGATAGCCCAAGTATTCCAAAAGGCTATAGGCTATATAAAATTACGCCACAACTTTTATGGGCCAGACAAAAATAATGAAATGGTCAAACGAGAAGGGGGAGGGTTGGATCAAAGGCAAAAAAAGGCTAAACGAATAGGATACAATCTATATGGGTATCGTTTTCGAGATTTTTGGGACGCTGATTAATAATATGAAATTTATTTAGTGATCCAAGATGGTGGACGGGAAATTAAAGATGGCGGATGAGAAAATTTTAAAAATCAATATGGGTATCGCCTTCGATATTTTAAGAGGTGGGGAATCCAAATACAACATCTATTTCGTGATCAAAGATGGCGGATAGGAAATCGATGATGGCGGACGGGATTTTTTTTGAAGTCGATATGGGTATCGTCTCCGATATTTTAAGGAATGGGGAATTCAAAAACACCATCTATTTCGTGATCAAAGATGGCGGATAGGAAATTAAAGATGGCTGACGGAATTCTTTTTAAAATCAATGTGTATATCGTCTCTGATGATTTAAGGGATGGTGAATCCAAATACAACATCTATTTCTTGATCAAAGATGGCGGATAGGAAATCCAAGATGGAGGACGGGATTTCTTTTTTAAAGTTGATATGGGTCGTCTCCGATATTTTAAGGAATGGGGAATTCAATATTATATAAAAATCGATGTTTGTTTGTTCATCATTTATAGACTCTGAAATGATAAGAGATTAAGCGCTAAGTCAATGGTAACTTAGAAAAGGGGCTTGGAAAAAAGGGAATTAAATAAGGCGATACGGAGTTCGCTGAGTCAGCTAGTACTAATATATAAAGCTGAAGAGTTTGTTTGTTTGTTTGTTTGTTTGTTTGTTTGTTTGTTTGGTTGAACAACTAATCTCAGGAACTACCGGGCCGATTTAAAAAATTCTTTCAGTGTTAGATAGGTCATTTATCGAGGCAGGCTGTAGGCTATATAACATCACGCTATGAACCACGGGAGCGGAGCAGTAGCCTTAAATAACGTGGGTGTAACCGCGGGCAACATCTAATACTAATATATAAAGCTGAAGAGTTTGTTTGTTTGTTTGGTTGAACATGCTAATCTAAGGAACTACTGGTCCGATTTGAAAAATTATTTCAGTGTTAGATAGGTCATTTATCGAGGAAGGCTATAGACTATATAACTTCACGCCATGAGGAACGGGAGCAGAGCAGTAGCTTTAAATAACGCGGGTGTAACCGCGGGCATCCTTTAGTACATAATAAAATAGTAGAAGAAAACGATTTAAATAAGTTGGAGCTTCTTACGGTTTTAATGTTAAAACTCAGATGAGCGATAGTTTTATACTAATACTTCTATTCATATGAGTACCTATACAAATATAATATATTCTGGTGTGACCCGTGTCAAAACATCCAAGCAAGTGGAAAGTACTTTATAATTCTTTGGAAATAATTGCGCGTTTGAGAATATAACATAACAAACATAAACATAACTTCAAGCCTTTTATCCCCGAGGGGGTAGGCAGAAGTGTACACACCCACTTTTCGCCAGTTATGTTTTGGTCCCAATGTAATAAGGGGCGAGCCTATTACCATAGAACATCAATATGTGTATAAAATGCGAAGGTTTGAAAGTAGACATAATTTTGGACTGATTGTGCAACTGTGAGTAACATACTATAGTTAAAGGTTGCCGTGACAATACGGCCAAACTCGTCAAATTTATTACTATGCAGTTGGAAAACAAGGTTACAGACGTTAAACACTCGCATGACCCTAACAGTCTAATTATTTTCGTAGACTGCATTGACAATGGACAGAAGGCCAATTCTCGTATTTTATCTGACGTCGATACTATATTTTGAACGAAATGCGATTAGATTTTGAATTGACTCACAATTGGTATTCTGCTAACTTAAAGTCATTATCGTCTAATTTGACTTAAATAGTTCGTCATTGACACATATTTTAACACATTGTTCAATTTACGATCTTGTCGCGATATCATTTCAACATCAGATAATTTAGATAATAAATAAATATAACACTGACATTAGATCGAAACTGTATTTTGAAGAAATACAATTACGAAAATTGGGCCTCAGATTATTATATTTCTTCGCAATAGTGCACCCCTTGCACAAACATCTTGGATCACAATCGGAGAAAAGAAAATAAACTTATGAATTTGTTAAACGTAAATGATATTAGTGCTCAGAATAGACAGGCTACATATGTATATTCATAAATAAAGTTATAAATATAATAAACTGTCGAGCTGTACGGACAGGCTGTTAGTATTATTATACAAAGTCATCTTTGTATATCTTTGTATATGTTTATACATATGCCAACATTTTCACCAAAACTACAACAATTCAAATTTTAATTGTCTCAAAAACTCACGTAGCTCTAACACGTCGTTAAGCATATTAACAGTAAATTAATAATAAAGTATTCAACAGCTGTAACTTTTCGCTATTAAGCCAACTTGAAAATACTAAACCGCACATTTGCGGCAGTCTCTGCAAAGTTAATAATATCTAAATGAATTTGGCAATCATGCTAACTATTCAGAGTATAAAATGATCAAGTTTGGTATCTGATATGTAGAGAGTATTAAACCATATTCAGAAGCAATATTACTCGAACAAATCTTTCCACCTTTACAAGCAATTGAATTATGTGGGCAGCTTTTGGAAAATATATACGTGAAAAATACGTCCATCGATAGCGTCGCTCTGTGATACTATTGGCGGATATTTTCCACTCACAACGCTCAGTTGCCTCTCACATATCAGGTGGATACGTACGGAGCCTTATTGATACCTTTTTACAGTTGACTACATCAGGCCACTTTAACACGTTTAACGCGTCAATTAGCGCGTTAATTTAGACGCTACGTAGATGTGGCCAACGTTTTAACGCGTTAAATTACAAATTATCAAGGCGAATTATTAAGGCGTTAGTTAACGCGTTGTTGGCCATTGCCGTTAACGCTAACGCTAACGCAGGTGTAGCAGTAGCATTACGGATGGAAGGATGGAAATTTTTTTTTGACGTGAGACGTCAAGTCTGTCAAAACAGATATTGTTTATTTCTAAGTTTAAAAATAAATACACAGTGATACTTGTTATTATTTATTGAGAAAACATACAATACAGTGCCGCGAATTACATAAACTATTATACAGAAGTTCTGTGCAGTGATTTTTGCAAAAAATCTCGATATAAATAGAACAGCAGAGTGAACCCTTAAAACTACTCGAAGTCTAAAAACAATAAGAGTGAAAAGACATAAAACAAACAGTACATACGGTGAACCATATACATACGTGCGGAGTGTAGTGCTTACATAAGCAAAAGTGACCGATAAAGTCTATAATACTTACGCCCTCACCGTAAACACCATAATACTTCGAACCGCGTTCAGCACCATCTATTACGTAACGCAGGAACTATATTGGTAATTGTTTACAAAACTAAAAACTGCATCGCTACTTTTAAAAGGACGGGACACCATATTGAACATGCCAAGTGTGAAGTGCGGACTCTGTAGTAAATACATGTCGTCTACAGGCGGCTACAAATGTGGAAAGTGTGGCGTGTCATATCATCGCTCTTGCGTCACACCGCCACCATCTGGGGTCATATCAGCGACATGGCGTTGTTACCAATGCAATAAAAAGCCCATCAAAGATAGTAGTGCGGAAAAGACTACAGACACGAGACCTAAAACTGCTGCTATTAACTCTCTACTAGAAGTTCCATCAGAATCAGCACAAGGAACCGTTGTGGATATAAATAAAGAGCTCGGTCGGACTAGAGACCAGCTGCGCACAGTGAGGAGTGAATTTCAGGCCTTCCGCGAGGAGATTGCCAGTGTGAGAATGCTTGGCGAGCGCATGGACGCTTTGGAGCAAAGGGTAGCCGCTTTGGAGGCAAACAATAAAATCTGTCAACCCTATACTCCTCACATGGAAGAAATCGTTGCACAATTAAGACAGGATTTAAACGATTGGGACCAGGACTTGTTGGCAAACGATCTAGAGGTGGCCAGATTACCTGAGGTTAATGGTGAGAACCTTAATCACACTGTTCGTCTAATAGCCAGCAAACTCGGAGTGTCTGTCGCTGAGAATGTTATTGTAAGCGTGGATAGAATTGACAGCCACCACATAAATGCGACTGATCCCTCGGGCCCAACTGTGACACAAAACCGCCCTGCCGTGATACGTCTAGCACGACGCGATATTCGCTACGCAATTATACGGGCAGCGAGAGTGAAGCGTGGTATCAGCTCTAAGGACTTGGACATACCTGGACAGCCGAAACGGTTCTATATAAACGAGCGTCTTAACAAACAAAATAGAAAGTTATTTCGGCAAGCTAAAGATGCAGGGCGGATTTCTGGTTGGCAGTTTGTCTGGACCAGCCGAGGACGAATCCTTGCCAGGCGCAAGCAAGGAGACAATGCTTGTCTCATTTGCTGTGAGGCAGACATACGACGGGTTTTCGGAACAGGAGCTGAAACAGAAATCAAGCAGTAGCATTAGTATAATTCAAATTGTTACCATGTCGAATACTGCACGTGCCTATATCTGCACTATGAATAATTGTTTTATATATATTTTATGCAACTGTCCCAGTTATTTCTGAAAACGGCTGCCACTCATTCTGCGACTTTCGTTACTGGTAGTAAAACTTATTGTACTTATTTACACACTTTACTTAATTATAAAATACACTAAAGACTAAATTCAATACTGCGTATATCTCAGTGTAATATTGCATATACATAGTGTCAAAATACTTATAACTAGCTGCTGCCCGCGACGTCGTCTGCGTGAATGCTATACAGCACCTAACTATTAAATAAATACCTACGATAATACCTTTTAAAAAATACGCGGCGGCGATAGCCCAGTGGTGTATGTAACGGACTGCCGAGACGATGGTCTTGGGTTCGATCCCCAGCTACCCCGGGCACACACCTATGACTTTTCGAAGTTATGTGTGTATTAAAAAATATTAATTAATTATCGCTCGCTTAACAATGTGCCCGGTAGACGGCAATAGGCTCGCCCCCTATTACATTGGGACTGAAACATATCTGGTGAAGTGTGGGTGTGTAATACACCTCTGCCTACCCCTTCGGGGATAAAAGGCGTGAAGATATGAGAAGATATACCTTTTAAAATAACATTCATTTACCCGTTTCTTCTTTATATTTCATACCTGCAGAAAGTGTAGTAACAGAGGGAGGCTGTCTTTTGTAAAATTGACCTTCAAAAAGTGCTGATTTTCAGCCTGCTTTGAATAAATGATTTTATGGCGATTCTGCTGAATTAAGTCATAAGTTGTGACTGAAGCAGATGGAGAAAATAAGGAATACACAACAGGGTAAAATACATACTTATAGGACTTCTCGATATACAACATTAGTGGTTTGGCTCTCCGCAGCCAAAATGTAAAGAGAGTGTAACGGAATCCAATGGACCCCAGGCTGATTAAAATTTTAGTTTTCTTATTAACTGGGTTTAAAATGCCAGCCCCGCCAAGTAACTTTGTGGCCAGGGTTCCCGCGCACCTCCCCGCGCAGGACCATGGAATTTGTCCTTACTTTATACTCCTCTGCTGACAGCATTTACCAAACGTAAACGCTTATAATTGAATGAAAGGTGGACATCAAAATACTAAAGACAGCGATACATTAGTATTGGTTTGTCATCACAAAATCACTCTCCATATATTCATGCTTCGCATATTGGTACTTGAGTACAAGGGTATCTCAGAGACGGCAGCTCCAGGGAGACGGAGAACATGATCCAGGTATATTAGTCATATAGTATTATCGGCGCCGAGTATTTCAGCGATATCCAGTGTATAGTATTGAGCGTACAGTAAAAGTCTCAGAACTGATGTCACAAAACGCCTCCTTGCCGCAAGTCACAACATTGAAGCCCATACAAACATTGTCAATTAGAACGTATTAAGCCATCGCGCATAGTTCGCAGGGAAGCTCTCGTTACAATCGCCGCTAGATTAGCCGCACGGTCTTACTGCTACCGCGTGACCGACAGGTGGCTCTTCTTTCGCTCTTTAAAACCTTGTCAGCTGCTATGTACTGGCCTGTACGCAGGTTTAGACAGCGATTGTGAAAGTCCTGCATTCTACCACCTGATCGCGAATACGGAGACTCCCATCATACATCGCTCGTCTTTACATCCATCATCAACAAGTTACGAACCACTACTAATGGTACACGCGGTTATTAATAATATAACTATGTACAATATCTCATAGAGAACTTTATATTTTAGTCAGCCTGGTATATATATATGGTGTGATATAGACATAGATACACAACAGAGTATTAATGTTATACAGAGATTAATGTTATACAGTTCATGCAATAAATTACAGTAAAGTGAATAACAGACACTCACCGGACTTTTAGCTGCGTCGCTGCCAAACTTACCCCTTGCCCTGTGCTGATCACCTTCTCTTCAAGCCGCTCGCCTTGTTCTTCGATATCACTAAGCACTAATTATCGACCAACACCGAACCTCTTTCGCGCTAGGCCAGGTCCGATCTCTCTCGCGCCATAAGACCGACTGTCTGAACTACCACGCGAGTCTATTCCCGAGATCTGCCCTCTTCCGCGTCCTAAGACTGACTGTCCGAGATCCGCCCGGTTCCGCGTCCCCACATTGACTGTCCCATGATCCGCCCGGTTCCGCGTCTTAAGCCCGACTGTCCAGTCAAACACCACCAACGCAACGCCTCTCAAATCCTTACTAGCTGACAAGGGTCCGTTTTTTATCGTTGATCCCCTTTTTTTATGATCCTCAACTATACAGCATGTGAACACTACAGTGCCAATATTTTCTCACATTTCATGGCTATTTCTTTACTTATATGCCTGTCACATAACTCTTATAAATTTGTCAAACTCTTGGGATTTATGAGTTTCCTAATTGCATAGCGTTGGCGCCAGCGTAGCGATAAGACAAACACATGTGGAAACAAGTATGCGACCTAAAGACTATATATTATTATTTAATTTGGTGTAGCGAGCAACACCATTACATTCCCCCCTCTGAAAATCAGACGCGTAGACTAAGTCATAGCGTATGAGCTTTCACTAAAGATACAATAGCATATGTAGTAGAGTACGCCAGTTAAAACTGCATCTTCTTTTCCACCATTTAACTGCCGGCAAACATCATACAACTTCCAATAAGTATCCATTGCTTCATACCACTTATCCTAACTTATAGTTGATTGATAATAATAACCCTACTATACCCTTGCTAAGGCCGCACCGTACGATACACTAACTAACTATACTCCGCCCATCCCTATACTATGACAACATTGACACTTATAAGAATCTAATTGCAATTGTTGCCTCAACCTCGTTTACCATCAAAAGTTTATGAAAAATAATTGAAAAGCTTATTCTAATCCGTTTATGTACTACTTCTCCTACCAGACCAAAATTTCATATTAGAACTAGCGCACATAACCAAGATCACCAGTTGCCCGGAACCTATGTTTTCCATTAAGCCAGATGGCGTTTTAGCAACAAATTCTCAAAATAGTAGTATAATCTATAGACATCCTATCCATGCTTAGAATGGAGGTGTACATACCAGATGTCTTCTTGATAAACGGGTAGCGTGGTATGATCAAGGTACCTGATTCGCCATTGTCACTCGTCGAAATCGGGTTCAGTAGCGGGTGTACATAGCGTCAGGTAGCAGTGGCTGGAATAGTTCGCACACACTCGTATAAGAGACTAGTTTTATCAAAATTGACAGACAAGTGGTTGCAATAGTTGTATATAATGAGCTAAATAGCTGCATACGATAGTATAGAGCAGAAGTCGTTTTACGACAGTTCAAACATCTGAACAATTCTTAACTGGGTCCCACACTATGAATTATTCTCATTTAGCTTGAACTATACCTACGCGCGGGGATCGAACCCACAACGTCCGGCGAATTTGCCGCTCCAATCAGTTCTTCATTCGGATCATCAAGCGTATCGACATGATATCTGCTTCATTATTAAGGCTCTGATTACAGTTAACGTAAATAACAATTACTATTATTACTCGTGCAGTTGGATGCAGTTGTCAAACATATTATGTCATAAAGAAAATTCCTATATATAACGAACGATACACATAAGGCCCTATGTAACTTAAACCTTCGTTTAATATTGTATATTTGAGAGTTCGGATCAGAGGGAGTCCACTTGCTTGAAGTTAGTCGATGTGCGCTTTTATAGTTTGTAAAGATAATGGAAACTTAGCTCTGTGTAAGATGATCCGATGTGAGATATGTCCTTCGACGCATACTGCAGCTTACTGGTTTTGCACGTTACTGGAGAGCCGCTCCTTTGTAATCACTGCTCCACGGTCGGTACCCCACGTGCGGTAGATGACGTAGGGTCCTGGAATTTTAAATGAAATGGCACGAGTATCAAACTTCCAAGATTAGTCATATAATATACGATTTCTATGTTAGTACTAAACCCGGATACAAACTAACAGATGATTAGAGATGTGACGTGGATCACCAATTAATATTTTTCAGTACGGATGCGTAATAAGTATTTTTGCATGAATCTAGCAACAAAATATTATTTTTATTTGAACTCCAGAATCAAGTTAGCTGTTTACGAATTTTACACGATAGGGCTAAACTACGTCTATGAGTCTAGTATGTATCAATACGTTGTTAGCATACTGCTTACACACCTCTCGAATCTCATGAGAAAAATGAAGTCAATGTCAAGCTCTAAGCAAACCTGGGGCTCGAACCCTGGTACATTGAGCGCTCTTAAAAGGTATGTGTACATACCAGGCATAACATATGCATACATCATTGCCACTGGCTATCACATTGTAACGCAAATGAATAAGTATTGTAAATACTCAGCTAAACTAAAATCTGAGATAGCCTAAACTGTAACAGTTAGGTAAAATACTGATGCTTAGAATTAACACGTGTAGAATATCTATTTCATATGACGCACGGCGGGAATCGAACCCATACCAAAGACGGCGGAAATGACTTACAAAGCCATTCAGTTTTTCAAAACAATGCAGCACATGTGCAGTCATATCTTAACAAAGTAGCCGATCTTGGCCCTTGGACAAAGCACATCAATAATACAAAAGAACTATGGCTCCTTTCACGGTGGGAATTGAACCCACCCTAAAACGACGTAAATGACTTACTAAAGCCATTCAGTTCCTTAAAACAATGCGCCACATGCGCAACCATATCTTAACAAAGTAGCCGATGCTGTCCTTTTCACGTGTGCGTTGGCGCGTTTGGACAAAGCACATCAATAATACAAAAGAACAATAGTTCCTTTCTAGCTTTCTTTCCTTTAACTAATAAACATCTTAAATTTATTTCCCTTTTTTTTCACACGCTGGTATTTTGAAACAAAATGTGCCAGATGTCGGCTTATTGCATTGCTTTTCTAGTTTGGGCAACAATTTTAAAACAAAACATTTTAAAACAATGGTCGCTAAACTCAGCTCCAGACGCACATTATCGGCGAAGTATTAGTTCCTGCTATAATAACAACAATTAACAAAATGGTTTTGTGTTCAACAATAGTATGCATTCTTTTTATGTTTGGGAATCGAGCCCAAAATATTTAAAATCACATTGTACGACTTCTATAAAGCCGACGCCGATCATTAGGTACATGAGTATAATATCCGCCGACTTTCACCAATACTCAGGAATCGAACCTAGAGCTTTTATAAGGTATACCAAAATACTGCAGTGGGCTAATATTACCCTAATCTACTTGCTAACACGTTAGGAAACAAAATTTACTGATATATGACCTCAGAATAATCCTTTTCTCAATTAAAGCTCGTGTACACTTCATCAATAAAACCCCTATGCATTCTGTACGAATCTCAATTCAACCAATGTAATAAACTAATAATACATGCTTGTCCATAGAACGCGTATGTATAAGATAGATATTATTACTAGATTTCGTAATTTAATACGTTTGTTGACACCATTTTCAAATATCGGAGCAACAGGAATCGAACCCACTATTTCAGTAAGTTTGTTGAAAACATTTTTATAATATCGTAGCAACAGGAGTCAAACCCGCTGTTTCAGTAAGTTTGTTGAAAACATTTTTAAAATATCGTAGCAACAGGAGTCGAACCCGCTATTTCAGTAAGTTTGTTGAAAACATTTTTATAATATCGTAGCAACAGGAATCAAACCCGCTATTTCAGTAAGTTTGTTTAAAACATTTTTATAATATCGTAGCAACAGGATCGAACCCGCTATTTCAGTAAGTTTGTTGAAAACATTTTTATAATATCGTAGCAACAGGAGTCGAACCCGCTATTTCAGTACGTTAGTGTAATAAATTCCTGTCCCGCAACTCCAACAAAATATTATACATTACTTATCCTTAAATAATTCCCTCTTATTATATACAGTTATCGAATACGCTATTAATAATACGGCGACTAGTTTGTTGACGTTGCACATCAATATAGTTATCGTCACAGACATTACACATTTCATGGCTATTTCTTTACTTATATGCCTGTCACATAACTCTTATAAATTTGTCAAACTCTTGGGATTTATGAGTTTCCTAATTGCATAACGTTGGCGCCAGCGTAGCGATAAGACAAACACATGTGGAAACAAGTATGCGACCTAAAGACTATATATTATTATTTAATTTGGTGTAGCGAGCAACACCGTTACAAGAGTCAGGACTGGTGACGCAGGAGCAAGCGACATACAGGACACCCGCTGCCCTCAATGTCTGCCTCTGCGACTTATTAATGGTCATCGCGAAGCAAACGCTCACGGGGAACTGTATGAGCTTGAATTATGAGGTATGGGAGGAATGCGTGGTATAAATACTGCCTCGCTGACGCCACAACCCGTAAGAATTTCCTAAATGGTGTGTCTGTGGAGCGAGATGACTTTCAGGCGGGTCACGTTACACAACTTCGGAGGAGATAGGTTCCGAAGAAGCATAATCGGGACACCGACCTTTAGCTTGATGCTATGCGCTGGAAGTTCACTTGTTGACTGGGAGTTCAGAAATTCCACGGGATAATGTGTGGCGTTTTCTTGCTTGACGACAGTGTTTATAAAGGTGTAGACCACTTCATTCCTCTCAATTTCCGAGAGAATGCATTCGTTAATTGCTACAGCCTGATCATTTTTGGGCGTCAAAGTAGGCCACTCACACACTCACGAATTCTGCTATTACGGTATACAGCTGTATAATTCTAAGCTGGGTACAACTCTACTGAGAGACTCTGGAAGCACCACCTGTCCACCTCTCTCCTCTGGTAAAGTGTCTTCGCCAAGACTTAGAAAGACATCTTAGAATTTTTGAGCACGTGCATTGATGCCAAGCTGAGCTCTCATATTAATGGTCAAGCGCAGCATACGAACTCATGACCACAACAAAGATAATTTCAACGAAGCACTCACCTTGTCCGTGTGGTGACAGATTAAGAATACGGAATGTCACCACCCCATATCATCCCATGGATGTCGTAAGAGCCGACAGAGTGAGCAAGAACAGCACTGTAAGAGAAGGAAAACTTGATACAAACCCTATAGCAACCCGTTTGGCCAGCGTGGTATAGTAGGCCAATTCCTCCTTTCAAAGGAAAGGCCTAGTCCAGCAGTGGACTGTTAAAGGCTGATGATGATGATGATGATGACTCACCTCGTCAGCCCTCGATCTCCGCGTCACCACGGGAAGCGTTTGTCGGGAATCGTCACTGAACAGAACTGTAACTACCAATTAAATGCTCGTTCCTGCGGATGTCCTGCAGGGTTCTGTCCATGGCCTGAACTGCCTTCCTATTGGCCATCGTACGCTCATCCCATACGATTAGAGAGCAATCCTTGAGCACGTGTCCCTTATCACTGTTACGTGACACACCACAAACGGGTGTTACGGCGCTCTCTAAATCGATGGGAAATTTAAACATGGTATGTGCTGTCTTGCCACCCGGAAGCAGTGTGGCAGTGATTGCCGGCGACGCTACAGCAATGAAAATTTTGCCTTGCCTCCTGACCTCTGCAAGTATGCCAGTAGTAACAAATGTTTTTCCTGTTCCACCAGGAGCATCCAAGAAAAACATTTTAGCCTGGCTTTGCCCAACGCTTTCAAGGACAGTGTCGTAAAATTCGCTAGGTGGTCATTTCAAATTGTCTCAGTGTTATACTCCCAATTTTCACGGTCTTGATGCGATGATGATTGGAAAGCTGGTAACAAATATTTGACCAGTGGATTGCCGCTGATAGAAATGACCACGTCTTGAAGTGAACTGAGACAGGTGTTCAGCACGCGGTCATCAGTTACTTCGAGTTCGTCTCTAGTAACACGCCTCAAAGCTCGTAGAAAATCTTCAGACAGATGATGGCGATACTTCTCCCAGAAAGCTACCGCGTTCGCGACTCCACAAAACACCAAGATGACGTCAAACAGATGACGCATGCGGCTGGGACTGTCACTGACGCTCGCCTCCGCGAGGTTGTCATCCCAGTATTGGTCACCGTCGAGAAAGTGACGTACTCCGCAGGCTGTGCGGTAAGTGGGATACTCCAAGCCATCAAATGTCCTCAGAAAGGCGAAAGACGTTGGGCCTCGGACCGTATGAACTAACAACCGCAGAAAATAGCATTCGACATTATCACACAAATAATATAGAAGTACGGTATAACCTCTACAAAATGCGGTGTCCTTGAAACTTCCCGGAAAGCCTTCCACAGCGCCTGCTCGTCAACGTCGGTTAAATACACCCTTTTGCTTGTCGTACGTGTAATATGAAGGCATCTCGTCATACGTAAGGGACCTCCCAAACTGATCGATTTTACAGAGCCTGCAAAATGCCAAGAGAGTTGTTTGACGCGCATTTTCCAAGTGCTCAGCAACGCTGTCGGGATCAAAATATATGCGCTAGCCGTTCTCTAGGTGGTCGTGTAAATGCATTACGGTAGGATGCTTCTCATGTATAGAGAACACCAGTATCCGCTAAACCGCTTCAGACGTAACAATAAATAAATGGCTGTGTGTGAGTAAAAATAATCTAGCTAGTTCCACATCTCACTAATGTTTATATACAGTTAATCCAAACAAAGGTACGTGCGGAAGACAATTTAAAACAAGTTTACATGCGCCATGAAAATATATTAATTAAGAAGCAATAATTACACCAATGTGACCAAAATGTTTATTTTGTACTAACTCTATTACTATTTATTCTGACAGAAATGATGTAAGCAATCAAGTGTGGCGATGGTGTAGTTAATTAATTAAATAACTTCAACTAATAGTCTTGCTCATCTCTGCAACGAATTAAAAATACAATTTTTAAGAAGAAAATGTACAACTCCATCTATGACTTTTGAAAACAACTTTAATAGTTGTGTCGTCGCCAACATGTTCAAATTTAAATTATTTATATCCAAAAAGGGCTTACACATGTAATTCGACTTGATGTTTTTGAACTCTCTTAGAAGGCGCTGCATTAAAATTGTCTGGATTCTACTAATATTCAATTAATTATGTTTATCAGCCTAAGTTACTTATATTGCGTGATTTTTATAGTGTGAAGCTAGCTTATAGCATAGTTAACATAATAACAACATTCAAATATGCATTGTTACATTACACTTTGTTACTGAATGCGTTGGAGAAATAAAGGTTCTCTGCTCGTTCCCTGTAGGTCATAGCGTAATAATATGTAGCCTATGTGGTGACCCGACATTTTAATAGTATTTGTACCAAATTTGAAGTAAATCCATGCAGTACTTTTTTTACTTTATCCCGGATATAAGGACAAACAGATAAACAGACAAACAGATAAAAATTCTAAAAACTATATTTTTGGCCTCGGTATCGATAGTAGATCACATCCCAATTATTCTTTAAAAATAATATTCAATGTACAGTTTTGACTTTCCTACCATTTTATTATATGTAAAGATTACAACTATGAAACAGTTACTTTGCTCATTGCATAGCATGAAACATACTTGTTCTCTAAAAATGAGGCAAGAATTGGTTAATAATAAGTTTCTGAAATTGGGTTTGTTCAATGCGGGTTCTTTGATATACTGGTCAGGACTAGTTTCTGATTACAATGAATAAACACTCTGCTGATGTTATAGCAATAAATGAAACGTGGCTACGACCGGGTGAGGAAGGCCGAGCTCCATCTGTCTCAGGTTACCGTATTAAGCATATACCACGATCAGTAAGCGTGCGCGGTGGGCGTGGCGGTGGTGTAGCGTTTTATATCAAATGTGGTATAGGAGTACGAGTCAAGCCACATCCTGAGCACCACAGCGTTGAACAATTCTGGGTAAGTTTAAGCATGAGAAGCAAAAAGCTTCTTGTAGGTACTGCTTATCGTCCGCCGTGGCTTGATCTCGATAAATTTCTTGACGCTTTTAGACGCTTAGAGAGTTTAAGCGCTCTTGTCCCCTATGACAATGTTATTTTGCTGGAAGATTTTAACGTGAACGTACTGGATGAGAACAATTCTAAATCAAAACGGCTGAAAGATTTTCTGAACTATTCTAACCTGGAACAGGTTGTGAGTGAACCAACACATTTTTTAAATGAAAGTTGCTCACTGATTGATGTAATTTGTACTGATGCTCGCTACAGGTATGTTACTGTCGACTATAATAGTGAACTAGGACACCATTCATTTATCACATGTGAACTTGTCTTTAAGAAGGAACGACCTGTCAAGAGACTGGTAGTATATCGTCCATTCAAAGATATAGTTACAAACATTTTTGAAAGCGACCTGCAATCCATTCCATGGGAATATACAGGCTGTAAAAAGACACTTAACAAAAACTGAAATCCCATGTTGTACCAATCACTACGAACATTTTTTACTTCGGCACCATACCTGGGAAATTACTGGTTCAGGAGATATTGAGGCTCAAAGTTAGTATGGATTTTTTCTAATTAGGTACAAAATCGATGCATTTACCCCGGCAATATGTTCTTTAGATGCCCTACGACCCCATGGATGAGTAGGTATTTTGGGGATTGCACGCGCGCGTTTTTAATTGCGGTTAAAAAAATGTGAAATCTTAAAAAAAATCGTTTCCCAGGTATTATTTTTGGTTAGTATGACTTGGCATGATGTCCACAACGAGTAGACTTCGGCTTGGTGATGGGTCTTGTGACACCCTGTATAAATAATTTCCTAAATGTGAGCACAATGGTAACCTTACTGAACAACTACTTTCTAGACTTGTTTAATGCTCATGCTCCAGTAAGGCGGAAATCATTTAAATGTTTACCTACACCGTGGATAACTGACGTCATAAAGTTAATGTGCAGACTCCGGGATGAGGCAAGAGAAAGATACCGTTGCTCAAAGTCGCCAAGCCGTAAGGAGTACTATTTGCATCTCAAGCACCAGGTAGTGTCAGCTATCCACAGTGAAAAAGAAGCATACTTCAATAAACACATAAATGAAAATATTAACAATAGCAAGGTTTTATGGTGAAACTTGAAACAACACGTGTATCCAACAGCTCAAGATAATAGTACGCTTCCCGATCATTTAAATGACCCTAATGTAATTAATAGCGCCTTTTTGGATATACCTGGGAATCAAACAGCAACTATCTCAAAGATGACATACTTCGAGTTCTATAGGCACGGCACATCTACCTTCTCCTTAAAAGAAGTTGACCAACATACAATTCTAAAAATCATAAAAAGTTTATCAACAAATGATAAAGGGGTTGATGGCATAAGTAAGTAAATGATTGACCTTACGCTTCCTTGGTCCCTGGCATCTATAACTGCGATAGTTAACAGATCCATTGTCACGAACACATTTCCTGAACCTTGGTTGCGTGCAATTGTTCGGCCTTTACCAAAAAACAGCAATCCTGAAAATCATAAAGATTTACGTCCAATAAGTATTTTACCTTGCTTATCGAAAATATTGGAACGGGTAGTATATTTGCAGGTATCAGATTACTTAGAGGAAAGTGGAATTCTACCAGATCTCCAATCAGGGTTCAGACATGGACGTGGAACTGCAACTGCTTTGGCAGACGTGGTTGGCAATGCTTTAAAGGCTAGTGACCGAGGTGAGGGTACGATTCTTGCCTTGTTAGACTTTTCATGGGCTTTTGATGCCATGAAAACAAAACAAATGCCAAATACAAAGCCGAGTCTATAACTGCAAATGCAATCCAAAATATGCCAAGAAAAGAACGTCCAAAATCGTCAAATATAATCCGCTAGAAATATTTAGGTATAGTATGTACTATACAGCAACCAAAACAATTTAACGACCATCATTTAATTTTAGTCTTCATCATAGTAAAATCAAATTCAATCTTTAATTTCAGTACAATCAGTCGAAAATCTAAAAAGATTTATACAAACTTTCATCCCCTATTTTATCCCCTTAGGGTTGGAATTTATCAAAATCCTTTCTTAGGGGATGCCTACGTCATAGTAGCTATATGCATGCAAAGTCTCAGCCCGATCGGTTTAAACTTTCATCCCCTATTTTATCCCCATAGGGGTGAAATTTATCAAAATCCTTTCTAAGCGGATGGCTACATCATAACATCTACCTGCATGCCAAATTTCAGCCTGATCCCTCCAGTGGTTTGGGTTGTGCGTTGATAGATCACTATGTCAGTCAGTCACCTTTGAGTTTTATATATATTTAGATTAGATAGACTCGCCACAGGCAGGCTGTGAATCATAAGTCTATGCCTATATAAGATTGGTGCGCGATCTAAATCGGTCACTTTCCCTTTTTCTTTTTTTTTCCGTTGTGGAAAATCCCTTCGGATCTCCGACTCTTGGGGAAATGAGAGCCGGAGTATGTGGTGTTCGGGGTTGATGTTTTACACACTATCTGCAACTGTATTTGGGAAACCGAACAGTGGCCCCAAGATTGGGCACACTCCGTTTTCATTCCAATACATAAGAAGGGATCCACAAAGAAGTGCGGTAACTATCGATTGATCTCACTTATATCGCATGCCAGCAAGGTGCTCCTGCACATAATTAACACCAGACTGCAAGCGTACCTTTCACGCGAGGTTTCTTCCGAACAAGCCGGATTCGTTAAAGGCCGAGGAACTAGGGAACAGATATTAACACTGCGCCAAATTATAGAAAAGGCAAGAGAATTCAACAACCCAGTGTATATCTGCTTCGTCGATTTCCGCAAAGCCTTCGACACAGTAAAGTGGCATAAACTTTGGGATGTGCTTGTGCAAATGGGTGTCCCCCAGCATCTAGTGAGCCTTATCCGCAATCTATACCAGAAAGGTACTGCAACAGTCCGAATAGATGGGGTTCAATCTGAAACTTTTCAGACGCAAGCAGGAGTCAGACAGGGGTGTATATTATCTCCACTTCTATTTAACATATACACCGAACACATCATGCGCATAGTTCTGGAGGAATGGACAAGTGGATTTACAGTCGGAGGCCGTAAAATTTGCAATTTGAGATATGCTGATGACACTACCCTTCTCACGCAGTCAAAAGAAGATATGGAAGCTTTATTGACGTCACTCGGAACAGCGAGCCTCTCCTTCGGATTAGCAATTAACAGGGAGAAAACCAAAATGATGATAGTTGATCGAGCTGAACTGAATCATCCTGATATCACGTCAGTAGCTAACTGTGAAGTGGTTCAGAGCTACGTATACCTCGGCTCAACTATATCCAACGATGGTGGATGTGAAAGCGAGATTCGGAGGAGATGTGCTATAACAAGATCTGCCGTAAGCAAACTTGATAAAGTCTGGAGCAACCATAAAATCACGAAAAAAACAAAAGTCCGTCTCATGAAAAGCCTAGTGTTTCCAGTCCTCCTTTATGCTTCCGAAACTTGGACAATCCGATTTCAGGAACGCCGAAAAATTGACGCCCTCGAAATGTGGTGCTGGAGACGGCTGCTTAAAATACCCTGGACCGCACGCCGCACAAACGTTTCCATTCTTAAAGAACTAGAAATAAAAGAGAGATTGTCGTCCATTGTGCAACTACGAATCCTCAAATATTTCGGGCACATCATCCGCAACGAAAACTCTATCGAGCGTCTTGTCGTCCAGGGCCGCGCCGAGGGGAAACGGTCCCGAGGAAGGTCACCCACTCGTTGGACTGACCTAATAAAAACAGTGATGCATAAATCGGTGGTAGAGTGCTCCCGGGATGCACGGAATAGAAGCCGATGGAGACATTTAGCGAAGTCTGCCTGTAAACAAAATCAAGAGACCACGACCACTCTGTCAAGAGTGAACGACTGAAGAAGAAGTATGTGGTGTAACCACCAAAAACCACCTCTACTTTCTCATGTACCCGTGTGTCGGAGGGTAGGGAATCGCATAAGCATTTGTCGCTACCCCCCGACGGGTATTGGCACGCCAGATGGTCAGGCGGGCCCCGAAAATAACCCCCTTGGCGGCGGAATAAGGTGTTGGGCTCCGCCGCCAAAACACCCAGCGGTCACAGAGGGTAGGGAGGACGGCAACGCAACACCGCATCTCCTCTTCCTCTGCGGCCCCACCGCGACGCATCGAATTGTGCGCCCTCATTTGGTCACGGGAGATAGGGCGCGCGGCAACGCAATACCGACACGCCGACTGCGAGGGACAGACAGAACTGTCCCCCGCACACGCACCGTTGGACGCATCCTGCGCAGGCCCCTCTAAGCCCACGCGGAGCGTCCACTCCTGGGATCTCTCTTAGCTTCACCGCGGGTGTCCCATCCACGGTTACTGAGCCCCCCCACTACGACAAGGTGGAGATCCTACGGGGGGGGGGGGAATTCGGTCACTTTCCCTAGACGTCGCCACGCTGCCGCTACACCTCGTGATTATTCTGCCTTCTACTCCCATATCTACTGTCCCGCTATGGGAGAGCATATTCTAGTTGTCTGTGTGCCTATATGTTCTGTCTGTAGTATCTGTCTCTCCTAAGCATAACCGCCGATCTAGGGACAGCCTGTTCCTGACCGGTTGTTGTGTATTCTCTATGCTACTTTCCCATTCTCCCTAAGGGCTGACGTTCACCCTACGAGCTACAATCTACGAACTGCTGGCGACATGCTCTACTAGTCGCTGCCTACGCATCAGCCCTGCCTACGAGCTTTCTACAGCCAGGCCACTGGCGCCTGACTGCACCAGCCTACGTCTGAGCCTTACCACTCAGCCTACATCAGCTGCACCGCCTGAGCCTCCGCTCAGCCTACACCTCGACCACTGAGCTGCCTACCCAGCGTGCACTTCGGCCAGCTCACCGGCGACCCTACGAGCAGTCTACCCTGCGAGCGTCGGAGAGCAGCAGTAGTCTACACTCCAGCCTTCAGGCCAGTGCTTACACCTAGTCGGTCATACTGTATGTAAGCGGTAGTGAGACATAATAAAAAACCTGTTTCTTCTAGCAGTGTTTCTATTGAACCCCGACAATCTACCTGAGAACTGAAACTCAACTTTATTTAGATAATCCTACTTTCAGCAATATACTTACATAAGCGCCGGCAGTTGGCACTAAATTGACCTTAAGCACAGCCAAGCGTAATTTTAGGACTCGCTTAACTTCCTTCTGAATCATCTCACTAAATACTATTGAAGTTTTAGGAAAAGTGTTTCACTATCAGTTAAAAACGAAAATAGCCAAATAAAAAACAGTGCAATGTTTTCACCGAACAGATAATAGAAGGACAATCTTATATTATACGTTTCCGCACGAGATAATAGCCTCATGTACGAAACAAATAAGTAACTGAACGCACTGTTACGCTGTTATGCTGTTACAGAAATTTAATATAAATCTACAAAAACATGTTATTTGTTTACTGGACACACGATATTGAACGAATTAATATTCTACCAAATCTGGTTGGACTTTATGGTGTCCGGGTCTTAGGCTCTAAGTCTTGGATGCAACTAAGATATAACTATTGTGATGATGCTGAATAATTGAACATGTTATATTGAACGAGATGTGGCTCGCATTTCGCTTTAAAAACAGTGAATTACCACCTAAACTCCCTTAATCCCTATTTTACCATTTTACCTAACTTTTACCACTGTCCAAAGCCTTAGTCGCCTCTAGTTTAGGCTCTGTGTTGATAAGTGACAAGTGACTTTATGATTATGATGATTATGATTTATTATTAAAGTATATAAAGCGCACATGGATGAACCAGCAGCCAATTGGACGGTGAAGGGCACATACACTGAGGTTCCTTGGTACAGGAGCACCATTCAAGTGCATCAGCACTAGCGGATACACTTGAACATTCACTTGTAATGAGCGTTCTTGCGAATGTTTCATAATAGAAGTATCGGGTGCGTTTTAGCGAGCATACTCCAGAGCGTTCTGGCGAGCATCCTAGTAAAAGGACAATAAATTTCCTTCGAACTTTTTGACAACTAGATCACTCACTGGAACTATCATGAAAATATTCGTTGCGATGTTTGGCTCTATTCGTTGTTCAGTTCGCAAATTGGCAATTTTTGCGCTAATGTTCGGCAAATGCTCGATGTTCTTTTACAAGTTGATGTTCAAACTTTCATTTATAATCCCTTCTATTAGCGCCTTTACAGTAACACCATCAATATCTAGTGGGAATAATTAAAGGACATACGGAGCAAATACGACATTCTCAAAAACATAATATATATCAGCATCATCTCCACTATATAAGACCTGCAGGCCATTGGCCTCCCCCAAAGCGCTTCCAACCGCTTCTAACATCCAACCGTAAAAACTTACTATGATTTTCTATCTAGACACGAGAGTGGCACGAGATTGAAGATTAAATACGAATTGTGCTATAGGGATATTTTTGATATTGCTTCATTATAATAAGGTTTCTAAGAATGCTACTGTTCAAGGATAGAAGTGTCAAATGTATGCGGATGGATGTAAAAGATTACAGATGTTGAAAAATGTTACGCTATCAAATTCCCATTATATTTGAGATAATCACGTCATATATTATTTAGACTAATAGGTTTCGAACATTGCACGCAAAATACATGCCAGGACGTGGAGTTGCGGAAACAGCCTGTGCTACCAAGTAGCAAGTAGGTTTCGACCAGTGCGACGACTAACGTGACGTGGCTGCCATAATCGTTCGATGGGTCTATTTAGGTATGATTCAACGGTTCATAATAATAACAATACTTCCTATGAAATGAGGCTGCGATGGGGTTGAGGCACGAAAGTACATATTTGAAAAGGTCAAAAATAAGGAAAGTAAGTTAACCACTGACTTGATTTAGGCAGTTTAAGAGACCAGATAGTTTAACTTCCTTAAAATTTTAAAATAAGAACACAAACCACTGATATAATTAGATCCGTAGTCTTAGTCCAAGATTATAATTTGATAATTATAATTATATAAATTAAGTAGGTGATTCGTGATTCCCTTTTTAAATCATGCTTAATATTGCTGCAGTGGACCCAGAAAACGTAGTAGTTCGTCGAAAGTTTTGCCTCTTCCTCGTTTTACTTAGACCTATAGAATTTCTCTAAAACTCCTTCTTACTGTTTGTTAAGTTTTAAGTTCAAAGCTGACTTTAGTACTTTCGGGGGGTTTGTTAAAACGAAAGGGGTTTATTTATGTATATATCAATACATTTCAACGATACTGGCCAATTAAATGTATAATTGTGCACTTACGTTAGCGCAAACAACTATCTCAAGTCAGCCAGAAAATTATCGGAACCCGACGTCAAGCGTTATAAATGCCTTCTATCCAAGACTAAGAAAATGCTTTAAATTTATTCTATTATGGTATTTGTTTACTACGATTTCAATAAACATTTCATAACTAATGGACCGTCTTCTTAATAACTGTACTCGATTTATTTGCAATCTTCGCGAGTGATCATGCTTGTCTACTTATTATCCTCATTCCCATTTGTCAAAGATGCAGTCTGCGTGCTAGTTCACTACGAAAAAGCCTATCCTTGTCGTGCAGTAGGATTAATAAACAAAGAAATAAAACTTAAATAATAAATTCTTAGTACTAGATACACCAGGAAATTGACAAATACTCCTACGAAACGTTGCGTGACAAAACAACGCTTGGAATATATTTGATAACGTCTCTATTTAAGTAGTGCTAAATAATAAGGCAAAAACTCGGCAACGTTAGTATTCACTAAAACTAGCATTAAGCAATTATAGTTTTTAACTGTAGGTATAAGTGTAACAGGCGTTTTTTCTTAAACCGTATTTGCCGCGATTTTAATCTTGATAGCTAGTATTGAAAATAGATACGGCTCAGCTTCGCCTACTGCCCTAAAAATCGTATTGGAACTGAGACTTTACTGAACTGAGAGACATGACTCAGGTTTTGCAATTTTGGATGAGCACAGTATAATAATTATTGTGGTTCGCCAACATACTAGTATGGTCATGAATCATAGTATTTTTTGTGACTCTCGTCGATGTCGATTGTTGCTAATTATCATCAGCCTTAGAGTCTTACATGTTTTGTTATGATGACATTTTATTTATATCGTCAATGAGATCATTAACAAAATTGTTTTTTTTTTACTATGCTGGTATAATCAGAAATTATGCAATGGGAAATTTGTGACTCAATTCAAACTGACGAATCCATATTTCTATTTTATAACTAAGACCTTAAGACCTTATCTTATGTTTTAAATCCACCTTAGTATTTTTTTGAGGATGATTTGAATAGATCGACTGTTGTTTAGAATGGCCTAAAACTAAAACTGGTCACAAAGGACACATCTGCTAATAGTTTATTACCAGAGTTTAGGTTTATTTGATATTTGGACACAAATGACATATTTACTTGTAAGCAAAGCATAACTGGGTCACGGTCTCAGGAGAGCACGTGTATCAAATAAGTATCATGAACTTTACATATATCTTTTTACTATTTTGCTCTCTACTAAACTTGTCTACTGTAGCCATTTATTATATTAATCTGTAAAGATAACGTTCTTGTGTTACTGACTGACTGATAGACAACGCACAGCTTTATTGGGCGTAACAAGCTGAAATTTGGTAGCTATGTCCCCTGGGTCCCCCTATGGTCCCCAACTAAGAGGGCATTTTGCGAAATTCTGCGGGATAGGGCTCAACTGGTTAAAATTTAATTTAATATGCGGGATTAGTTGCGGGCATCCTCTAGTTTGTCTATAAGGACGAACAACAAAATTATCTATTAGCAAAAATGTGCATCGATCGTATAACACTCGCATTATGCTTTATTCTATGCCTGGGACTATCGATGAATTATTTAACAGCTGACGCTTACACAACCTTCAAATACGTAATCAATGAAATGATTGGCTGCATTATGGCAGCGGCACGATTTATTTCTTTATTTTTGTTCGTTATCGGCCAACGACTGGTTACCCAGTTCTTATAAAATATAATTTTGGGATTCAAACCCATGACACTCGTGATACTTAGCAAAAGTGGGGCAGCCGTCAAATGTATGCAATTTTCGCGCAACTCACGTATTTTTTTTCAAGTATTATGATCCTACATAATCAAATCGACTACAGGTACCACGACTCACAAACATATATCCATTAATATTTTTTATGATCATTCGTTCCTATAGTAATAACATAATAAGGGATTTTAACAAGGCAGATTCCTACCTGCTTTGGTAATAACCCTGCTATACACATAGGTACTTATAACAAATCTTTGTCAGTCCAACCATCAAATGAAAAATATAATTCATATCATAATATCGACAAAAGCTGAGGTTGACATTATATTCTGAGATTGTTTGTCGGCTTATGTTCTCCAAGGATAATAATGCGGTCAGTTTTGTAAGGCTTGTTCGGTTATTGAATTTATGATCCAATGATACGTTCGTAGATAGCTGTGCGAAATTGAGCTAATGTACCTAATATTTTCTTGGGTTTACGCGAATGGTACACATTGAAATTAAACATAAGGGCACAGTAAGCTCATTCAGCGTAAATAGTAACACCAATAGTTGAAAATTTTTCGAATACTTAAAGATAACTTATACATTAAAGAAAAGGACAAATAATACCTCAGACTGCCGTGACCATGAATCCTGTAAAGAATTCGAAACATCGGCTAGTAATAAATTAAAAATGTATTTTCTAGATCATTCGGTTTAAATGTAATAACTTAGTGAAACCAATATATCACGATAAAATCCGTAAACTGAAGTTTAATTTCAGTAATGTACCTAATATTGATGGGAACGAAACGTTGACGGGGATTCTGCATATACTCAGAAAGCTGATATTGTTACTGTAAGTACTACAGTTGATTTTTTCTTAAGCTACATTTTGAAATTCGATAAGGAACTAGCTGTACCGCGAGGAATTCTGATTTAAATTTTCTCCAAAATGCAGATGTTTAGGTTTTGCCAATCGTTATTACGCCTAAAAATTATGAGATCGTACCTATCGCCAAACATGTAGTACTACATTTTCATATAGTTTGAATTATGCACTATCTAATTAATTTTCCTATACCATCTATATCAAACGTTATGCCGTTTAGTGGCACAGATATCCATACATTAACCACATTTCTGATATTAGGGTTAATGAAATTGTTTAAACAGTCCAAATAAGTGATGAAATTATTATTATACTAAGACTTTAACTTAAAGGTTTAACTTCCTATGTATAAAACATTTTGCAATTCTTAGACGTAAGTTGCCCCAAGATTTAACTTTGCCATAAATTGGTATTTTGACGGTCGCTAGTCTCGTGAGCTAGTGGTACCATACATTTGATTAAATGAATATTATGATTGTTTATGTATATAAATTTTTACTGTACCTAACAGCATATGAGAAGGTGTACAGGTGTTCCGTACCCTTACTACTTCAGTCTCGGTGGAATTTCAGTAATTAACATACATATTTGTCCAGCCCATATAGCAATATTT
Organism: Euclidia mi; assembly: GCA_944739405.2. Lineage (NCBI taxonomy): Eukaryota > Metazoa > Arthropoda > Insecta > Lepidoptera > Erebidae > Euclidia > Euclidia mi. The sequence continues at coordinate 9,824,040 of OX123199.2, read as the reverse complement.
GAAGCAATTATTGCGCGTGATTTTCAGGGCTATCGCAAAAGGCAGCGATAGCCGAGTGGATATACCAACAGACTGCCATGCAGAGGGTATCAGGTTCGAATCCACGGCGCGCACCAATGACTTTTCGGAGTTATGTGCGTATTGAATTGTTAATTATCGCTTGTCCCGTGCCTCGGAGAGCACGTTAAGCCGTCGGTCCCGGTTGTCATGAAGATCTTTGACAGTCGTTACAGGGCGTCAGTACCTTCTAAATAAACTGACACTAGTCTAAACCATGGAATATCGCTATCCCTTCGGGTTGCGGAGGTCAGACAGGCAGTCGCTCCGTGGAAAAGCTAATATTCAGCCAAATCCGGTTAGACTAGAAAGCGGACCCCAGACTGAAACTGGGATAACGCTCAGAGAAAGAAGAAGAAGATTTTCAGGGCTATCGCATTTGCTCTATTTCGATGTTGTACTATTTTAAGAATGAACTGTCTCGCTGGAACTCTCATTCGCCGGACGGAAAAGAAAAGTACATACAATACTACCGTATATCCATATTTATTCCCCGTGCGTCGCTCGTTGAGATATTCCACTCATACTTGAGCTAGTAAAGCTACAATTTTAAAGAACTAAATAAAAATACGTACGTGCCAAGACAAGACATTATGCAGGCTTCCCAGGATCGACTCAGAGGCAAAAGCAATTGTATTATTGCCTTCTTCGAGAGAGTGGATTATCTGCAACATCTTTTCCATCGACGAAATGCACCACCGAATTTTGTCCAGCATGCTTTCTTTCTGCTTGGGCTTGTACAGCTTCTCAGCAATGCGCTTGTCGAAGACAAACACAGAGCATTCCTGGAAAAATAAAGGCATTTATACCAAGTGAAATATAAGGCCGACCTCACATTGAACGTCAGGCGCACGCCAGCCCGCCTAGGATACGCACCACGAGATATCACTCGCGTGAATGAAGAAATATTGTCGTTATCGGTTAATATCTCGTTTTCTTTAACATGCGCGCCACGATAGACAAGCTTCACGTCGAAGAATTCGCTCTCGTTGCACGAGTAACCAATGTTGCCCTTTGTAACATAGAATGTCAATTACGGCATTTATTAATGTAACCACACCGGTTTAGTTCATTCAATTTGTGCTCAAATGGCTCAAAAGACTTGTATCCACCTCTATAGTTTATCATATTATGTACTATTTGACATTTGCACAGACTAATATTGTACTAGCGTAATTTGTATGTATTGTTTAATTGAAAAGTTGATTATTATTACCTAGTTTTAATTCGAAACTGATGTCAATACCTACAAAGTATTAACAATTGTTACTGTGTTGAATAAGAATGAGGTCCCATGCGCAGCTTCGATAGTAATGATATTAACTTATCTTTAAATAGACAGGCAGGCCATCTGAATGAGGCTCGAGATCCGTGGCAAGCCTTTCTATGAGAAAAAGAGCCATTGGTTTTGTTATACTCCAAAGCAACTGGAATTCTCTGTCGTTCAACGTAAAAGGGTCACAGAGATCCCTAATTCGCTTTCTTTGCACTTTTCTCGCGTGGCGCCCTTCATATAAGCATATAAGGTTATTAAATTAAGGGACTGCCATTTTCTTTGTTGTTTTAAAGAAATATTTTTAGTTGCTCGTGTAGTTCTCGTCGTATGAAAGCATGACGACTATTATTACTATTTTAGTTGTCAAAATTTATCATAATCGAGTAATATTGGGCCGTCATGTTAGGATTCGTCGAGAGAAATGCCACAGATAAGTAAAAACGACTATTATAGCTACATTTGACATAACGAGTCGAATCGTGTGTGTAACCATGTTAGAGTTAGCGAGTTAATAGAGATAATCGTCGTAAACACGAGTAAACGTGTAGAGATAATTTTCTCGTGGTGCGTATGCTGGACGGGCAGGCCAACACCGAGCGAACGATCGAGGAACGCCTATGCGCAATGTGAGGGCAGGCTAACAGTTGTCTCGAAATCTTACACTTCAAATGATGTGTCTAAGCTTTTTATTGGTGAATATTGAGATTATTGGATATTGAAATTATAACCCGAAAATATTCAAAATGAACATAATAATATAATATTTTGAGGAAAACATAGGCAAACGAAGTCTTTCAATAGTAGCATTAGGACTAAATCCTGTGTCGCGGGGCCTTTACAAACATACAATTAACGGACACAATGAACACCCAGACTCGAAACAACAATTTGTGAATTAGACAAAGTGTTGTCTCGTGTGAGGATCGAACCCACAACACTCGGCGCACTATCAAGCGGTGAGGCGGCCGCTTAAACCACGCCAGCCGTCCAGTCAACGTGCAGTCAACGAAGTAAAGAACTCCATTTCCCTGTGGTACGTTTTAAACGACGTGTGATGTTGTGTGGTGTGGTGATGATATTTCCTTTTATTTTCATCTAACAAAACGGTGTGGCGTTACCTGTAAGAACTGTAATTCCAATAAATAATTACAACACAGAAACATACAGTAAAAATCTTCACATAAAGTAGTCACGTTTTCTTACTTCAGTTGAACGCCAACACATGATTAGAAGAGTTTAGATTCACAACAACCTACGACTACGCAATTGGGATGCAAAACAAGTATTTTCATAGTTGAAAGCTGCGTTGGTTGATGTATTGAAAAGTTATTTAGTATAGTCTATTGAAACATCTTGTATAGAAGTATATATAAGCTATTACGTCAACGATATAAATAAATGTGTTATAATGAAAATTTATGACTATTTTAGGCACCTACATATTACATAAATTTACTTACTACCACGTAATTTTAATATTTTGAAAGGAAGTATTATTATGCGAATTCTAACGATTTCTATAATTAGGTTTGAGGATAATGTATTGATTTCGTTCGAAAAAACTGTGTAATTAGCTGCAATCAAGAAAGCTTCCTATAAAACAGAAGACAGTTGGCACTAATACGATTTTGAATATTGTGGTACCCCATGTGTTATTCTTGTTTTTTTTTTTTTTTTTAGCCTATACTTTCCCACTGCTGGGCAAAGGCCTCCCCCATATCCTTCCACAATCGCTTGTCACAACCTCATACCAGCTGTTGTGGTAGGCGTCCAATTCGTCTCGCCATCTTTTTCGGGGCCGGCCTCGGCGGCGCTGTCCATCTTCGGGCACCCATGTTGAGGAGATCTTTGCCCAACGGTCTTCGTGCATTCGGGTAACGTGTCCCGCCCAGTCCCATTTGAGGCTGGCTGCCTTTTTTCCCACGTCTTCGTTATTCTTGTGCATAAGCTTATTTCTGTAAAGATTTATCAAAGTCCATTCATTAATTTTTGCGTGTACAAACTCTATCATCACAAAATTTCGCTTTTAATATATTAATAGTTACACTTTTTGTGACATTATAGAGTAGGCTATTTGTTTTGATGTTCTACATTAAGGAAAAGTTTCTTTGAAACTAAAAGCAACTTGGTAGTTCTAATATCATAATAAGGACCGATACAATATCTTAAGAACAACTACAGCTTAAACGGAATGTGAAACAAAACTTGAAACTTACCATTCCCTTCGTAACTCGCCTGTTTTACGATCCGTGACAAATATTTTATTAACCTAACCGACAATAGTCGAGGAACTTAGAATAAAGTTCGTAAGCCTGTAAACTTCTGTAACATAAAATCCTACAGTCAAATGTCGGCAAATAATTTTCGTGTATCTGTCAACTCCTACTTTAAACTCGAGAATATCGCTCTAGGTAGCTTTGAACTCTACGCATTGACAAAATAATGTATATATAATTATTATGTCGGCACATAGTTGGATTTCAGCCCATTTTACTAACAATTGAGAAGAACTATGAAAGCAAGTGGTTTTTTCTTATGTACTGAGGATTCACATTAGTTTTTACTATTTTGAATGGGTATTCAAAATAGTAAAAACTGTCTTGTGAAAAGGATATCATGGGTATGATATCCTTTTCACAAGACATTTTTTCATTTCATAGTCTACTTTACGACAAATCGAGCACAGTTTTGCGACGTGTTTCGGTAGGTTTTTATCTATTCACATTTGTTAGTCTACCGAGTGTTGTGAGGCAAGTATCATCATGTCACAAAAATGAATAGTTACCATCAATTGTGTTCTATCAGTTGATCCTTTAATTTTTTTGAGCCTCTGCCCATCGAGATAATTTCATGATATACCACCAAATATCATCAAAAAGGTATATATTATTACGTTCACCAATGCATTCCACCAATATATATATCTGACAGATGGCGCTGGCTGTCGTGTAAACATTAGCTCCGTATTTTTATGTGTTAAAAAATATAAATTCAGCGTTTTAAAGTCAGTGAATATAATTTTTCAATAACTAAATACCTGATAGTGATCCTCAAGTGTTAGTGACTCCTTATATACAGTACTGTAGCGGTAGCTACATACAACTGAGGCCATCTAGCGAGCGTCGACGAAGTCTCAACCACAAACAATACGGCGACATCTATCGAACACAATGCGACGGAAAAACAAGGTGCTGAATCGCACAAGCAGAGTTCGCGCGCCGTGTTGTATATATACAACATCTCAAATACGTCCGTAGGACTGACAGTCCACCAGGCAATATCACCCAGCCTGGTTAGAGGATCCTCCCTCTAGTTGGAGGAACACCACACCTTTATCCTCCACATTGGTGACCCCGACGTGATCTGAAGCAACCCTCACAGGTCAGATCAACAGCAGCTTCGTCGTCATCGTTGCCTCACTCCGCACTTCACCCGATGGGCGGTAATCAAGTCGCCGCCAGCCAGCATCTTCGGCCAGGGACCAACCATAGGCCATGCAGGCTTGCATGCCTGTTCTTCCCTGCAGTCACTCCAGCGTCTAGGCACAGCACCCTGCACCCGGTTCACGTAAGAAGAGCACATCTCTCACCGGCAACGCAGCAGCCAGCCACTACGCAGCAACCTCGCAGCATCTCCCCGACTCACCGTGGGACACTCACTGCGCAGCACCTTCGCAACCTCTCCCCGACTCACCGTGGGACCATTGCGAAGCTACTATCCCGACTCATTGGGATAGCTCACCGCGCACCGCACTTAGACCCGACTCACTGGAACTAGCGGCATCTCTCCACTGGCACTGGCACGCTCTTCAGAAGCATCGACAGCTGACTCATCACCTTCAAGATCGACCTCCGGTCTTGGGGAGGAGTGATGTAGCGGTAGCTACATACAACTGAGGCCATCTAGCGAGCGTCGACGAAGTCTCAACCACAAACAATACGCGACATCTATCGAACACAATGCGACGGAAAAACAAGGTGCTGAATCGCATAAGCAGAGTTCGCGCGCCGTGTTGTATATATACAACATCTCAAATACGTCCGTAGGACTGACAGTCCACCAGGCAATATCACCCAGCCTGGTTAGAGGATCCTCCCTCTAGTTGGAGGAACACCACACCTTTATCCTCCACAGTACAATGAAAATTATGAAGTATTAAGTGTTACAAAGTGTTGAGAAAGAAACAGTGACTAATAACATATAAAATCATATACTTTCCTCAATTAATATAATTATTCACCAAACAATAATCAGAACAATATAATAAAGTGATAATAAACACCAAATAAGTGCAATAACGGATACGCAACAAAACTCATCCGTTAATTTTATTCAAAAAGTGCCTCAACTCGACCATTGATAATACTGACCAATCACAATTGTTTTCTTCGTTAGTAAAGAAATGTATGAGGTGAAGACCAATTTCAAACTTCTCACCAAGTGATATCATAGCCAAGTGGCTAAGTATAAGGCCCATGTTCGTGGAGCATCGACGGTTCAAATCTGAGCTCAGGATCAAACTACAATCCACTCGCATAAACACTTTTTGTGATATAAAAAAAAAAAAGTAATCTTTTAATTAAATTGCATTAAATTATAAGGTACATTGCAGATGATTAATTATAACTATATACATGACTATCTTAAATAATCATACTGTCTAAAAATATATATGTACATAAAACTAAAAATAAAGAGTAAAAATAGATACATATGTACAGGTGTGTTTAGGCGTCGTAGAATGCCTCCGCATCAATATCATCGGGTAACGTGCCCAGAAGGCTGGCAGCATTGCCACGCTGGATGGCAATGCTGATTCTCTGAGCAAAGAATAAACCAGCCTTCTGGTCACGTGAGACGTCGACTAACCGTTTAGATATTTCTCGGTATAGAGAACGAGCGCTCGGACCCCATGAGCCTAGCGTTTCCACCCCAAACGGCTCAAATACGTAATTAGCTACTAGATTACTGTATTTGCGCCGTTTGAGGGTTTCCGCAGATGCAGCAGCAGCGCCAGCATGACCTCCCGAGCTTGGAACATGGGATGGCGCGAGGGTGTCTACGCAGGTTGCGTCCCACACCAAAGGCCTACCCATTTTCCATGGCAACAGTGACATACCGTCAGGTCTCTTCCCGTCGTCGCGTACCAAACCATTTGGTTCAAGTACAGCTGGTACACCAGACGCGACAAGAGCACGACGGATTATGTCATTTAGGTGAGCATGACGAGGAATCCTACCAGCGCTTCTGCTGCAGGATAGCCCATGGTGTCCGAGGCTATCGACGTCTTCTCCACAATGACATCGATGCGGAGAAACACACGGAGCACCTAAACGGAGACAAGTGGCGATACGGAACGTCTCATCGTCCAACATGGTTCCTGTGTTAGACGATGGTAGTGCCTGAAGCCATAGACCGGATTCCCATTCCCCCACAGCCAGCAAACGAGCACGCTCTGTAACATTAAAAGATGTATCCAAAAGAGTTTTCCTCACAATGTTACAAAGCGGCGCGTCCCACTGTCTTTGGGAGAATAGGTTGGTGGGCAAATCAGTGTTTGGACAAGCCATTTTCCAGGCGTTTATAGCTTCGGTTTTGCACAGCACTTCTGAGTTAACTAGTGTAGGTGATAATATTTTCCTAGTTAACTCTTCCGTGCTGTGAACCGAAGACAGGAACGCCGGTAAACTGACACTGGAAATTTTGCGAACGCCGAGCCCACCCAAACGTATGGGTAAAGATGCTTGTAGCCAGGCTCGGTCGTCCAAGTCCACATTTAATAATTTTTTTAAAGTAACTTGTATAATTTGGTCGATTTGTCCTAATAGTGTTATTTTTTTCCAAAGTTGCGATGATCTTAAGGCATGAGTAAATTTTGGGACGAAAAGGCAATATCGAATAATAGTATAAGCCGAATGTATATTAATTTTGAATAAACGATCTGAAATTTCACAAAAATTTTGTATTTTTTCTTCCAAGAAAGAATCAAAAGCTTCTTCAAATACGGGCGAACCTAGGAGGCGAAATGAACTCTTTTCAATAATTTTGATGTTTGGTGCCAAAAGATTAAATTTAGATACTATCGAAAGTTTTTTTGTAGAGTCTGTTGTATTTATAAACAACTCACACTTACTAGAATTTAGTTCCAAGCCAATAGAAGCGAATTTATGTTTAATAAAAGCTAAATCTTGTAATACAATGTCTAGATCTCCTCCTAGGGTTCCGTCGTCTAAATACCATACATTAAATTTAGAATTTATTTGCCGAATAATGGGTTGTATAGCTAAGCTAAAAATGACTGGTCCAAGAGGGTCACCTTGTTGGCATCCAACTGCAGATTCCAAAAGATTGTCCTGATAAAGTAATTTTGTGGGATACCTGTAACATTGCCAAAGATATTTATAAATTTTAGGGGTTTCTAATTTTGCCTGTGCCAACAAAGTGTCCCTATTCACTGAATTGAAGGCGTTCTTCAAGTCAACCTTCAGAATGACCTCCCCATCACCACTTCCAAGATACGTCGAAAGGGCATGTATAGCAGCCTCACAACCTCCCTTTGAACCAAAACCTAGTTGGAGAGGTTGGAATTTATCAGATAGCTCCCTGCTGTAAAATTTACAACATACCTTAGCTGCTATACGCCAATAAGTGCAACCCACGGCAATGGGACGGATGCCACCATCTCTCTTGTTAAGGGCGCCCAGGTTGGCCCCATACAAGATATCAATGATAGCATCGTCCACATTACCGGAGAGCATCATATTTACTAGCGCAGTCAACTCCTTCAGAAGTGTATCGCCAGCCACCCCAGCACTTGCACACACAAGATCTTTTAGATGCTGTGGTGTCAAGGCATCGAGGCCACCTGCCGAGCCACTTCGGAAGGAGCAAACCGCTGCTAAGACGTCCTTGGCCGTGGTGATCAGATGTTCTGATTCACTGTCGGGAGCTTCAGGAAAGGAAAGGTCATTAATGGGCGCTGGATGCTTGCTCTTCAGACCCGCAAGCGTATCTGGAGAGCAAGGCGCCACCACATCACTGCTGAATAAGAGTCTAGACGCGCCCCGTATGTCGCCTTCCCTCAATTTGGATTCCACATATTGATACAGAGATTTATGCTTATTTGAAGTGAATTTAGGGTCTAAAGTGTTGGCCGAAATTTGACAATTATATTTAATTTGAGATGTTAATGAATTTTTGCCAGCCTGATTTTTATCAACATGTAGAATCCTATAAGGGAAAGTCAATAATTGCTCCCAGGCCGCTTTTGAGTTCTCCCTTAAGACAAGACCAATGCATTCAGCCAATTTTTTTGACACTGATGGTCTTGCCCCACGCGGAACTCTTTTGACTATAGGAACCGAATGTTTTAATTTAGATAGAGTTTGCCAAAAAGGAATTTGGTTGTTGTCTCCTGATATAGGTGGTGAAGATATTGAAGGGCCAGAAAGCACATTTTGGGATTTATGTACTTTGCCAAAATGTACTTTCAAGCCCCGCTTACCTTTGAAAAAACGGTCCTGAGAACAGTCCGGACAGCGCACCAGACCAGTCAGCGATGTGGTAGGTTGACTGACACTAACTCCCGTATCGCCAGCGTCATAGTAATCTTCCATACACACAATATTTACAGAAATAACACAATAAAAATCCTTACTTTAAGATAATAATATAAACAAACATTGTATCATAAATAATATGTACAAACTGTCAATGTCACTGGAATTTCTTTTAAAAGTGCTATAAACAATAATAATTGGTTTTCAGACTCAATGATAGCTTTTAACCCATTGTCTGCTATGTTCTCACTTCTGTACGCCAACTCACTCTCAGCCATGCGTGTGCCAGCCATGCTGCGGCAGTGGGCCTGACGAAGTATCCATTTGTGGGTGGTTTATTGCTTTTATTTGCAGGAACAGTTCTTATATTGTAGGCAAAATTTATTATATTTTATCGAACGTTGACAGCGGGTGCTTCTTAGGTGGGGGGGGCTTCTTAGGTTTTACAGATTTATGATGGTATATGTCTTCCGCTGATTAGGCAAACTGTGCTCATTATGTTATTAATATTATTAAGTAAATTTTAAGCACAATTAGAAGCCCAGTTATCAAATTATTTATTATTATTTATTAATTTTTTACTACAAATAAAAAATATATTAATATATTTTTTGTGTTGATATTATATCCCACAAAAAATAATATTATCACATCTATTCAACTTGAAACGTAGACGTCGCTTACTAATAAGCAATAATGAATTTCTTCGAAAATATTACTCTTCGAAAAACGCGTAATCGATCTTTAACAGAAAATTCACCGAGCAAACTCAACACGAGTGACTGCATAACAGATGGCGCTTCGAAGAGCTTGTTAGATTTATCAGATGATATAAGCGACGATGAAACAATGCATTTGAGAGAACAAATTGAAAATTTAAAACAACAGTTATCGTCTGCACACGAAGAGATAAATAATCTGTCACTAGAAAATAACGAGTTGAAGGAAACTATAGCAAAGCTGAATAAGAAACAAGATTTGTTAATGCGAGCAACTAAGAAATTATCATCTGAAATAATTACGCCTAACAAATCTAAAAAATCAACTCCCCACAGAATTACTCAGAAATCATTCAAACACCGATTGGAACTGTCGCAGACACCCAAAGAACAATACGACCAACCAGCTCAAATAATGACTACACCTGATGGGCATCACAAACAAAAATCCAACCACGAACAGCAAGCTAAGTTGTGTTTGATAAGTAGCAATAAGACTAATAAGGTATTGTCTATAGCACAGAACATATATTCTAACTACAGCATATGTCATTACCTTACACCGAACTGTGGAATAATTAAACTTATTGATAATTTGCAATCTAAACTCACAAATTATACAATGAAAGATTACTGCATAATATTCATAGGTGGTGAAGACTTCGAAAAGACTCGCAATTATTCTGAGATAGTAGCTAATTTACGTGAACGATTATTAGGAATAAAACACACAAATATAGTCTTATGACTACCAACCTTCAAATGTAATGACTATAGTACTATGTTCAACAGGCGCATTGAAATGTTTAATTACCTTATCTACCATGACATAAATATATATGACTATGCTGTAATATTTGACTCGAACTTAAATTTGACTTACGATCACACAATGTTTAAAAAATATAATGGAGTAATTAATAATCAAGGTATGTACAATATTTTCCATAACTTAAAGTACATAATTGATGAAACAATATTGACATCCGATAATTTATATGTAAGCCAATACGTAAATAACAAACATAGTAATAAAAAGATGGACCAATCTACCCAATGTGACGATATCAGCGAATTTTACAGTACGAGCATAACTAATGACACTTTTTTTCGTAAATAAATATATATACATATTGCACCAAAATATAGCAGGACTAATAAATAAAACAGATGCTTTATCCGTATCATTGGCTGATCTCGAAGATAAAAAACAACCTGTAGATATAATTTGTATAACGGAACACTTTGTTATGTCGGGATATGAATCTCATGTTTATGTACCCAACTATAATTTGGCTGCTTTTTATGGTAGGACTGATAGCAAAAGAGGTGGTACATGTATACTTGTAAGAATGGGGCACATGTGGAGAGAATTACCCGAAGTAGCCCAATTATCTATAAATGGAATTCTGGAATGCTGTGCTATTGAATTACCTAATTATAAAATAATCATTGTATGTGTGTATAGGGTACCAAAATTGTCTAATTTAAACGTATTTTTCCAAAAACTGGAGCAGATTTTATTACAGATTGATAAAAAGAAATATGGCAATATAATAATAGCCGGCGACTTTAACATTGACATACTAAAAAATAATAATTTGACATTAGAATTTAAATGTTTATTAAGTAATTTTAATTTGTTACTAGCTTTAGAGCGTCCAAGGAGGTTAGCACGGCAAACATGCATCGATAATTTTGCACACAACTTCCAAAAACTTTGGAAAGCTGATGTGGTTGACTTAGCTTTGTCTGACCATACGGCCCAAATTCTTAAAAGTCCAGTAAATAACACATGTATCTTGAAGTACTGGTACAAGGAGCAAAATGATTATGCACCTGAAAATGTGCTGAAATTCAAAAACATCCTCGCAAGTTTAACATTTTCTGAAATCTACGGGATTGATGATGCTAACGTGGCATTTGATATATTCTTTGAACAATTTGACCTTTTTTACAGACTTTGTTTTCCGCGCAAGTTTATTGCTGTAAAAACTACTAAAAAACAGAAATGGATTTCGCGGGGCATAACAATTTGTAGTAGGAAAAAGAGAAATCTTTTATGGCTTTCAAGAATGAAACCAACGGCACACAATAAGCAAAACTACATGAAATACGCTAAACTATTTAAAAAGGTTATTAATCTAACGAAACGTGTACAAAATAATTATAACATAACAAAATCTGACAACAAAATAAAAATTACATGGCAAATAATTAACAATAAAAAATTAAATATACCGAAAGAGACAATTCAAAAATTAAAAATTAATAATAAACTTGTAACTAACCCCAGACATATAGCTAATAGTTTTAATAATTATTATATAGATAAAATCGTACCAATTCCTGGAATAAAAACAAACACTACCTCATTAATAGCGCGTAGTCAACAGTCTATGTTTATGGCTCCTAGTACGCCCCAAGTTATATTGGCCATTATTAAAAACCTTAAGAACACTAATAGTGTTGGTTACGATGGCATCTCAACGAAAATTATAAAATCAGTAGGTAGTCTTATCAGTGGGCATCTTAGCCACATACTCAATTTGTGTATATATAAAGGTGTATTCCCAGAACGTTTAAAAAAATCGATAATAAAGCCAGTCCATAAAAAGGGAGATAAAGACTCAATGCCAAACTACAGACCCATAGCCCTTATACCCATATTCTCCAAAATTTTTAGAGGTACATATTTAAAGAACTTTATCGATACCTAGAGCTCAAAAAAATTATCTGTCATGAACAGAAGGGATTTAGAGAAAAAATGACAGTTAATATAGCAATTTTTGAATTTTTACATAGAACTATAGTAAATTTAGATAAAAGAAATCCAGTTTGCGCAGTTTACTGCGATATGACGCAGGCATTTGACCATGTGGATCATAATATTTTAAAAAACAAGCTCGAAAGCTAAGGTATTCGAGGAAATGTGTTAGATCTTCTACAGTCGTACATATCCAACAGAGTGCAGTTCACGGACATAACTACAATAGATCTGAAAACAAAAAAAGTAACAACATTCTCTTCAAGTGAGCGTATAGTATGGTGTCCCACAGGGAAGCGTTTTAGGCCCCTTATTGTTCAATATATATATCAATGACCTTCCGAAATCCACTAATCAACCTATGACGCTCTTCGCGGATGACAGCACAATTACGGTAGCATGTAAATCATTGGGCTTATACGAAAATGACATTAATCAATCACTAGCTCAAATTATGAAGTGGATGGAAAGTAATAATTTAAAAATTAACATAAGCAAAACTCAAATTATGCATTTTGGTCAAAATACTTCGCAACGTTACCTACCTTGTATTAAGTATAAAGGAACAAATATAGATGAAGTTGACAGTACTAAGTTTTTGGGTCTTTTTATAGATAGCAAACTGAACTGGAAAGCCCATATCTTACATTAAGCGAAAAAACTAAGTTGCCAAACTAATGCTCTATATAAGCTTGCTCCTGTGGTTAATACAACTGCCTTACTTTCGGCATACCATGGCCTTGTCAAATCTATACTTAGATATGGAATTATATTCTGGGGCAATTCAGTCGATAAGGATGTGGCCTTCAAACTCCAAAAGCGTTGTATCAGAGCCATGTTTGGGCTTCAAATAAAGGATAGCTGCAAACCATTTTTTCAAAAATATAAAATCTTAACGCTTCCATCTTTATACTTATACGAAACAGCAGTATTTGTGAAGACAAACCCACAACTATTTAATAAATGATCAGATGTTACTATCCGCAACCGTCGTGATAATCATAAATTGTGTATGCACGCCGCAAAGACAGCACTTTTGGGCAAAAGTATTTTTTGCATGGCGCCGAAAATATACAACAAAGTACCCAATATATACAAGAACCTTAATGTTAACCAATTTAAGCGTAATTTTAAAAAACTGTTGTTTCAGAAATGTTATTATAGTATTAATGATTTTTTATGTGATAATCTTTTGTAATTAATCTTGACATTTTTGACTTGACATTATGTTATCAGGATCTAATTTAATTTGACATGATTATTGTTTTTTTTCTATCATTATTATTTACTCTTTCTATTATTATTTGACATTACATATTATTAATTAATTACTATATTATTTGCTAAGTTAATATAATATTAATAGCTTATAACTGACATGATGATAATTTAATTGGATCCATAATAATATTTCTCACATTATATTTGCAAGTCTGACCAGACAGAGCATGTTGATACTACAAAGCTGTAACACCTGACTGTACACATGTTGAGACAAATAAATTTATCTTTATCTTTATCTGCTACTCAAAAAGGTATGCCTCTTCCAAAATGTATTCAATATAATTTTTCGTTTCCCTGTTTTTAGTAATTTGCTTTGAATGTCAACAAACCAAAATAATAATTTTATCATCCATATGTATTGGAGTAATTTTTTGAAAGTATTGATATGATGAAAAGTACAACAACGTCTAGTTTCCTATAAATTTCTAAAGGCTGATTGATGAGTGACCTTCAGCACATTCAGCGAATTTTTCTTTAGGCCCAAATCGGCTCAAATCCTCCACCTCCAGGGACAGGTAAATTAAGCTTTAATTTCTGCTAATATACAATAATCAAGCCTTGGAAATTGTTAAAATATACCAGAATTTTATATATTTTTACGAAATTAGCAAGAGGTATTTATTCACATCAACTAGATCAAATGGTTCACTTACTTATAATAATCTGCTTAAAAAGGTAACTAGTAACTCTTTGCACAACATCTTCCTGTATTAAATAATTTGGTAACCTTAAACC
>OX123199.2:9544543-9809443 GCA_944739405.2 Euclidia mi | reverse complement strand
CCTCTGAAATATAGGTCAACTTCACAACCACCCATATATCACTGTTATTTCATGTAAGTTAGAGATTTGTGACCTCACATAAAGAAATCTAAAATGGTATTGTTACGTTATAAAATATTTTTGGTCACCAAGTTCAACGAAATTTTAAATTATTTTGTGCACTTGTATGAGCTTCACATAAATTAAAAAAATGCTATTCTCATAAAAGTTAAATAAAAGGAACTAAAACAATTCATCTTAATGCTTCACTACTCTTTAAGGTTAAACTACTTACGGTACGGCTCGAAACATAAAATTTAAAATACAAACCATTTTACTGAAAACGGTACAAGAATCCATATTATACCAATATTGGAAACCTCGATATAATTTAGATGTATGGATTAATATGGATTTTTAGTCCAGTGGGAAGTGCGCGACACAATAGCTGTCAATGTATAAAATAAATTGTTTTTCAGCCGTTTACTAGACACCTTTCAACCCTGCCCGTCCGTGTAACTGGGTCACACCATATAATAATACACGAAAAATATTTGAATCACTCAACATGGATCTTTTTACGTCCCAATGACACGGTGGGATTGTGATATGATTTGATTATGAGTGATGTTAATACATTAAAGAAAAACAAAAACGAATATAAAAATGTTAAGAATCGCTATTTTAAGACTACCAGCGCCCTAGGAATGATACCTGTGTCGCGGGAGACTTTACAAATATTCAAGCAACGGACACAAACTACATGCAGCCCCGACAGAATTTTCTGGATTAAGACAAAGTTTTGCCTCATGCGGGAGTCGGAACCACAACAATCGCAGCAGTGGTAAACGGCAAAGCGAGCGCTTAAACCTACGCCATACGTACAGCCAAATAAAATAGCTTTATCAATATCGAACAATACGTTTGAAGTACTCTTAGGTAATAATTACAAAAGGATATTCTCAAGGAAAATACGAAGAGCAATTAGGGACCATTGATAAACATTCATAATCGTCAGTCATTGTCATGTTCATTTGCTTTTATTTAGTACACAAATAAGAGAAGTGATACGATAGACATTGGAACATTATCTGTATCCTTGCGTTACTGACTGACTGACCTACAGCCAAAACTATAAGGCACAAGAAGCTGAAATTCAGCATGTATGTTCCTTGTGGATCGTAGAGGAGCACTAAGAAGAGATTGCCCAAAATTCCCACGGGATCGGATCAATTGAGCTTTATTTGTATTAGTAGGTATATGTATTTACGTACGAAAAATAATACTATGTAATACATTTTTAATGGTTAAAAACAAAATATTACAGTGAAACTATTATCTTTAAAAACTAAGACCATTTCACACAAGCCATAAATATTAATGTCTTCAAAATTATATTTATCGTGACGTATCATTAAAACGTGGAGTGCCGACCGTACTTGAAGAGACATAAGTACTTATCAAACAAGTTACAAGAAATTAGCTTATTAAATGGGAATAGAACTAATTCCGCAAACGTAATTACGAAACCACTGTGAGGACTTGTCAATAAACAGAGGATTAAATAATTAAAATAACTGTCTCAATGACAATTTATATAGTGCAGTACTAAACGGTTGTATTCTCAAAGAACACGAACAGTATTATAATAGAGTTATTATATGTTGGCATTGCATTGTTCGTATTTGAATGGAAATGAGTAAGCGTGGAGTAAGCCACAAAGCATGTGCTCGCTCCGACAGTCTAATCCATACTGGCGCTGTACCGTAAACAGGATCAACTACAGACACATAAGCCGCAGGATACTCAACTCTGTCGACCTCTAAATTTTGGACGAAGTCGATGGAGTGAGTACGGATAGCGGGGTGCGGTGATACCTTCGTGGGTCAGCCCGCCCGCGCCCGGCGCCCGGGCCCTATGCTTCGCTTGCTACGCGCGATTCTAGTCGCGAACTCACTTATTGCTTTAAAACTTTATTATATATCTATGCTAGATGTTCTGAAAGGATTCCACGAAATTATATAGTTTGCTGATTTCAAATACCAAGTTTATCCACGGTTTACGACATTTCAATAAGAAACACGAAATCGATTTTGCGATTGAGTTTGGTGTAGTGAAGTGAGTGGATGTAACTACGTTGAGCTTAATGCTCTTTTTACTTGCAGTACCTATTGTACGGTAATATATGTACTTATATAATTATTACTGTTGATGAAGCTTTTATTTAGTTTATATACAATTTTGTTTAGATTTAATAATTTATACAAATGTTACAAGTCTAACCTAATAAATAACTGCTTAGTTTGTAAAGAATCGTGATAATATACATGAGAATATATTTAAATTGCATGTGTACCTGTTACTTAATTTTACTCATGTAAACTGCATTTAAACATAAAACATGACCATGACATGAATATGTTGTAACACAACTACAACATCGAATAAAACTTTATTGTGTCAGTATGTAAGGTAAGCGTGGGGACGTAGTGGTGTATTGTAAGTGAGAATAAAGACGTAAGTATCTCATGCTAAGGTCGTTTGCGAAGGTGCAAGTGCGTGGCAGCGCGCCCGGCGGGTGAAGGGAGGGGCGGGACGCTGCGCGAATCAACCCCGGCCGGCGTCGACACTTGTAGCGTCTAGCCTACCTACCTACTCCTACACCGCTTTCGCGACTTTTATAAGCCCTATTTTACACTCACGATTTTTCAACCGCATTCTTAATTCAATGAGTTGTATACCTTATGATGTTGTTACGAAAATTCATTGCCTTTAAACGTTCAGTAATGGTCCCCTAAATCTTTTGATTGCTTATAAATTCCGCCGTAACTGCTAGCGGCCCGATAATTTCAAGTAGGTTTTTAAGACAAGGGAGTTTCGGTATTTTAGGCACCGTGCTATAAAGATAAGCTTGAATAAAGTTTCCCGAATTGTGAACTGTGAGTTGTGATAAAGTATCATATTATAAGTATAATATACAATGCCACATATTATGGCATAAGTTAAATACGTAATACAAGAGGAACAATAGATATGTTCAACGAAGCCGAGGAATTATATGTGTAGCCAAGAGTAAATTACAACAGAAAGCTTGTGCTGTATACTTACGAGTATATCCCTTGTGCTATTAACTGGAACGCACAGGGTATCTTGGCCTAATGATATTTAGGACTAACGAGAAACTAGAATTGTTTTTATTTTAACTTGTATCCATAAAATCGTCATTTCTAATGAAGTCAAAAGTCTATGGATTTTGTACAAGTTATTTGTTTAAGATTAAGCAATAAATTTTATACTTATACAATAATTAGTCTGTTCTTGACAGTTGTTTAGTTAAAAAATTGTTAATTTACATTTTGCGTGCGAACTTTCAGATTGTAACAAAGCTAAAAGTTTTTAACAGGTATAAAAGTAGTAATTTAGTAATAATAAGTACTAATTTAAGCCGTCTAAATTACGCGAACATTTTCGTAAGTCTGTATAGGTAATTATATCTGTCTACAGACAAACATGGCTACACGCCTGAGTGGCTCATGCTTCAAGCGTACTTTACCTGCAACTTAATAAAATAAGCAACGTTATTAATTATGTACTTATTATAAGATGCTTATTAGCGTGAAGTTTCACAAGCACACTATTAATTTGGCACAATTGGGGTTATTAGGGTAGTTTCCAGGGTCAAAATAATTACATTTTATTTAGTCCGTATTTAAGTTTATAAAAAAATATTGGACACGTATTTTTTATTTTCTCGATTAAATAAAAATTACGTGTGACGTCATCTAGTGCGAAAAAATGCAGCACGGTGTGACGTTATACGTAACTTTAATGAGCTATATCTTGGTCATTTTTGGTTTTATTTACAAATAAAAAAATACGTATCGCTTATTTTTGAATAATCTAAGGGACGGACTTATAAATTTTTTTTCGTCAACGTTTGTTTGGGGTACTTACGTAGCAGAACGCTACCAGTGGGTGTGTACTTGATGAAATGGAATATAATATTTATGCATACTTTTACACCAACGCGAACATTATTTAACGCAGAATAAAACATTTATAGTTTTATATTCTAAATACGGTATAGCTATTTTTTTATGTATAACTCACGATTATTGATGCATATGTAAATAAGGCTGGTTTCACAGGTCTTCTGAAGACCCGCAAAGGCCGCCTGCGCGTGCGATACCCGTGCGGATAGCCTCCGACGCTCGAATGCTCGAATGCTCCAGCACCTGTTTAACATTTGTCTGGGACAGTCTGGATGCACCCTATAATTGAACTTTATTGTAAATTCACCTACTTTCATATAATAAACGCATATCGAATTAAAAAAGTCAATTGTAACTTTCATACATATTTTTTGTAAATACTTAGATATTTCACAAAACTAGGCTGTCGGTTTTACATGTTCTCGGTATTGCATTGCATTTTGTGACTCTCTGTGCTTGGCCATAGTAGCGCGGGCAGCCCGCGCGCGACCCGCGCGCGGCGCCGCGCGCGTCTTCATGTGTCCGTAGTGGCGCGTTTGCGGGTGCGGTGTACAGTGTTTGTCAAATTTAGGATCGCGACTGGATTAATATGAGTTTTCAGTTAGATGACGTTATCACTCACCATAGTAACACTATGTCAATTGTTCATCAAATTCGCAACTAACTAATAACAAGGCTGTAGCCGTGCGGATAATACAACCGCCTCACGGTCTGAGGGCGTGGGTTCAAATCACATTTATAACTGTTATAAAAATTTTGGTTTTTATGATATTTGGAAAATCTCTATAAATATTTGGCAAATATTAAAAATAAAAATAATATTTTGAATAAAAATTGGAAAATTCTAGTAACTTCAGGAACGACTGGAAGGGTTAAAAAGAGATATGTGGTAATGTAAATAAATAAAAAAAATTATAATTTATATAGATGCTTTGCATTTTAAGTTCATCATTATATATATTATACTAGCTTTTGCCCGCGGCTTCGCGCGCGTTGAAGTCTGGGTAACATTAATTTACTTACAGTCTCAAGTTGTGTGAGACTCCTGATTAGTCTAAAGAGTTCAGAAACTCTATAGAGTAGGTACAAAGTAATTCGGTCAGTATCCATGACATTATCTACCATTATATATACCGAATATATATCTATAAACACTTTAGTATTTACAATATGAGTAGAGTATTTCTGAAGATTGACTGATATGTAAGTAACCTATCTTTAGGGTTCCCTAGCCAAAGGCTAGGAGGCTTAAAACTGAGACCCTTATAGATTCGCCATGTCTGTCTATGCATCCGTTTCTATGTCACAGCCACTTTATGCCGAAACTATTAAGACTACAAATTTCAAAATTGGTAAGTAGATGTATGCTATGCATCGCTTTATGATTTATATACAAAATAAAATATCTATCCTATACTAGCGGGGTGCCTATGGAGATTTTTAAATTTAAATTTTGCTTCCCAAAACTCTTGGTGCTCAATATCAATAAACAATATCGATACACAAACACTACGGAAACCAAAGTTATTATTGCTGGCCAAAATTTGATAGTGATATTTGGCTAGGGGGCTACGTTATGCTTTTGTTACATAAATCCCTCTACTACGTTAACCTTGATGAGCGAGTTCGACTCGCACTTGATTTCATAATGACTCATAATATTATTGCTCATAAAAGTTTGAGATCCGCACGCTCCGCATTGTTTCCCGCTTGCCGCCCGCGCTTTCACTACGGACACTTGTATGAAAGTTCTATGGTTTGAGTTGCCCGCGTGCTCCCCGCGCTGCACCGCTCGCCGCCCCGCTTGCCCACTACGGACACTTCTATAGAGTTCCATATGTTTGAGTTTCCCGCACCGCGCCCGCACCCGCGCCCGCCTTCCACTGTGGCCGAGCACTTAGTGTCATGGTATGAATTCGTTTCATACCATGACAAAAGCTTTTTGCTTTATCGAAAACTCGATTTTAAGTGTTTAACTATTTGACATTTTTTTTGGTTACTGTAAACAGAATGTGGTACATGGTTCCAACGATTCATAATTATCTGCTGCTGAATTATTTGCTCTTATCAAATATTTATCACCATTTTGCCTGAGAATAAAGAATTAAAGAATCCTAATAAAAACAATCTGTATGTTGAATTAAGAATAAAGCTTTTAATAGGGGCTGGTGACTCATGCCACTAGCACTAGGTAAGAAGATTCATGCTAGATTATAATCTTAATATTTCAGTTATAATCTCGTTAATACTGTATTATAATTAACAAGTAGTTACAGTGCAGTAATTATATATCTATTCAATACTACTAACTAGATAATTAATCTGATAAAAATATTGACAGCACCAAACCAAACGCGTAAAATTGAAACGTTAATGTAAAGTTATCGCTTCCTCTCCTTTTTGTCATACTTTAAAAGAGCACGATTTGCGAATAGAAATCATACGAAATGAGTGATCAGACAGAATCAAGTGCCATTTTTAGAGTTGCTGGGATTGTAAAATTTAACGAGCCAACTTGGCCTTAACTTTTAATATCATCTTTTCATTGAAAACTTTGAGAAGCTTACGTATTGCCAATGAACGTTATAATTTCTTTATAAAATCACCTATGAAAAGTAAGAAAGATGTTAAATGGGAAACTTGAGAAAATTTTAAAAATATATGCGTGTTACGCCGCGTACCGCTACGCGCGTTCAGCTGTAAAACAAGTAACGTCACCAATGAAACATCGCAATTAATCAAACACATAATAATTATATATGTATGTTCCTATATGTAGTTCTCAGATGATTAACAGGCTATGATGGAGTTATGAACAAGAAAGATAAAATGGTATCTGTATGAAAGAAAAAGAGCATGCCCACTTGCCCAGATATGTAATTTCTTCGGGCAACAAAAAAACATTTAAAGTGATCTTTAAAATTGGTTGATTTTGTTTGAGAGATGATGTTGATTTTTCATACCTAAACGGATATATATTGCTATAGTATTAATCGAGTAAGATCTTTCTGTAAAACTTTATTATTGTTTAGGAACATCTTTCCTGTCTACTATGACATTTTGGCTGACTGCTTTTAATAATTCCGTTTTAATGGAATTCACTTGAGTCGCTAGTCGGATAAGCAAAAGTGCATTAAATTTGTCTAGGCTTGCAGCTATGCACAAGATAAGTAATCACAACACAGTAGTAAGCCCCTGAGATCAATTTAGCTGAAGTAACTATGTCACATGTTACTAGTAATTCAACACGTACGTCTGTAGAGACTAGACCTATTTCAAACTTAGTCATACAAATAAAGTACCTTCTTTATTTGTATGACCAAGTTTGAAATAGGTCTAATAAGCAGTTTCAATAAAATTATATCTACATCTCCGCTATGAAAAATCATGAGATCGTTCGAATGGTGAAATCTGCACTGCTTTACCCTTTTTTAATTCCTTTACATTATTCGAAATTTTGCATACATTTTTGTAATAACTGATTAATCAAATGGTGTCGAATTGTGACTTCAGCTATAATGTCCTCCTGACCGATTTCGGCCACGGCAGCTTGTCTATATATGAGACATGTCATCTGCGCGGGACATATTATAGTGCACAAGTGTGTGCGCGTACACAAGTGCACTCTCTTTTCTCTCACTCTCACGCCACATGCAACACGACCGGAGAGAGATTGGGCGCAGGACTGTGACAGGTGCTTTCCGAGGCACGGGGATGTGACACCGCCAACGCCCTGACTCCGAACTTTTATTGGATAATTCCTAACAGAAAAACCCAATATCACTTTTTGTTCGACCCGGGAATCGAACCCGAGACCTCATGATCCGCAGTCGCTTACACTACCGCAGGACCACAGAGGCCTCAGCTATACGCAACAAGCGACACAATGCAATCTGTTTAGTTGCGGCGCATTCTGTGGCGGAATAGCGACCGCGACACCCAACGCTTGGCCTAAGACCTGCCGCGAAGCCTAGTTTTATAAAACATGTAATGTAAATATTAATATATTCTACTACATAAACATTTCGTGATATAGTTTTTGTTATGGAACGTCTTCAAGACGACTAGACCGATTTTATTTTATGAATACTTGGTTGGTCTGTTGTCTGTCAGAATTGTTCGTTGGCTATTTTATACCCCAGGTGAAAAGGGTGGCCCTATCCTACTCGCCTAACAAACCTCGCGGTTCATGGATAACGTTATGAAGGAAGAAGGAGGAATACGCAGAAATTCAGATAAAAGCAGAGTTAAATATTTTAATTTTGCGATTGGCCTTGCTGATCTCGGCATGAACAAGTTGGCTCGACCGTGGAAGACCTACTACTATATAGTATCTATAATGTTGCGTTTTGTTCGGTGAGTGAGGGTGCCTAAAAAGCTCACCTAAAATTATGACAGGTTGGCCTACATATCGTTCGGTAACAGATATCTCATATATATTTGATTGATCCAGCACATTCT
The DNA here is from genome assembly GCA_944739405.2 of Euclidia mi. Lineage (NCBI taxonomy): Eukaryota > Metazoa > Arthropoda > Insecta > Lepidoptera > Erebidae > Euclidia > Euclidia mi. The sequence goes on along the minus strand of OX123199.2, from coordinate 9,801,011 downwards.
TACTATAACCAACAATGCTCCACAAACATAATAAGATTTATCTAGTAAAAAATCGTGATGGATCACGATGCTAAAACTGCCGTCCTTCACCGTGGATTTATAAAAAAGACGTAGCTACTGTATGGCGTCAACCAACAAATAAAAATTTGAAGCTTTTTATTTTGTCTTTGGCTGAGTTAGCTTTTAAGATTGTCCCATAAACAAAGAATAAGGCGATGGGCATTCACAGGATTTGCCACTTGAACTTTGCGAAACAAAATGTGTGAAAAATATTTTCTTGGCATTTGAAAAAAGCGTAATATTTCAAGAATTTTCTTAGAAATGCTTTGTATATCTTTGTGGATAACTCGAGCATAAATAGGAGTCTAAAATATAACGTCCAGATATCGACCATTTAAGAAGCTTCGAGATCTTAGACCTTACTACTTAAGTAAGTTCTAAGATCTCGAAGCTTGATCAAACAAGCGGATACTTAGGAACTTTGAATTCATCATCATCATATCAGCCAAACGACGTCCACTGCTGGACATAGGCCTCCCCCAAGGTTCTCCACACAGACCGGTCTTGAGCCGCCCGCATCCAACCTCCTCCCGCGATCTTGACAAGATCGTCGGTCCACCTTGCGGGGGGCCTACCTCTGCTGCGTCGTCCGGTACGTGGCCACCACTCCAAAACCTTTCTGCCCCAACGGCCATCGGTTCTTCGAGCTATGTGCCCTGCCCACTGCCACTTCAGCTTGGCTATCCGGAGAGCTATGTCGGCGACTTTGGTTCTACTGCGGATCTCCTCATTTCTGATTCGATCTCGCAGGGAAACTCCAAGCATAGCTCTCTCCATCGCCCTCTGAGTGACCTTGAGCCTTCTGATAAGGCCCATAGTGAGCGACCACGTCTCTGATCCGTAAGTCATCACTGGCAACACACACTGGTCAAAGACTTTCGTCTTGAGACACTGCGGGATATCGGAAGAGAAGATATGTCGTAGCTTCCCGAACGCTGCCCAACCGAGTTGGATTCGACGATTGACCTCCTTCTCGAAGTTGGACCTACCTAATTGGACTACTTGTCCCAGGTAGATATACTTGTCGACAACTTCGAGCGTAGAGTTCCCAACCTGAATAGGAGCAGGTACAACATGGACGTTCGACATGATTTTCGTCTTGTCCATGTTCATCTTAAGACCTACTTGTTGGGAGACTCTACAGAGGCCATCGAGCATTGTGCCTAGGTCTTCCATGGTCTTAGCCATGACTACGATATTGTCTGCGAATCGAAGGTGAGTGATGTACTCGCCGTTGATGTTGATGCCGAGTCCATTCCAGTCCAGAAGCTTGAAAACATCCTCCAGCGCAGTGGTAAACAGTTTCGGGGATATGACATCCCCCTGTCTCACCCCTCGCTGGAGTTGAATAGGTTTCGAACTCTGGTCCTGGAGGCGGACTGACATAGTGGCGTTTTCATACAAACACTTCAGCACTTCGATATATCGGTAGTCAATCCGGCACCGTTGGAGAGACTGTAGCACCGCCCAGGTTTCGATCGAATCGAAGGCTTTCTCATAGTCCACAAACGCCAAGCATAGGGGCTGGTTATACTCCTCGGACTTCTGTATAACCTGCCGCAGCGTATGTATGTGGTCTATGGTACTATAGCCTTTACGGAAACCGGCTTGTTCGGGAGGCTGGAAGTCGTCTAGCTTGCTCTCGAGACGATTCGTGATGACCCTCGAAAACAGCTTGTAGACGTGGCTCAGAAGTGTGATGGGTCTGTAGTTCTTCAAGAGGGTTTTATCCCCTTTCTTAAAAAAAAGCACCACCACACCTCTGTGCCACGCCTGTGGCGTTTTACCCTCGAAAATGACGGAATTAAATAGCTTCCGGAGGGCTTCTCTAGCGGGTGCACCGCCAGCCTTCAGAAGCTCACTCGTAATTCCGTCATCACCCGGCGCCTTGTTGTTTTTAAGCTGTTTGAGAGCCACACTAATCTCGTGCATGCTGACGTCCGGGATATCTTCGGTATAGTGTCGGGTCAATCCAGCTCTAGGGTCTGACGCTGGAGTGCTTGCGGGTTGTTGCGTTGTCGTGTATAGCTGTCCATAGAACCTTTCGATCTCCTCCAAGAGCTCAGGCTTGGACGATACGATTCTGCCATCCTCCGTCTTCAGCTTTGTCAGCTGACTCTGCCCAACAGACAGATCCCTTTGGAACACTTTGGATCCCTTATTCCGCTCGATCGCCTCACGAACACATTTTGTGTTGTATTGGCGGAGATCGCGAGTCAGAGACTTAGAGATCTGTCTGTTGAGGTGCCGATATTTCGGCATGTCGTCGGAGGATAGCAGAACCATCTTGCGCCTTTCCTCTAACAGCTCGAGGGTTGGATCCGAGATCTTTTTGGTTCTCTGGCTTTTCTGGGGCTTAAAAAATTTAGCCCCTGTTGTATGGACAGCATCCACGAACCCGTTACAGTACACGTCCACATCTACGCATTCACCCAGGCATTCGAAACGGTTCTTGAGTTCGAGCTGAAAGCTCTTGGGGTTTTGGATATGAACCGGTGCCGGTCGGAGCGTGGACTTTATCAACCTCGACCGTTCGAGGCTTGTACGGATATTCAATGTGCCTCTTACCATTCGGTGATCGCTCCCCACTTTAAGTGAATTGATCACGGAGACATCATTGAATATCTGCCTCTTCGTCGACATGATAAAGTCGATCTCATTTTTGGTTGCACCGTCTGGACTTACCCAGGTCCACTTGCGGCATTCTCGCTTCTTGAAGAAGGAATTCATCATATAGAGTCCTTCCTTCTCCATAAAGCTAGCCAGCAAGTGACCCCGGGAATTCCGATGCCCATAACCAAATGGCCCCACTCTCAGCTCATCACCGTCGCGTTTGCCCAGTTTCGCGTTAAAATCTCCCATGACCACGGTGTAATGGGTTTTGTAGCCATGTATAGCCCGAGATATGTCCTCGTACATGGCTTCCACCTCCTCATCGGGGTGCGACGAGGTCGGAGCGTATACCTGTATGACCTTCAGCGAATACCGCTTGGATATTCTGAGTATAAGGTACGCTACCCTGCTCGACACACTCCCGATATTTACCACGTTGGTCACGAGAGATTTGTGGACGATGAACCCGACACCACCTTGGGACTGTTGGTCGCCCTCCCGGTAGAAGAGCAAGTTACCGGAATTGAGAACTATCGAGTCCTCCCCCTGTCTTCGGACTTCAGATAGGCCTATGATATCCCATCGCAACTTGCTCAATTCTTCTTCCAGCTCGACAATCTTCTCGTCGGTCCGCAGTGTGCGCGTGTTCAGTGTTGCCAGGGCCAATTGTCGTTGGTGGTGGTAGCCCGATCTCTTCCGGAGATTCTTCGCACCCCTTGCCCCGCCGTTACCATGGCCGCTACCATAACCAGGACTAGCGGGGCTGCCGGGGACTAGGGGCCGGTTTTTAATGGTGTGATTCATAATTGGGGGGGATATGCCATAATCGCCACGCTTGGCAGGCGTATTGGCGATCGCAGTGGCGGAAGTTCTTAGTGCTGGACGCTGCTGCCCATCTAGCATCTCGGGATTTCCTTCCGCCAGGTTCGGATGGTTTGACCGCCATCTTTCGGTTGACTGCTTGCGCTGGGGGAGATATTATGACGAGTATCTACTCGTCAGAGTAACTCCCCCAGTGGGCGGTGGGGTCGTCACGTCCCGACGCCATTGAATTAGTAAACCATATATAAACTTTCTTCTGTATTGTCGATAATGGGCGGTGGGATTATGTTGCCCTATTTAGAATGTGTAGGAAACTCCTACTACCGGAGATAAACGAAGAACTTCTTTGAGACGAAGACTCAATTAGGTACTAATCGTTTGATGATAAACTACATACTCATGGAAGACTTGAAGAGCAATTCTAGATGCCTAGTTTAAAGTGCGTTCTTGTAGTGGCTAGTGGAACTTATATAATCTTCATAAAGTCTTTCGCAAAATAATGCTGGCACTCTGAACCATGCCGGCCAAACGAGTTGGTGTAGAGTTCGCTGTTGAGCTTTCCAACGTCCACAGTGTCAATAAAGCTGTCACGCAGAAATGGGGCTCATCGTCGGCTATCGCTATCTTATGCACAGCTAATGGAGACATGCAGGTAGCTAGTGTATGTATAAGTATATTACATACTTTATCTGTTTAAAAATCATAATGAATGTCGAATTAAACAGGTACATGAGCGTATTAGATTATAAAAATGGTTTCAATATATCCTGTATCGAAACTATTTTTATAATTTCAAAGCGTGCACTACGTGCCATTTAGAATGTCGAACTACTACAAAAACAAATTGATACTAGTGATCTAATAATGTTATTCCACTCGTCTCGCTCAGAAAGAAATTTCTCATTCTGACGACCCACTGCCAGAACAATAAATTGATCAACTTACACCATTTAACGTATACCTCGGGCCACGGACAACTTATATACGAAGACTTATTACAATACTTTGCTAAAAATTTATCGTAAGTAAGTACTTAGGTCTCAACTTCCTATTATACTGAGAAGTTTTGACTAGGAATAATTGCAGTTTAGCGGCAACTTTAAAACCATAGCGTAGGGTTCGAAGACTCGATTTTAATATATTTGACTTGCACATTTTGTCATATGGGATCAAATCAGCCACTAACGTAACTGTAAGTAAGGCAACCACATCAACTAAAACGTAATACATGCAGTCAAAAGGTAAAACAGCAAACGAAAACTTTCCAACAAAGAGCCAAATCAAAATTATTACATACCTTTATAACTCTATATACCTCGAAGCATTCCAAAACTCGTTAACGCGTGGAAAAGGAGCGACGCTAGAAACTACCTCAATCGATACACAATGGATTTTGTATACGACGGCTACGAATTGTGAAGGCCTGTCCGACGAATTATTTACTCGTACTGTTCACAAAGTTCTATAATAATAATATATTTTTGTTATAACATGAAAAGTTTCCTTATGAAAGATTATCGCGTGCCTTGACTCGACTGAAATATTTATTCACCTTGTGGGTTTATGTACGCAATCAACAAGGATTCATGAGGATTTTATGAGTCAGTATATGAGATATGCGCAGTGAGTAGCTGAGTGTGAACTTATATGGTGCATCATATTTGCTTTTATTCTTAAGTGTAAAGAATCACATATAATTATGTAGGTACATGTAGGTACACTATACAGGTGACATAGAAACCAATCTTATTCCGATCGTGGGAAGCGGATGGATGCGGCTCAAGATGAGTTTATGAGGAGATCCATGAGGGAAGCTTATGTCCAACAGTGGACATCAGCTAATCAAGAAGGTTTCAATGCATACGATGATTTTAATTCTTCTCCACTGATTCTATCAACTTGAAATATAATGTGTAATTATAAGATTAATCAAATATATTCTTGGTGACCATATTCAATAATTCTACTAGAGATAAACATTCTTTTTATAAAGCCAAATTGTTTCTATTTGATATATTCATAAATCTATAACAGGGTTCATTAAATTTTGCAAGATTACAAAAATGAATTTATAATTCGGTCATACTCCATTGAAAGTTCTTGTTCGCAGCGATAGGCGACTATTTTATCGAGACGAGTATCGGCCAATCGCCAGCCACCCTCCCAATTTATCAAACTCTTGAATTACTTAACAAACTTATTAAAATATTTAATTACAACTTAAAGTTCCTTGACGAACAATAACGATGTTAAATTAAACATTCTTTTAATTGCTTTCTAATAATGCTCGAGCTTCTCGTCTCGTCTAGAACACATATTGAATTAATGAATGCATAAATCACGTCATGATCTTTCCACTTACATTTAACTAAATTCGAGACTTTTGAAAAAAATTAAATCTTTTACATATTGATCTAGTTTTGCAAGGCTTAAAACTGGCTACTTGTCGAAATCACTTGATACTTTCAGACCACAAGGTTCCTGTTATCAAAACCCACAATGTTATTGTTAAATGTGGTATTGGTAACATTATTGCCATCTATTTATGTAAAAATCTTTCCATTTATTTTTAAGAGATTACCTGTCCTGGGCGACAAACTTTAAACAATTGATCAACATCCACACTAATACTTCTGACACTGAAGGATTAATGTCCCCGTATACGCACCTACAGCCATTTGAATCGACGGCGGTAAGAGTCTTAACTTGTTTTAGATTCTATTGAGCCTAATAACTTCTTTCGTTTACCGTTTCCATTGCTATCTTGAAGCTCGTCTAGGAAGGTAACCCAGCCAATTAATTGTTTTTCGGCGGTATAATGTCTCAAATATACTATTGTAATATTTTCTATTTTGCAAACGTAAGAAACGTTGATTTAAAAACTCGGGCAGGCGTAACCGAGTTGATTCTCGAGTGGTTTTATACGTGCAACTGCGAACAATATGGAGATATACATATTTATAACCTGACTAGAGGACGCCAGCAGCTCCGCCTGCAATTTTTTTTTAAATTTACCCGTTTTGGCCGATCCCTTGGGAATTTCGGTAAATCCCTTCTTAGTGCACCCCTACGGTCCCCAAGGAAAATACATGCCAAATTTCAGATTCCTGCGCCCAATAGTTTCGGATGTAGCGTGTCTGTCAGTCAGTCAGTAACGCAAGGATTTTATATATACAGATTATAGAAGGTACAGACAGACCATACGAAATAATTAAAACGAGATACTTACATATATTTATAACCTTTATAATAGATGACATCAGCATATGAAAGGTCTCATTCATGAGAATTTTACTAACGTTTTCTAACATGCGAGCTAAAAGGAGGTGCGTGCGTAACAAAGCGTTACGTGTTTCTATATATCTACATACTTCTGAATGAGAAAATGTTGAGGACTTTGCTGACGTTTCTCAAACGTTTTCCTTAGCAACGCGCCACTACCTCAAACATAAATCTACAATATAGGTGCGAAAAGAAGCAGCTATAAGTGGTAATACCAATAGAATACCATGCAGAAAGTATCGCGTTCATATCTCAAGAAGCGCACCACTGAATTTTCAAAGGTGTGCATTTTAAATTCTTAGTTATTTGGCATATCTTATTTATTTGTTATTACGGCGTATTTATTTTTATTGCAATCTCTAGAAATATCACCATTGTAGAAAAAACTAACAAGCTTACTCTGGGGCTGAAGAATAATGACGATTACAAAAAAAATGCAAATGTCTGTTTTACAGTATTTTCTTAACGATAAGGTAAGTATAAATATATGGTACTAAAAGGTATCCTAAATATTGATCCTGCGTCTCAAAATAGGGGAAACTGTGACTCGGAACTTATGAACTCGCACTTATGGTGTCTGGTATGATTACGAAATTACTTATGAATAGAATACGCTATTAATATACCTAATCAAATTTTGGGATGAGTATGAAGCAGTCGTAGAATAATGAAAAGATAAGTAGTCACTTTATTGCCTACGGTGCCCATGTTTGTCTAATAAGCAGTATAAAAATACTGGTAACTAACTCAAAATGTAACATAAACTAAAGCCTCATTATGTCTGTTAACGTAGTAATTTATACATTAACTACGTGCATACCCTGTTTTGGATAAAGATCACCGGATAAATAGTATTCATTATCAGCCTTTAGGCCTCTCCTTTGAAAGGAGGAATTGGCCCACTATACCACGCTGGCCAAACGGGTTGCTTTGTATCAAGTTTTCCTTCTCTTACCGTGCTTTTCTGCATAATATGCTCCATCTGTCGGCTCTTACGACACCCATGGGATGATATCGGGTGGGGACAATCCGTATTCTTAATCCGTCACCACACGGTTAAATAATATAACGGTCCGTTTACATTATATCGATTACCGACCGATATTGTTAGTAATGGATACCCAAAACGTTTTCACAAAGCATTAGTCGGTTCGAAATCGAAAGCGGCCATCCTAATAATAATTTACATTGGACGTTCACCGCAAATTGCTGGCGAATGTACACGATCAAAGAGAATAAGCTATATTCGAATACATCTTAAAATACTTGTTTTAGCAACATGATAAAACAAGTGTTGTTCGTATCAGGGAATGTTATAGTCAGTCGATTCTGTACCTTTCAGACTAAACCTGCTTTGTAGTTTTAAGCTGATTATTGCTTGCTAAACGATGAAGGAATCGATCGTGACGAAACCTGCCTGTCAGAGAGTACTTCATATAATTTTCGAGATAAATTTGAAATCTACCAATCTACACTTAGCTAGTACAATGGGCTAAGCTGTGGCCTAACTCTTCTCATAGTCAAATTCGTGCCAGTAATAGGTACAGTTGAAATACAGAGCTGCTAGGAAAAAGAAGACAGGCGATTTTATTTTCCAATCTTAATATATAAAATCCTTGCGTTACTGACTGACTGACAGACACGCTACAGCCGAAACTATTGGGCGCAGGAAGCTCAAATTTGGCATCCATGTTCCTTGGGAACCGTAGGGGTGCACTAAGAAGGGATTTCTCGAAATTCCTACGGGACCGGCCAAAACGGGTAAATTTAAAAATAAAATGCAGGCGTAGCTGCTAGCGTCCCCTAGTCTTTCTATAATTACCGGCTATTTTGTAATAATTAAACAGCCTTAACTGTTTGGTCAGGCCATATTATTATGGTAATATTCATTTATTTATCGTCATTGTCAGATTTAAAATTTGCGCAGAACATCGCTCACCATCATAAGGCAGCCATGTGGAATAATCATAATATAAAAATATCCAGATAAGCGTTTACTGCGTGGCCGTATCCCTTTTTCCCAATACTTCCAATTTATAACTCGTAATTAATGCGGCGAAGAGTGTGTATTACATGCATCAATTAGTAGTATGAAAATATATTTTTGTTCTTTTAATAAAATGGCGTTCGTTTTAAATACGTTAATTCAGAATGTTCAAGTTCAAATATAAATATTTTGTGCATAATATATTTGTAAAATTAATGTTAATTACAAAATAAGTATCGTCTTTTATTATATTTCTGTTACCCTTTTTATTCAATATATTATGTTGATTTACGAATAATTCAATAGCTACTTTATGAGCAGAGAATTGAAAGTGTTAAATTTTATTGCATATCAGAATCTTGCAATTCAGTAAAACAGGTCAGCAAGGAATCGAATATTTTTTGGATGAAACCCATGCAGCGTTCACATAATTATGACGAACCTAGCTTTCAAACGTCACAATGTACTCCCTGGCACTATTCTATAAAACCTATTTATACAGTCTAAGATTGAAAACGTTCATACTGTCAAAAAGCCAGGAATCTATGGGGCATATAGTCTAGTAATCTATAAAATATGCCGTCATTTTGCTCAGATATTCCAGATATCCGATACGAAAATTGCAGTTTGAAGGATGTTCTCTGCCAGTCAGTAACAGTATAATAGGCAAGTGAAGGCTCAGTGAAAGCAAGCACTGAGCTGGTAATCAATATATCTAATAGATTCAGAACCACAAGGCACTGACGGCATTGAACAAAGATACACCAAAGTAACTACTAAAATGTAGTCTAACCGAAATTTCACTCTTGGTCTATATGAAAATAGATAGTTTAATAAATATATTTCTCAAGGTTCCTCAGGGTAATTGAAAGTGCATTTGTGATATCTAGCGGATTTATAGTATAATGAGGATGGATACACGAGTCTTTTGCTAAGTGAATGCGCTGGATAACGATTCACGTCTCAATGAACAAGATAACAAGTACTAAGAACTTTTAACATGGTCACAAACATAAACAGTGACCTTGATAAGCGATAGTAGGATTCTAGAAGTAATGGAAAATTTACGCCGTAGTGTAGTGACAGTGCTTTTGATAAATCGTCTGTACGACGTTTTCGTCGCGTTCGTTTCAAATGCTATTTGCAGAACTTCTGTGTATTTCACCGCACAACGTTTTAGTCCCCCTTTTGGTACCATTTTAAAAAATATTTTTTATAATAATGTCTCTCATATTTAATGAATAAGTATATTTTATGTTTTTAACCCCAAATGATTTTTATTAAATTTTCACTTTAAGCAGTTAACATCCTGGATAATTGTTAAGTAGAAAAATCTTATCTAATCTATACTAATATTATTATATTAGTATAGATTAGATAAGATTTTTCTTTATTAAGCGGAAGAGTTTGTTTGTTTGAACGCGCTAATCTCAAGAACTACCGGTCGGATCTGAAAAATTATTTTTGTATACGATAGCCCAGTTATTCCAGAAGGCTATAGGCTATATAACATAACGCTTCAACCCTTTGGGGCCGGGCAAATGGCTAAAAAGGCTAAAAGATAGTGTCGGCTAATCTCAGGAACTAGCAGTCGGATTTCAAAAATAGTTATTCCCAATTATTCCGAAAGGCTAAATAAAATTACGCCACAACTTTTAGGGGCCAGACAAAAATAATAAAATGGTCAAACGAGAAGGGGGAGGGTTGGGTCAAAAGCAAAAAAGGCTAAACGAATAGGATACAATTACAATCTACATGGGTATCGTTTTCGAGATTTTCGGGACGCTGATTAATAATATGAAATTTATTTAGTGATCAAAGATGGCGGATGGGAAATCAAAGATGGCAGATGGGACTTTTTTAAAAATCAATATGTGTATCGTGTCCGATGTTTAAAGGGATGGGGAATCCAAATACAAAATTTATTTCGTGATTCAAGATGGCGGATGGGAATAATTTAAAAAATCAATATGTGTATCGTCTCTGATGATTTAAGGGATAGAGAATCCAAATACAACATCTATTTCGTGATCAAAGATGGCGGATAGGAAATCAAAGATGGCGGATGGGAATAATTTTAAAAATCAATATGGGTATCGTCTCTGATGATTTAATGGATAGAGAATCCAAATACAACATCTATTTCGTGATCAAAGATGGCGGATAGGAAATCAAAGATGGTGGACGGATTTTTTTTTAAAGTCGATATGGGTATCGTGTCCGATATTTTAAGGAACGGGGAATTCAAAAACACCATCTATTTCGTGATCAAAGATGGCGGATGGGATTTTCTTTTTTAAATCAATACGGGTATCGTCTCCGATGTTTAAAGGGATGGTGAATCCAAATACAACATCTATTTCGTGATCAAAGATGGCGCATAGGAAATCAAAGATGGCGGACGCAAATTTTTTTTTAAGTCGATATGGGTATCGTCTGCGATATTTTAAGTTATGGAGAATTCAATAATATTATATAAAAATCTATGTTTGTTCATCATTTATAGCTCCGAAATGATAAGAGATTAAGCGCTAAGTCAATGGTAACTTTGGAAAAGGGGCTTGGAAAAAAGGGAATTAAATAAGGCGATACGGAGTTCGCTGGGTCAGCTAGTACTAATATATAAAGCTGAAGAGTTTGTTTGTTTGGTTGAACATGCTAATCTCAGGAACTACCGATCCGATTTAAAAAATTCTTTCAGTGTTAGATAGGTCATTTATCGAGGAAGGCTATAGACTATATAACTTTACGCCATAAGCAACGGGAGCAGAGCAGTAGCTTTAAATAACGCGGGTGTAACCGCGGGCATCCTTTAGTACATAATAAAATAGTAGAAGAAAACGATTTAAATAAGTTGGAGCTTCTTACGGTTTTAATGTTAAAACTCAGATAAGCGATAGTTTTATACTAATACTTCTATTCATATTAGTACCTATACAAATATAATATATTCTGGTGTGACCCGTGTCAAAACATCCAAGCAAGTGGAAAGTACTTTATTATTCTTTGGAAATAATTGCGCGTTTGAGAATATAACATAACAAACATAAACATAACTTCACGCCTTTTACTCCCGAAGGGGTAGGCAGAAGTGTACACACCCACTTTTCGCCAGTTATGTTTTGGTCCCAATGTAATAGGGGGCGAGCCTATTGCCATAGAACATCAATATGCGTATAAAATGCGAAGGTTAGAAAGCAGACATCATTTTGGACTGATGACTATGTGCAACTGTGAGTAACATACTATAGTTAAAGGTTGCTGTGACAATACGGCCAAACTCGTCGAATTTATATCTATGCAGTTGGTAAACAAGGTTACAGACGTTAAACACTCGCATGACCCAAACAGTCTAATTATTTTAGTAGTCTGCATTGACAATGAACAGAAGGCCAATTCTCGTGTTTTATCTGACGTCGATACTAAATTTTGAACGAAATGCGATTAGATTTTGAATTGACTCACAATTGGTATTCTGCTAACTTAAAGTCATTATCCTCTAATTTGACTTAAATAGTTCGTCATTGACACATATTTTAACACATTGTTCAATTAACGATCTTGTCGCGATATCATTTCATCATCAGATAATTTAGATAATAAATAAATATAGCACTGACATTAGATCGAAACTGTATTTTGAAGACATACAATTACGAAAATTGGGCCTCAGATTATTATATTTCTTCGCAATAGTGCACCCCTTGCACAAACATCTTGGATCACAATCGGAGAAAAGAAAATAAACTTATGAATTTGTTAAACGTAAATTATATTAGTGCTCAGAATAGACAGGCTACATATGTATATTCATAAATAAAGTTATAAATATAATAAACTGTCGAGCTGTACGGACAGGCTGTTAGTATTATTATACAAAGATATCTTTGTATATGTTTATACATATGCCAACATTTTCACCAAAAACTACAACAATTCAAATTTTAATTGTCTCAAAAACTCACGTAGCTCTAACACGTCGTTAAGTATATTAACAGTAAATTAATAATAAAGTATTCAACAGCTGTAACTTTTCGCTATTAAGCCAACTTGAACATACTAAACCGCACATTTGCGGCGCTCTCTGCAAAGTTAATAATGTCTAAATGAATTTGGCATTCATGCTAACTATTCAGAGTATAAAATGATCAAGTTTGGTATCTGATATTTAGATAGTATTAAACCATATTCAGAAGCAATATTACTCGAACAAATCTTTCCACCTTTACAAGCAATTGAATTATGTGGGCAGCTTTTGGAAAATATATATGTGAAAAATATGTCCATCGATAGCGTCGCTCTGTGATACTATTGGCGGATATTTTCCACTCACAACGCTCAGTTGCCTCTCACATATCAGGTGGATACGTACGGAGCCTTATTGATACCTTTTTACAGTTGACTACATCAGGCCACTTTAGTCAGGCGACAATTTTATTTATACAAGATACTTACGTATAAAATACTACAGAAATGGCACGCTCCTTTTACATCTATATTTTTAGTAAGTTTTAGATCAAATTCGTGCAACAACTCGCTATTGCAAAATCTTCAATCGCAAAGACTTGTGTGAAATGATGTATGATGGTGATTTTATTTCAGGAGGATATTGCACGCGAATCCGTGGACGGCATTTTTCCTTATTCATAATCAACATTTCGTAGTTCACTGCTGGACATAGGCCTCTCCCGACACGCACCACAGTACACGATCCTTCCTTCCTAGGTATCCAGTCCATCCGAACGGCATTTTTAGGTCGTCGGTCCACCTAGCTGGGGGCTGCCATACCTTACGCTTATTGAGACGAGGTCTCCCTCTCTGGACGCACTTGTTCCAATCTCTCATCGGTCGCTCTATAGATATGACCAGCCAACTTTAGCTTACTTGTTTTGCGATCTACGTCGGTAACTCTGGTTGCTTGTCGGATAACTAGTCACTTCTATTTCAAGAAGATCCATAAACGTTTTCTGGACTTGTCTTTGTCCAACAAAATGTCTTTTATATTATTATGTACCTCAACAAGATTACCGAACTAAAACCATTAACGAGGTTGAACGTAAGAAGGGACATGAAAATAACATGTTTTTATAATGAATGACGTATAAGTAATAATATTTATTATTATAAAAAGCAAATTACTGAAAGCAGTTTTTCGCGCCATAATAAAAAATATAATGAGAGCTTCAATACAAAAACCCATATTGGGAGATACTGCTCGTTATATGGAATATTGGAATATAAATAATATAAACCATAGATTATACCTAATCGGTTAATTCTTTACTTTAGTAATAAAATAATAAATTCTGTCCTTTAGTTAGCGGGATATTTCATTTAGAATATGTGCACACAGGTTAATTTTTGTAAAGGTTACCCACAGGTAAAATCGATTATTTGCCCGATTATAAAAAATATGATGAAATACGAAAATTATTGAATGTCAATATGGGCGGCATGAGATAATTCAAAGATAATGAATTTTTCTGCGTACCGTTTCATTGCATTTCGGTTTGTCTATTAGCATACATTTTCCACTTACGTCACTGTGTGTGTCTGTTCGCGTCGACATAAATGGCCAACATAAAATTTCCACGAAGGAACTCCAATTTACCGCAGTAACTTGTTACTACGAAAAGGTTTCACGATCGATTACATGTTGTGCATAATTTACTGATTATCTTGGTGTTAAATGTAACATCTTCGACCAACTATAATGAGAACTGTTTGCTTCACATGCTTTCCCTGTATATAAACTGCCCCACTGCTGGAAACTGGCCTCTTCTCACTGTGAAAACGGTAACCCACGCCGGCATAGTGCACGTATGTGGACTCACATGCCATATTCAATGAAAATAATAATAATAATAATAATATTCTACCACATTCACACAACACCATCTAGTCCCAAACTAAGCAGAGCTTGTACTATGGGTACTAGATAATGGATAAACATACATATATACATTTTTTTTTTGTAAATACATACATATTATACATAGATACATATTATATCATACATACATATTAAAATAAAATCGTGCCGCAAAGACACTAACTAAATAATTCTCTATAAGGCTTGAAGCACGTGCATCAGATTTAAATTAAGACATTTAATATAAAAGACGTAGGCCACATCCAAAGCCACACAAGCAAAGCCATGCGTATAATAAACAACTTTATTTAGCGTACTTATTAGAATTCTGGAAACCCTAATGTATGTGTTGTGTGTTCTGTTAAAAACGTTTGCAAACCAATAAAAAAACTAATTAAGTTTTAACGTTGTTTTCTGCAAACAACGCATGCACATTAACCATGAATACTAAGTTTGTTGTTGTATCGGTTTCATATGTGTTCACATTAGTTTGAACAGAAAGGAATGAATGAATGAATTTGCGCGTTTTGTCTTGGACTCGTCATAAAGATTTAATAAAGTATAGTGATGTGCAGTTTGTTTTTTGTGCAATTGGGGTCGACTGACTCATTTCCAGGTAGTCCAATTAGAAACGTATGAACTATTCTGAGAATACCGAACAAAAAATTTTGGTGACCCGTTTTCAAATAGAAGTCTCTTTTGAAGCTTTCGATACGTGCGGTTTCAAAAGTGGTATTTTATAAAACGACTGTACAAACGCGTTGATTCGGTTCGTCGTCAAGGTTGTACCATGAGATAACTTATTTTGTCAAGGCTGATTGTAACAATTTGTTCAGATATCATTCTGGACCCTTTAAAAATAATGAAAGTATAGCTTACTTCCATTATTTTTAAAGGGTCCAGAATGAATAGCGGCAACTGCAGGCGGCTCGCTTTGGATCAGAATCAGGGTCGCGCGCGGGAGGGTGATCAAATGGCATGGCGATTTCCTGGTGGCGGCGCACGGTGCTGCGGAGTCCTAATAGCGAATATTTAGAATAGAAAGAGTAGTGATGGCATCCGGGATTACACAGAAAATGACGTAAACTACTAGCTGGACGGTGAAGACGCCATGCCATTTCTAGAAACCTTCTTCTTTGTTAGATCTCAGCGCGATGAAATTAGCGTATCCAAATGAAGAAAGTAAGCTATTGTAAGTTTAATTTTAAAACAAAATCTAAAGAGAGATTGAAACGCAAAATCCTTTTCTGCGCAACTTTACTTTGAATGAAATGTTATTAGGGTGATACAGTACCTACTATTTCTCAGTAAACACTTGTGTCAGCTTAAATACATTTAAGTAGAGTAAGTCACATGTTCCGTATCGTTATCGAATCGTTCGAAACTTGATTGAATACTTCCATTGTATAACAAGAAACATGATATATTTCAGTCGCTAAGATGCCTTAGGCCCAATTTTCTACTGTGATACCTATGCCATAACTAATTTTTCTTTCATTCAGGCGATTATAGACGCTTCAATACTGTTTGTTAAGGCGATTTTATAAAAGTTGCTTTGTTACATTATTAATTAAAGTTTAATGAATAAAGTATACTGTTGCTCAGGGCTTCGCCTACCATTTTAGTTTTGTGGCCGAGAAAGAGATTTGTGTTACCTTATCTGCCATTTTCTACGATATGTTTCTTAAAATTATTGAATTTTATATCAAACTGAAATACAAGTTTAAGAAATCAGTCAGTTTTGAAGGTCTTTAATAACTATGTCCAAAATTGCAACTGGGAAAACGCTAGGACGAGGATGATGATGATGCTATCTGTTAGGATTAGGTTAGGATCACATAGGTGTGTACGCTTTGTAAGCTTTCTTTCACCTCAAATTATTTATTTTTTGTTTAACACAAGACGAAGGTGATGTTTAAAAGCTGCTTTACTATTCCATCTGAGATGAGTCATGACTCATGTTAAAGTAACGACAGCTCCAGAGTGGAGCTGTCGTTATTATCATCATTATAATATCCTCCCGCCGAATCAACCTGTTCATGCTGACGCCAGCATACCTCTTCTAGATTTTCATTGCATATTTTAATAAACTGGTGTACAACGAAATGTAGATTTTTCAAGAAAGCTCTATAATCGGTAAACCTCATTACCTCAATTTCACGGATTAAGCATGGCGCCATGGCGCCCGCAGTAACTGATATTTCGGTAGAAATAGTTTCCAATTTCATTAAAATGTCAAATCTGTGTTTGTTCACGAATGTCGCCTCGCCGTTGCTACATATTTAGAATTACGAATAGTACACGAAACAAGAATAACGGCTTTAATACGTAATGGCCTTTTACTTGATACTTCCATTTGAATTAATCTTTGTGTTGGAACAAGCTTGATTTAGTTTGGCAATATTCTTTTTATATTATTCAATATCGCAGTGTACAACGCATAATATCTGAAGGATGTAGCTACGAATGTAAAGCATCATCATAATATTTCTCAAGAGAGCGCCAGACTGAAACTGAGAAACTATGTAGCACTCATTGATCCAATGATGTTACATAAAAAGAAGTACATACGTTATAGGCGTACCAGAAGCTACGCTACCGCTAAATATGAGCCAGTTGGCAAGTCTGACATATGTGTGTGGGACGTCGCGAGCCGGCGTCAAAGTGAAACTGACATATCTTGTCAACCGAAATTAAAATAAAATATAGAGTTATCGATGTTTGCGTTAGGGTACCGTTTCTACGGATTGATTACTACGTAGGTAACTTATCTACCTTTTTCTAATATCATAACATTGATTTATGCTTATATCGGTGCTTTGTAAAGTATCACAGTAAGTGATTTATTTAAAAGGGTCAGGTATAAATTGTTAAATAGATTTGAATGTCGATAATTTTATTACTAAGAAAATAATTATTATTTTGTCGTTTATAATTCAATTTCGACTTCTACTATATTTTAAGCCTTCTTTAATTTGAAGTATTGTACTGTAAATGTTAAATACATAAAAAATCAGATTACTAAAATTTTACGTGCAACAGCAAAATGCTGCAGTAAAACGAAATTATTTATTTGGTAGCTGATTTTGGTAAACCTAGATCAGCTTCTATGAATGGAGGATCATTTGGACAAACTTCGCATACTTGGCAGATGAAGGCAGTAATGTGAAAATGGAAGCATGATTGTTATACCGAGAATAACTGACAAGTTATTTATATTCTACCAATCATCATATACAATAAATTCTTAAAAAAACATGAGTCTTCCTCTACGTCTTCTAAGAAATGATTATCACAAATTCCTCGCACGCTCTTATTCGGTAAAACTAACATTACAATGTGTAATTCAAGGTAAATTCTATAATTGTATATTATAACTAGCTGCTGCCCGCGACGTCGTCTGCGTGAACGCTATACAGCACCTAACTATTAAATAAATACCTACGATTATACCTTTTAAAACATACGCGGCGGCGATAGCCCAGTGGTGTATGTAACGGACTGCCGAGACGATGGTCTTGGGTTCGATCCCCAGCTACCCCGGGCACACACCTATGACTTTTCGAAGTTATGTGTGTATTAAAAAATATTAATTAATTATCGCTCGCTTAACAATGTGCCCGGTAGATGGCAATAGGCTCGCCCTCTATTACATTGAGACCGAAACATATCTGGCGAAGTGTGGGTGTGTAATACACCTCTGCCTACCCCTTCGGGGATAAAAGGCGTGAAGATATGAGAAGATATACCTTTTAAAATAACATTCATTTACCCGTTTCTTCTTTATATTTCATACCTGCAGAAAGTGTAGTAACAGAGGGAGACTGTCTTTTGTAAAATTGACCTTCAAAATGTGCTGATTTTCAGCCTGCTTTGAATAAATGACTTTATGGTGATTCTGCTGAATTAAGTCACAAGTTGTGACTGAAGCAGATGGAGAAGATAAGGAATACATAATAGGGTAAAATACATACTTATAGGACTTCTCGATATACAACATTAGTGGTTTGGCTCTCCGCAGCCAAAATGTAAAGAGAGTCAGGACTGGTGACGCGGGAGCAAGCGACATATAGGACACCCGCTGCCCTCAATGTCTGCCTCTGCGACTTATTGATGGTCTTCGCGAAGCAAACACTCACGGGGAACTGTATGCGCTTGAATTATAAGGTATGAGAGGAATGCGTGGTATAAATACTGCCTCGCTGACGCCACAACCCGTAAGAATTTCCTAAATGGTGTGTCTGCGGAGCGAGATGACTTTCAGGCGGGTCACGTTACACAACTTCGGATGAGATATGTTCCGAAGAAGCATAATCGGGACACCGACCTTCAGCTTGATGCTATGCGCTGGAAGTTCACTTGCTGACTGGGAGTTCAGAAATTCCACGGGATAATATGTGGCGTTTCTTTGCTCGACGACAGTGTTTATAGAGGTGTAGACCACTTCATTCCTCACAATTTCCGAGAGAATGCATTCGTTAATTGCTACAGCCTGATCATTTTTGGGCGTCAAAATAGGCCACTCACACACTCACGAATTCTGCTATTACGGTATACAGCTGTACAATTCGAAGCTGAATACAACTCTACTGAGAGACTCTGGAAGCACCACCTGTCCATCTCTCTCCTCTGGTAGAGTGTCTTCGCCAAGACTTAGAAAGACATCTTAGAATTGTTGAGCACGTGCATTGACGCAAAGCTGAGCTCTCATATTAATGGTCAAGCGTAGCATACGAACTCGTGACCACAACAAAGATAATTTCAACGAAGCACTCACCTTGTCCGTGTGGTGACGGTTTAAGAATACGGAATGTCACCACCCCATATCATCCCATGGGTGTCGTAAGAGCCGACAGAGGGAGCAAGAACAGCACTGTAAGAGAAGGAAATCTTGATACAAACCCTATACCAACCCGTTTGACCAGCGTGGTATAGTAGGCTAATTCCTCCTTTCAAAAGAGAGGCCTAGTCCAGCAGTGGACTGTTAAAGGCTGATGATAATGATGACTCACCTCGTCAGCTCTCGATCCCCGCGTCACCACGGGAAGCGTTTGTCGGGAAACGTCACTGAACAGAACTGTGACCACCCATTAAATGCTCGTTCCTGCGGATGTCCTGCTGGGTTCTGTCCATGGCCTGAACTGCCTTCCTATTGGCCATCGTACGCTCATCCCATACGATCAGAGAGCAATCCTTGAGCACGTGTCCCTTATCACTGTTACGTGACACACCACAAACGGGTATTACGGCGCTCTCTAAATCGATGGGAAATTTAAACATGGTATGTGCTGTCTTGCCACCCGGAAGCAGTGTGGCAGCAATTGCCGGCGACGCTACAGCAATGACAATTTTGCCTCCTGACCTCTGCAAGTATGCCAGTAGTAACAAATGTTTTTCCTGTTCCACCAGGAGCATCCAAGAAAAACATTTTAGCCTGGCTTTGCCCAACGCTTTCAAGGACGGTGTCGTAAAGTTCGTAAGGTGGTCATTTCAAATTGTCTCAGCGTTATACTCCCAATTTTCACGGTCTTGATGCGGTGATGATTGGGAAGCTGGAAATGACCACGTCTTAAAGTGAACTGAGACAGGTGTTCAGCACGCGGTCATCAGTTACTTCGACTTCGTCTCTAGTAACACGCCTCAAAGCTCGTAGAAAATCTTCAGACAGATGATGGCGATACTTCTCCCAGAAAGCTACCGCGTTCGCGACTCCACAAAACACCAAGATGACGTCAAACAGATGACGCATGCGGCTGGGACTGTCACTGACGCTCGCCTCCGCGAGGTTGTCATCCCAGTATTGGTCACCATCGAGAAAGTGACGTACTGCGCAGGCTGTACGGTAAGTGGGATACTCCAAGCCATCAAATGTCCTCAGAAAGGCGAAAGACGTTGGGCTTCGGACCGTGTGAAGTAACAACCGCAGAAAATAGCATTCAACATTATTTGTGTGTACGGTATAAACTCTACAAAATGCGGTGTCCTTGAAACTTCCCGGAAAACCTTCCACAGCACCTCCTCGTCAACGTCGGTTAAATACACACATCTTTGCTTGTCGTACGTGTAATATGAAGGCATCTCGTCATACGTAAGGGACCTCCCAAACTGATAGATTTTACAGAGCCTGAAAAATGCCAAGAGAATTGTTTGACGCGGATTTTCCAAGTGCTCAGCAACGCTGTCGGGATCAAAATATATGCGCTGGCCGTTCTCTAGGTGGTCGTGTAAATGCATTACGGTAGGATGCTTCTCATGTATAGAGAACACCAGTATCCGCCAAACCGCTTCAGACGTAACAATAAATGTGGCTGTGTGTGAGTATAAATAATCTAGCTAGTTCCACATCTCACTAATGTTTATATACAATCCAAACAAAGGTACGTGCTATATGTATATCCCGGAAGACAATTTAAAGCAAGTTTACATGCGACATGAAAATATATTAATTAAGAAGCAATAATTACACCAATGTGACCAAAATGTTTATTTTGTACTAACTCTATTACTATTTATTCTGACAGAAATGATGTAAGCAATCAAGTGTGGCGATGGTGTAGTTAATTAATTAAATAACTTCAGCTAATAGTCTTGCTCATCTCTGAAATGAATTAAAAATAAAATTTTAAGAAAAAAATGTACAACTCCATCTATGACTTTTGAAAACAACTATTAACGTCGCCAACATGTTCAAATTTAAATTATTTATATCCAAAAACGGCTTACACATGTAATTCGACTTGATGTTTTGGAACTCTCTTAGATGGCGCTGCATTAAAATTGTCTTAATTCTACTTAGATCCAAATAATTATTTTTATCAGCCTAAGTTACTTATATTG
Source organism: Euclidia mi (assembly GCA_944739405.2). Lineage (NCBI taxonomy): Eukaryota > Metazoa > Arthropoda > Insecta > Lepidoptera > Erebidae > Euclidia > Euclidia mi. Next base: position 9,779,538 of record OX123199.2, on the reverse strand, counting down.
CGTGATTTTTATAGTGTGAAGCTAGCTTATAGCATAGTTAACATAATAACAACATTCAAATATGCATTGTTACATTACACGTTGTTACAGAATGCGTTGAAGAAATAAAGGTTCTCTGCTCGTTCCCTGTAGGTCATAGCGTGATAATATGTAGCCTATGTGATGACCCGACTTTTTGATAATATTTGTGCCAAATTTGAAGTAAATCCATGCAGTACTTTTTTACTTTATCCCGGATATAAGGACAAACAGATAAACAGACAAAAATTCTAAAAACTATATTTTTGGCCTCGGTATCGATAGTAGATCACACCTCAAGTATTCTTTTAAAAAAATATTCAATGTACAGTTTTGACTTTCCTACCATTTTATTATATGTATAGATAACATGGGCAAGCGATTTCACCGCATTTCAAGGTCCGCCAGACAGCTGCGATACGCTACGTGGAAATCCACGTAAATGTCAACACTGCTATTTTTGGCTAGCGCACCTCGAAAATATAGGTATCTATCGTTGGCCACTTGATGAGATTTGAAAATTGCTTTCTTGACATATATACTGAAGTGAAATTGACTGAAGGTAATAATACCAATCATAGGAATGCATATTGCAGTCGACGTTGCGATTTTAAGTCAATGTTGAACCACATACCTACATACATGTGAAATTTTGGTTCAATCATTTGTATGTGGGTAAGGAGCATAACTACATCAACAGATCGCAATTGCAGCTCTCTGGCTAAAACCAAATATGTATGGCAGTTGCAATATGTATCTATACCAAAACAAGAATGCTGTTATTATTCCGAAATAATACACCTGCTGGTATATAGTTAACTTACATATAAATATGTACGGCAGGAGTACTAATACTTTATTTGAATCTTCTATGAGATGGTGCTATTGTGACATCGCATTAAATAATAATGACATGTACTAGAAGATCCGCAACTTAACTTCACAAAATTTTCAATTGCCCCCGAATAATTCATACATTGCTCAATATGCAGATATATTTATGCGATGGCGTGACTTTATATGTAGGATATTTTTATTATGTACAGGTTTCAATTTAATATTTATATGTGAAAGTATTGTTTTTAACAAACCAAAGTTAATTGTGACCGTTTCGAAACGAACGACATATACACAATACATATACAATGAGACAGATATACGATACACGAAGAGCTTCTTACGAGTAACACGTGGCATGAAGTTGTTTTCATATAAAATAAAGTAGTTATGTTTGATTACGCTGTATTCATATAGTGGATCAATATGAATACAGCGTAATCAAACATAACTACTCCTCCTCCTCCTACATATTTATAAAACTTATTAATAGATGTATTCTTAAACGCTAGATTAAGAAGAATTTCTTGCAGCTTTCAAAGAAATAAAGTAGACCGGCGCGTAGTAAAACCTATTTCTATACTGAGGACGTTGATAGTGAGCATTTACGTGTACTCGATAGAACAATACACTATTAAGTATTTGTATCAACTTGATCGAACCTTAACTGCCTTGCCGTTGGCATTAAAGTGTAAAAACTTGCCATGTAGGTTGATGTATATAAAAGCGTATCGTTAAGTAAAGCTGTTTATTTTTAACAAAGCACTCGATCGGGCAATTGAATTTTTATTTATATCTTGCGCCTCCAACAGACTTTATCCCATCCTTTGAAGTGTATTTTTTATCGTTTCACGAATTTCGCGTTGGTATACAGTTTTTACAATTTTCTTTCTGGCAATAGCTTTTGCCTATATAAGATACATTGAATTATCCAAATCGCTTCAGACGTTTTTGTTTATTTATGTCATTTAGCTATACTTGCAAAAACGAGTTCAAAATAGCTACCCCATTTAATATTGGGGTTATCTTGAAAACTTGAGTGTATTTCGATTGTGTCAACTAGAATACGTATCTGTGACAAGCTAACAGCTACAAGATACGAAACCGACACACGTTTGAAGCAATTCTCTGGCGAAGCCCCATGCAACAAGCATCATGGGACATCGCATTTATTCAACACATGACACAGTAAAGTGGCACTCCTAGCTGTGCAAGCGTTATTTATTTATAGATGCAATCAAGCGAGTCAAATGCCTGATGGTGAGTGGCAAGCAGACACTGTGGACTATAAAGGTTATTCTAGTCGTATCCCACGCGTTTGTCAACTGTAGGAAAAATAAGTCATAGAAAGGAGAGCAAATGCTTTTACAGGTGACTGCTCTGCGCGGGCAGTGGATGGTGATAATACCTCACTCAAAATAATATTTCCATTTTTGCTCAGATCTAATATGCTATTTGTATACCTTTATCATTTAAATGAAGTTTTATTTTAATAAGTCATGTATATGTCGCAGCCATCTAGCTTAATCGTCCGTTCAATTGATAGCCACGTTTCACCGCCAATTGTTTCACGATGCTGTTCAACATGGTTCATATTGATTTAATATTGTTCAACAGGTTAACTAAAGAATGCGACGCCCGCAAAATGTATGTTAATTTTATCATTTCGCCCGATCGCGTTGGAATTTCCATAAATCCCTTTGTAGTGAATCTCTATGCTCCCCAGGAAACATAGACATTTCAGCTTCATGCGCCCCTTAGCTTTGGCTGTGTGTTGTCTGTCAGACAGACAGGAACTAAATAATTTAATATTTACAGATGTTATAGTTTATATAACACTGCATCCAAAAATGGGAGCCCTGCCAAGGAAGGCTCCATCAACTTAACTTACTGAGACAGTTTTATCCCCTCGCATGCCCCGCTCTAAAATGCATTTTCTCTGGTAGTGTATGTACATTACATCCTCAAAATGGCTGGCCATTTTGAGGATGTAATGTTTATAAGATCCTAGGTTATAAAACTTTAAATTTTAAAACGTATACAGTTCAGAAGTTACTCTATATGAGATTATATTAAAATAACTTACCTTTAACGTTTTATGTCCAAAAAATTTACAAATGCAGGTCACTTTGTTTTTTTTACACCATGTGAACCATTTTTCCACAATGTACATAAATTATTCACGAAATTCACTTTCTCACTGCACTAATATTCACACGGGTAGATGACGCGATGATTATATACATTAATTTAGCACATGTCACCGAAATAACTTTACAATAACCATTTATTCATAGCACCGAAAAATTTGCGCCATTTTGGCTATCCAATGGAAAACATTTCTCACTCACAAAACATATTTATACCTATTTAAAACAATATGAAATGTCTAATTAACAATGGATTCTAAGACAATTTTGTGAGAAACTTATCTATATTTAGTAAAGTAATGAATAAATACTTACATATAATCATTTAAAATATGGAGGACGGCTAGCAGCCAATGCCAAAAATTGCATCACAAAAATTACTAACACTTTATTGTAAATGTTTTTAGCTGGCTAAAAAATATTTAATACATATATTTCACTAAATTGTCAATAATTTGATATATAATACTAATACAATCACTTAGCGTTTGCGTTGAGAATACATTTTTGAAAAATCACAAGTTCAAGTTAGTTGATCGCCACAGGCGCAATATGGCGGCATGGAGAACACTCAGCACCGAAATCAGCAATTTTATTATTTTTCTCGGTTACAAGCTTGGAAATATGGTAAAAATTTATGGGATTATGTTGGTCAATCTGTAACTGGTCGATGTATGTTTTTATTACTGTAACCAATCTCACAACACCGGAGTGAAGTTCACACAAATCCTTATGGGCACACCGTGCCCGTAGGACACTACTGGCCTATTTCTCTTGCGTTAAGGAGAAAATCCAAAAGGTAGAAATTGAAATTGGCGTTAGATAAATTGAGGATGTAGAGAATGCGGCGGGCGGTAAGATCCGAGAGAGCCTCGAAATGAGTTTCAACCTTATTACCAGGTAATAGAGTTTAAGAGTATACAAAATTGTTGAGAAATTTGTCCCTATGTTATAAAATAGATACATGTTTGTTTAAAATATGTATACTCGTATAAGGTCTGAAGCCCAAAGCAAAACATAATTATGAGACTATGGAACATTAAAAGAAATGAATATAAAGTATCTTATTAAATAAGGGCAGAAACGAAAACGTTATGTTAAGCTTTGTCGTCGGGTGATTTAACCGAATATGAAGCTCATGTATGAATCTCGGTAGCTGTGCTGAGTCACTGTTTTATTCTTTTACATCTATTTTGATTGAAAAAATCCTACGTAATATGCTTAAAAACTCACTTTTACGAACCATTTATAACTAAGTTCCCATTGAGTACTTTGGCAATAATTTATTTTTTATTATTGTCCGTCAATGAGCGTGTAACGGTCACCCGATTGTCAGCCATGCCAAAGCCATGGCTTTGGCATGGCTTTGGCTAAACCAAGACGACACGGGATGGCATGCTATCCCGTGTCGTCTTGGTTTAGCCAAAGCCAAAGCCAAAACCACAGCCTCAGCCACAGCCACAACCTCAGCCTCAGCCTCAGCCTTTGCCAAAGCCATAGCCATGACAACCAAGCACGCCACCGCAGCCACAGCAAATTGACTAGCACGTCACGTCCGTATGTTATAATACAGGTCATGCGGCCGGATTCTGAATTGAGAATTTGGCGTTGAGAACAATTTAAACACTAATTATCTCATACTTGATCAATTTTCTGTTTCACAAAAAATTGTTGACCACATTTTGAGTATTTGTGCTTGTAAATCTCAAATTTGACATAACATATGATCAACTCCACCTTAAATCTATATTCGCGTTTCTGAAAACATTTGACATTTGTCAAACCTTACTTAGTACTGATAAATTGAGAAATATTTAATTATACACCTTTGGCCTTTGAACCCGTCATCACGAGTAATATGACGGCCAGTATGTCAACCTGTCCACAACGGTTGTCAAGCAGCGGGTACATCATACTGACGTCTACACAACAAGAAGGTCGTCAAACAGAATTTAAAAAAAGGTTCAAAGACTATTAAATATTTGGAACAACGATTAAAATTCTAGTCATTTCAGTTCAAGAACAAATAGAAGGGATAGAAAATTAATCAAAATTTTGCCTTTAGGGCAAAATTGTAGATAACTCTTTTTAATTTTATTTTTAATAAATTTATGTCATCGTTCAGCTTTGCATCTGGTCTGATTTGATCATTTATTGATACGATCTGGTGGTCAGTATCGGAAAGTGTTGGAGTAAATGAACCTCCACCAGCTTTTTTAAATTTTTCTGCTTCTCATCTTTAGTGTAATTGGAAGATCTCTTCTTCACCTTTTCCATTATAAATATAAATAAGGGATTTCCGTGTTAAATCAATCCAAATAATTTCGCTGTGGCCTCCATGGAGGTATTATTCTATATACCTCCATGGTGGCCGCCATGGAGGTAGGTATATAGAATTATACCTCAAATATACCTGGCCACAAATATTTTGTATTAAAAAAGAAACAAATTGACTTTGACATGACATACACGCAAAGAGATTGGATATATTCACAGAAGAATAACTGAAGCATGGAAGGAACGATATTTTTAAGAACAAATTGAATTTAGCTACAGTCTTCACTCATATGATAAATTAGAGTTGCCAGAAGAAGATGGCGCTATGTTTGTCAGTTAGGGCTAAAGACAATTTGAACACAAATATCGTAACTTTTTAATTTAATAGTGACTGAGCAAATCCGCTATCGATATCGATTAAAGTTTCAATATAGGTTCAAAATCAAACGGACTTGTAAAGTATATTATTTATATGTTATACATTTTAAATTCCGTAACTTTATGTCCACAGCAGTCAGAACGCTAGTTGATGGACAGTCTTTAAATAATTATTACACAAACTTGCATTTTTAAACTGAATTTATATATTTTTGTTTCAAATGGGTACTCAGTAGCACATAATCTTTCGAGGCGTTATTTTCTAATTTTCATGGTATTTTTCTTTACGCATCAACAGCCTTTTCAAGTCCACTGCTGGTCTTTAACCTTCCGTGGTGGAGGTTTGGCCTACTATAATACCATACTAGCCAGACGTATTCCTATAGGGTTTTATTTCGAGATTTCCTTCTCTTGTTTCTCTTAGTCGCCTCATACGACACCCTCGGCATAAATGTTTATTTACACTCATTTATAGTTAGTTTTTCAGCTGTAATGAAAGCTGTAAGTGGGATTAATAAATATTAAATAAATGAATCATCACCCCCTACTCTCTCTCTAATCTCAATAACATATTTTTATTAGAGAAAGCAAATAATTAAGATAAAAGCAAAACTCATAGCTTAAGCATTATGATAACTGAGAATGGCATATCCAAATTAATTCTTTACAAGGATAGGAGATAGTCGACATGGATTTTATCAAGCAAAAAACATAAAAAAATTACTTAAAATCATACAAAACCTTGAATAGTGCCCAAAGGTTTGTTATTAACAATAATCACTTTATTGAAATTTTCTCATTACATAGTGTAGGTAATACAAATCTATGTGTAAAAAATGTATGTGCGGGATCGGACACTTTTTGATCATACATGTGACACACAGAATATTTAGAGAGAAAAAAATTGTGGCTAGACTAGCCCTTCGATTTTATCTTGGGATCGGCACATTATTAGTCCACTAGTCGAACAAGAACAACCAAGTTTTGGTCTCTGGGTAGATGACATTTAACAAAATTTCTTTCAAATGAAGATTCCCTTATTTTGATGCATATCCACTCAGTAGTCGTGACTATGAAAGCAGACAATTCTTATCAAACCTTCAAATTACTGTCCTTTAAATATTACTAAGATCAGATTTTTTCTATAGGTGCATTAATTTTTTTTGTAATATGATGGATTCTAACAAGCTTCGGAATTCATTACTGTTGCTGATAGTTTAAATAATAGCAAGTAATTATTTAAGCACTCACACTGATATGTTTAGAAGGGAGGAGCCATCTGTCATTACTATAAAAACATTCCGCAGTAAAATGCTTGGAACAAATTCTATGGTGCTTTCTAGGCACCCAATTTTCTCCACGACATACTGCAGCAATCCACTTATTTTATAAATCTTTATCACGTGCACATAGAATCTAAAAAATAACGAGGTAAAGATATACGGTGGATAGACATATCGATAAGATTTTTTACCACACTTGAAAAGTCGATATAAATATTATACGACTAAATTCAAAATCATGATAGAACTGTTATAAAAGAAAAAATCACTAAGGTTATATAATTTGATGGCATAATATTGTCTAAATTGTATCTTACACGTCAGTTGACTGTGTTCAATTTGGGAGTATTAGGACGGTCTCTATGTATATTATCCAATCTCTTTGGATATATTATTCTTCTGTGCATACACGTTCCGTTTTCACTATTCCGAATTGAACAAATTCAACAAACTGTTCATTAAAAATTAAATAATCGTTGAAATAATTTTAAATACAACTTTATTTCGACTTTTTATTTGTTTCCGCATAAAAATAATTAACTGACAAGCGCGCTTCTTTGTAATAATATGTTAATTAATACGAATTTATGGTTAGTACCGGTTTTATTACTTGTATCGGAACGTACTAGTGTTGTTCGGTTTGAGTTATGCATGATTTGAAGAATACTCAGTTAAAGTGCTTTAAAAAAAATCTCACTCTGACATGTGAAACAGAAATAACTTCAGTTGACTACAACTATTATAGTTCAAAAAATTTCAACCGATTAAAGCTAAAATTCTCAATTCAGAAACCGGCCGATGGTCTCACTGAGTGCCGAATTTGATTGAGATCCGTTCAATCGTTCGATGAAGTAAGAAGTATCATAAACACATTTAATATACATATTACTAAACTTGAAAAAGTGTGTTTACAAAGAAATATTGCCGTAAACATAATTTAACGTTCTTCATATGACAATAAGCAATGATGAAGCAATGTCTTCAAAACATTTTAGCTGTATTTGATGTACTTACTTATAAATTATAATAAGTAATAGTTAAAAGAAATTAGTGCGAGCAATAAATTTTAATACCTATTGTTTTTATTTTATCTGTATACATGCGCGTATATTTTCAGGAAATAAGGCGTCATTCGAAAGTAGCCCATAAATCATAATAAGTTATATGTGTGCAAATGATAAAGTGACATTATTTTAATATATACCGAAGATAAGTGACATTATTTTAATTTCACCTATCTTTTTGGTTTCTTGGTGTGTGCAAAATGTAACGATAAAATTCACGACAAAAATTATTACTGTTGGCTACAGAGCCAACTGTAATCATTAATACACATAAAAGATAAATCCTGGAAAGTACAGACTTTCCAAGATTTATCTCATAACTAGTATTTGCCCGCGGCTGCGCTCGCGTTAAATTCGAGGTAACACAAATCACTTTAATTGTTTGGGAAATAATGTGTATGCGGGGACTTAAGACATTTTCACCTTTTGCCGTTCCACTCATTATAATAGCTTTTATAATGTTTCATCTTAGGTGTTTTACTTATAGCCGTTCGCCATTACATAATTTTGGTGCGTTAAGATTCTACATTAACAGGACTGGAACAGCAGCTTTCAGTCTCAAGTTGTGTGAAAGCACTCCTGATAATTCTACAGAGTTTAAAAATTCTATAGTGTCCGAAATAACTTGGTCAGTATCCATGACATTATCTACCGACAGGTACCTACTCAACAACATTACCTTGCATACAGTCAAATGTCAAAGCTATGGTCCAATATGAATCTGAACACACTTTCGCATTTATAAAATTAGTTGAAGTGAAATCGTTACATACATACACACTTTCGCATTTATACATAATATTAGTAGGGAATAGCCAAGGCAGTTATAATTATTATTAGTTTATATAAGCGAACAATGTAATGACAGTGCACAATTTGACAATGTGTGACAATGTATGATGAGACAGTACTTACAGATATACGATAGCACACGCGCAGCACTCAATTACTACAGCGCAAGCGTTTTCACTGTCAATTGGTCTCTGTGGCGTATTTACAGACTATACAAGGCCAAAACGCAGCCATAGGGAACTGGTCGCGTACATATTGTAATGCTATATTTAAATCTGTGATTACAACATATACACGTTTTTGCCTACTGCTCGTGTATAGTTTGTAACGTGAATACATGCGTCCTAGTCCCGGACTATACTACATTAGTTACACCTGCCTGACTAGTCAAGAGATAAATGTGAAATAATGGGTGCATATATGAAATAATATTTGAACTTTATTAGTGGAGGATTAAATTGTATGTAATTCAAGTAACTAAATAGGTTATGTTAGGTTCTCTTTTGTCCCTTAACCCCAAACATAGGAGCCCTGCCAAGCAGGGCTCCGTCAACTGAGTTTATTAAAAACTATTTAATTGGACATAATGTCTACTTACCTACATATTATATTTGTGATATAATATAATATAATGAATGCCTTACAAAATCCAGAATAATCTCCAGATCTATACACGATTAGTCCGTATGCGTACTGGCACTGTATATCATGGTATAAGCAAGTCAGTTAGATCACTACGAAGTATACTCGAGTATTTGCGAACTAATAGTGTATAGATTGGAAGAACTCAGCAAAAAAGTTATTTGCAATCTATACGCGATAAGTTTCACACCCCTGCGTTCTGGCCTTGTATATAATGTAAATACGCGTCTCTGTGCCCTACAAACTTCGACCCTCCCTACAAACCCTCCCAGTTTATTTTTTGCAACTAATTGTATCCTATGTGTTTTTCCTGGTTCTGAGCTACCTCCCCACCAATTTTCAGTCAAATCGGTTCAGCCGTTCTTGAGTTATTAATGGTGTAACTAACACGACTTTCTTTTATATATATAGATACAGATTAGATCTAATCAAATACCTTCTGTCAAGGCCGCATAATGACATAAAGAGCGTCGTTCCTTTTTGGATATAACCATAGGTCCGTTCTTACCTCGGGGCAAAATTATCTTGAAATAAATCTTATTCAAATCCCATTAATTTCAAGTGGTTTGATATTTCCCGCAGTGTGATTATGAATTCATGACCTTGTCTAAGAACCATTTATTCGAATTTACTGCATTTCTGTTATAACACTGAATATCGGGGACTTCAGATCGCAATAAACCTGGTTTTCGCAAAGTTAATATAAGTTTCTTAAAAAACAAGATAAAGAAGTTTATAGCTTACAGTTTGGTTGTCAGTCAAAAATGATCCGTAGTAACGATTGAACAGTATCAAAACTGTATGACAGTTAACGATCTCCAATTATACGTATATCAAGTTGGAAATATGCCTCTGGTTACAGATTAATTCAAGTAATTTTAATTTAATTGGGATTTTTGGCGTCCAGAATTCCATCGGTAATTTGGTTTGGTAATATTTTCATGGTTGTAACCACAGGGTGATAAGGGAGTAGTATGTAGTAGGAGTGTAGTAGCAATAGTGTAAAAGAGATAGTGGATTAGTAGTAGGTACAACACTAATACTAGTGTAGTAGCAAAAAGTCCAGATAAACCTACTCCTGCAACTGAGATAAATGAAAAATAATCAGCGATTACCTAATTAATCGCCAATTTCTCTTCACGCGTCCACTAATCTAATATAGCTAACGAAGTCCGCAGTCGCCGCGTCTTTGAGCTGTTTAGCAATCCCGATATATATTCTTTAGTTTTTATTCAGGCAAGGAAACTAGTAAGCTGTTGTGCATATTAATTAGGTAAGCTAAGGAAGACAGTCTAGTATAATAATAATACTTATTATATATTGCGTTTTAGTAATATACAACTATAATTGCTAAAATAGTAGTGATAGTATTGGTAGAGTATTACTGTTCATTCTACTAGCAATATACTTACTTAGTAGTAGGATGCACGAATGGCGTAGTAGTGTATGTGGCTGCCTCCCTCAACACTGCACCGCGTGTTGTGATTTCCGTCTTCACACTGGACAACACTTTGTATGATTCATAAACAGTAGTTTCGAATCTGAGTGCTCTTTGTGACTGTTCATGGAATGTTTGTAAAGTCCGCCAAAACACTGGAATGTTAATGCGGGAGTTTGCTAATGATGATTTAGAGCACTAGAAGCAAAATGTTAGCATAACATAACTAATGAATTATCGAGGATATCAATATCAAAACTCAATTACTTAGATATTAATTCGTAATGCGTTTGTTTTAACCCCGTGGACCCTTTTTATTCCCTTTTATTCGCGATAGATACTAGATTAAAGTATAATAGCAAGTTTCCGTTAAAATGTATCATTAAAAATTCTATCTGTACCAAAGAACACACTGTAGGTTGGGTTACGTTTGAATTAGACAGAAATAAATGAAAATGTTTTATTAGATAACGTATTATAATAAATCCCGCAGTAAGTTACCAGTTCTTTTAAACTCTTTAACAATTGTTGATAATTATGCAAGTTATTACGTATGTTGAGTGTGTTCTAACGTAATGTTAACGACTAATTAAGACCAAATTATGGTACATCTTATGTTTAATTAGCTTTTCGTAAAACAATAATTTAGGTTCAACATGACACGATGTAAGTTTGGCATGATATTAGTAGCCGCGCAGCGTTAGTTTGCCTATACAAATAAGGACGAATTTGGTTAAAAGTTACTTTCGACTCTAAAGCTCGAAAGTAATCAAAGCACTTGTGAAGGCAACAAACAACCGCGACTGTGCAAATATATCAAAATCGTGGTTTAGTGTGAAGCCAGTCGCATTGTGAGATCGTGATAAATTAATTACGTAACTTAATAATGCACAGCCCCAACGTGCTTTCGTATACAAAATTTAATTTAGATTCCTTTATGAATCATGTTCACTTCCAGCCATGCTGATATGTTTAATCCAGGACAGAATATAGCTTGGTGGCATTTCATGCTACTTAGATACTTCCACTTTAACGTGGGAATTCAAACTGTCTCACGGCTGGTCTCTCGCTTTTTATTTTGATAAGTGAACTCTCTTCTCATCCTACTCTATTCCTATTCCACCACGCTGGCCAAATCTGGCTTGCGAGACTTCACATGTTTTTTGAGAATATTTTAGATAACTTTTCGATATGCAGGTTTTCTTAATTTTTTTTTCGTTTGCAATCGATCATTATTATTTTAATACGTTCTTTAATTCGAAAAGTTATTGATGCATGTTAGGGGGTTTAAAGTTGATAGGTACTGCTAAGCAGTCGGTTAGTGTCTCCACTGGGATATCCCTGCTTATACTTGTTTCTATTGGTTTCAAATACATAGCATGATCTTGCTTATTTTTTACTATTATCATTGTCATCGTCCGGATGTTATTCTGTTTCATGACTTTTGCCTATTGCATTAATTAATGCGCCTAGTATTGAGATTCGATAGATTCGTACAGTCGTCATGTTCACACGAACCACTCAACCGTGCTGATAGTTGTCGTCACAAAATATTGGATCATCACATACATATGTAATCTCTTTTACAGAACCTCTTTAAATAAAATTGAAGCTAATCAAAATTGCATGGAGATCGATTTTTGCTACAACTATCTAGTTTTTAATCATTTATACTAATTTTATTGCTTTTGAAGGATCACAAAAAGAAAACATGGGTAGTAGAAATGTTTCAAGAACAGACTTTTTGATAATCAAAGCAGTTTTCGAATGACAAATACGAATCATAAAAACCTCAGCTGAAGTTGAATTTGAATAACAGTTAGCAAATTTAACAAAGACATGATTTAATGGAGGAGTTATAGTGCGGCCACAACGGTTGATCAACGCGAACGCTAATTGAAGCCGGTACAAATAGAAATCCGGTCGGAAGCCTACCAGCATCCTTACTATCCGACCATTCAATGGCTTCTGGTATTTACCCGACGCGCACTTCAAAGGGAAGAATAACAACACAATTATTTAACGGTATTACAATAACCAAGGGCTTTATACAATCGCACTTTAAGATTTTATTCGAATAAATTTGTTATCATTGAAAACGAAATAATTATTAAATACGAATCTGTTTTGGCTCATTGGAAAGCATTTATACTTCTAATACTTTCACAGCAGCTTAGAAAACAGTGATTGGTAAGAACAGACTCTAAAATCAACAATTTAATATACAGAATCAATACATATAATTCAAATAATCATCTATTTCTATCAAATGTCAACACAACCTATTCAGAAAGCCGGCATTATACATATATACATACTTCTACACTATAGGATACGCAGATGATCTGACCATTCTCACTTCAGGTAAGGTAGTAAGTACAGTGTACGACCTCACCCAACAAGCCCTACGAATAGTGGAGCGGTGGTGTAATGAGTACGGATTATCTGTAAACCCGACCAAGACTGAACTAGTCATGTTCACACTCAAGCGCGCTCTGGGTCCCTACCAACTACCCATGCTATTCAATACAGAGCTGAAGCTGCCAACCGAGGTCAAGTACCTGGGCGTCATTCTCGACAGCAAATTGTCTTGGAACAACCACATAGAAAATAAGCTCAACAAAGCCAGCATCGTCTTCTGGCAGTGCAAGAAGATGATAGGCAAACGCTGGGGCTTATCCCCCAAAATTGTCTTATGGCTCTATAAGACAATAATACGTCCGATGGTAAGCTACGGCGCAGTAGTGTGTTGGCCTCGGACCAATCTAACAACGGCCGCCAACAAGCTTCAAATGCTTCAAAGACTTGCATGCCTAGCGGCCACGGGCTGCATGAAAACCACACCTACAGCGGCACTTGAAGTGTTGCTGGACCTGCCTCCGTTGCACCTGTTCATACAACAGGAAGCAACGATGTCGGTGGTTCGGTAAAGAGCTCTAAAGCTTTGGAAAGACACCAATACACCGCATACTAGCAACCTTAATACACTCTTCAAAGAAGTTCCCCTAACACAAGCCATCGGCGACCAGATACCGAAACAATTTGTGTTTGACAAGAAATACAAAATCCAACTGTGCGAGGATCTACACGTAGGAGCAGTTAACCACAACGAACTCACAATCTTCACAGATGGGTCTAAAACGGATACAGGTATGGGTTCAGGAGTGTTCTCCGAGGACCTGAACATCAACATAGCAGCACCGCTGGGAGCCTACAACACGGTCTACCAGGCCGAATATTTTGGTATAATCCTAGCCGTCACAGCAATCATGGCACGTGAGGTAAGGGAACGATCCATTAGGATCCTCTCAGATAGTATGGCTGTCCTTTCAGCCCTCAATAGCCAAACTATCACCTCGGCACTCACACTTGAATGCCACCAGAAACTAACACAGATAGGAAAACTAAACAAATTAACACTGCAGTGAATCAAGGGCCATAGTGGCTCACGAGGGAATGACGCAGGCGACGTACTTGCCAGAAGAGGGGCCACCTTAAAGGTGGTGGGAACCGAGCCCATTATTCCCCTCCCTTCTGGTTTTTATCGCAACCTGGTAAGAAATAGAACCAGGACCCAACACAACCAGTCCTGGATTGGTATTGAAACATGTAGGCTGTCCATAAAACAGGGGCTAAATTCTTTAAGCCCCAGAAAAGCAAGAGAACCAGCAAGATCTCGGATCCGACCCTCGAGCTGTTAGACGAAAGGCGCAAGATTGTTCTGCTATCCTCCGACGACATGCCGAAATATCGGCACCTCAACAGACAGATCTCTAAGTCTCTGACTCGCGATCTCCGCCAATACAACACAAAACGTGTTCGTGAGGCGATCGAGCAGAATAAGGGTTCCAAAGTGTTCCAGAGGGATCTGTCTGTTGGGCAGAGTCAGCTGACAAAGCTGAAGACGGAAGATGGCAGAATCGTATCGTCCAAGCCTGAGCTCTTGGAGGAGATCGAAAGGTTCTATGGACAGCTATACACGACAACGCAACAACCCGCAAGCACTCCAGCGTCAGACCCTAGAGCTGGATTGACCCGACACTATACCGAAGATATACCGGACGTCAGCATGCACGAGATTAGTGTGGCTCTCAAACAGCTCAAAAACAACAAGGCGCCAGGTGATGACGGAATTACGAGCGAGCTTCTGAAGGCCGGCGGTGCACCCGCTAGAGAAGCCCTCCGGAAGCTATTTATTTCCGTCATTCTCGAGGGTAAAACGCCACGGACGTGGCACAGAGGTGTGGTGGTGCTTTTCTTTAAGAAAGGGGATAAAACCCTCTTAAAGAACTACAGACCCATCACACTTCTGAGCCACGTCTACAAGCTGTTTTCGAGGGTCATCACGAATCGTCTCGAGAGCAAGCTAGACGACTTCCAGCCTCCCGAACAAGCCGGTTTCCGTAAAGGCACCATAGACCACATACATACGCTGCGGCAGGTTATACAGAAGTCCGAGGAGTATAACCAGCCCCTATGCTTGGCGTTTGTGGACTATGAGAAAGCCTTCGATTCGATCGAAACCTGGGCGGTGCTACAGTCTCTCCAACGGTGCCGGATTGACTACCGATATATAGAAGTGCTGAAGTGTTTGTATGAAAACGCCACTATGTTAGTCCGCCTCCAGGACCAGAGTTCGAAACCTATTCAACTCCAGCGAGGGGTGAGACAGGGGGATGACATATCCCCGAAACTGTTTACCACTGCGCTGGAGGATGTTTTTAAGCTTCTGGACTGGAATGGGCTCGGCATCAACATCAACGGCGAGTACATCACTCACCTTCGATTCGCAGACGATATCGTAGTCATGGCTGAGACCATGGAAGACCTAGGCACAATGCTCGATGGCCTTTGTAGAGTCTCTCAACAAGTAGGTCTTAAGATGAACATGGACAAGACGAAAATCATGTCGAACGTCCATGTTGTACCTGCTCGTATTCAGGTTGGGAACTCTACGCTCGAAGTTGTCGACAAGTATACCTACCTGGGACAAGTAGTCCAATTAGGTAGGTCCAACTTCGAGAAGGAGGTCAATCGTCGTATCCAACTCGGTTGGGCAGCGTTCGGGAAGCTACGACATATCTTCTCGTCCGATATCCCGCAGTGTCTCAAGACGAAAGTCTTTGACCAGTGTGTGTTGCCAGTGATGACTTACGGATCAGAGACGTGGTCGCTCACTATGGGCCTAATCAGAAGGCTCAAGGTCACTCAGAGGGCGATGGAGAGAGCTATGCTTGGAGTTTCCCTGCGAGATCGAATCAGAAATGAGGAGATCCGCAGTAGAACCAAAGTCGCCGACATAGCTCTCCGGATAGCCAAGCTGAAGTGGCAGTGAGCAGGGCACATAGCTCGAAGAACCGATGGCCGTTGGGGCAGAAAGGTTCTGGAGTGGTGGCCACGTACCGGACGACGCAGCAGAGGTAGGCCCCCCGCAAGGTGGACCGACGACCTCGTCAAAATCGCGGGAGGCGGTTGGATGCGGGCGGCTCAAGACCGGTCTGTGTGGAGAACCTTGGGGGAGGCCTATGTCCAGCAGTGGACGTCGTTTGGCTGATATGATGATGAGGCAGGCCAAGGAGGCTCTTCCCGCAGTAGACGGTAAGATAGCCAAACAAATCCTCCGGCTGCCCAAACAACAACTGCGAACAGTCACAGCCGCCTACACAGGACACGGATTCTTTAATAAACACCTATTTACTATAGGTATCACCGACAGCCCGCTGTGCAGGGCCTGTATGGCAGCAGACGAGACGGCAGCCCACCTGCTCCTCGACTGCCCTGAGGTCGCACAGTACAGGCAGCAGTACCTGACCAGAAACAGCACCCTGAGGGAAACAGTGGGCCACATCAAGAGTCTGCTGGCCTTCCTCGAAGAGCTGGGGTGGCTCGAGTGACAAGACCATTCCCACCCGCACGCAAAATACACGCCAAGACGTGGAGTTGCGGAAACAGCCCGTGCTACCAAGTACCAAGCCGGCATTATGAAATTTCAATGTCACGGTCCTGCAAAAGTCAATTGCAAATGAACATAATATTTTGGCTTAGTTTTTCAGTCTGCCGCCCGTTTCTAGTTTTAGTAGGTATGATTAACGTGATTAATTCAAAATTAACGAACCAACTATGCTTCGATCGTGCAAGTATTTCACACGAAGTAGTTGGCGCTTGTTCCCCCGTCTAAGATAATGATTTTATAATGTTGTTTGAAATTTGTAGGTACCTAAACCTGTTAAGATGTAGCTCTTAGCGAGGTATAAGGAATTTAATCATTTTATGCCAATCAATAAACAAACGAGACCGTATTCATGTTTATTTCATTTTTATCATCTGATTGATTTGATTATACCACTCTTAACACATCTCAGGATAAGCTTCTCATAATTTACCATTTAAAAGCCCCTAATATATTTCTGCTTCCAGAGAATTACACAATTTCTCTTTTGCAGTGATATAAACCTTTACCGAATTGAATGTATGGACCCATTGATACTGAATGGCACATAGTTACAGGGCGTGTACATTAGTACCTCAAAAATATAAATTCTCGCCACTCATTCATAAAAATGTTGCTCTTAAATGCTATAGGAATTTAAACTTTCGTGGTCACTATAATTACCTACTTTGTACTGTTCCTACGGGATATATACCACGTACCTTTGTTTTGAGTAACCGATATATTGGCACTGTTGCAAGCGCCAAGTTCACGGATGTCCATCCGGCATCCGGAGGAGAGACACACCGACATGGTGTTGGGTTGCCGCGCGCCCTATCTCCCGCGACCAAATAGGGGCGCACCATTGTTGCGTCGCGGTGGGGCCGCAGAGGAAGAGGAGATGCGGTGTTGTCAGGTTGCCGTCCTCCCTATCCTCTGCGGCCGCTGGGTGTTTTGGCGGCGGAACTCAACACCTTCATCCGCTGCCAAGAAGGTTGTGGCCTTCGGGCTATCCACCGGGGTGTCAGGGTAGAATGCTAACGTGAACCCCTGGCGCCCCCAAAATGGCGTTGAAGTATGCGATGTGGTTTTAGTGGGTATTACGGCCTTGCACTCCAGCCGTCGAGTCCCACATACAGTGCGTAAATGCATTTCCACAGCGAAGAACGACTTACCAGGAATTCTTTTCTGATGTGGTATCTTAAAATGTATTTCACAAGCGGCTTTATTGAAAAAGCTTTAGGTATGTATTTTTACGGTAAAGTGTCTGGCTTGGCTAATGAGTTTGTGTCAATATAATGGTAGTTGATACCGCATTTAAATATTAAAGCTATGAAACAATAACAAGCAATACTAGTCTGTATTAGTACATGTTACTTGATTGCTCGTAATGTTATAAAGCTCCATAAGCTCCATTGATACGTATTTAGTACGGATTTTTAGCACAATCACCTCTAAATGTAACAATGACGATAATAATCTACTAATTGTAATATGTTTTCATCAGGTTATAGATAATTATACTGTGAGCATTCTGTAGTTCGTGAATATGGGATTAATTAGACAGAAGGTTAATTATAAACTTGTAAAGAACAACGTTGTCTTTTTATCCTGTCACCGCTGAACGTGGACCCCCTCTCAGTGTGGACAAGTTTAAAGCATGTATCATTATGCTAGCCAACTTCACATTGGAAAAGGCTCAAGGCAAAATATAAAATCTGTCATTAGTAGACTGCAATACTATTCCAATTATGAGATGACTAAATTAGAGATAAGTAGATGCCAAGAGAGACATGAGTTTCTTCATATTTCTTTAACTTCTGGGGTATATAGGGCAAGTCAAATAAAAAAAATGTGTTGTAGAGAGTAAAACTTATAAATAATATATAAAAATAAACCGCGCAGACTACCACCACGACCAGACATGCAGCTGTCGATTAATTAAATTCATCGTCAATAATATTTTGGCAAAATGGCGGGTTTTAATTAGTTTTAATTTTCAACAAAGTTGTACAAAAATAATTATTTCAAAAATATGTGATGTAACTAAAAATTTAAGGTTGTCGAAATTTTTTGCTATAAAACGTTGCTTAATGCCAAATTTCAAGATTCTAGATCGACTGGTAAGTACCCTTTAGTTTTGACTTGAGCATTTGATATGAATTTCAATTTTATAACTCTACGAGTTCATGAGGAGCGGGGCAGTACCTTTAAAATTATTAAAAATATTTTAATTAGGTATATGATGTAACTAAAAATTTACGGTGTTTTGCAATTTTTCCTTTATCTGTGCTATAGCATAGATAAAGGAAAAATTGCATTGCAACGTCTTATAAGACGTTGCTTTGTGCCAAATTTCAAGATTCTGAGTTCAAGGGAAGTACCCTGTAGGTTTTTATTCCCTTGCGAGTAGTTGCGAGTTTGAAAATATGCTAAAATTGCTGTTTCTGTTGATTGCGTTGACATAGAAGTTTGATTTTATTACAGCTTCACGGTATTATAGACCTTAGTATTTGATATGAATTTCAATTGAATAACTCTATGCATTCATGAGGAAAGGGGTAGTAACTTTAAAATTAATACAAATATTTTTTTTATATGATGTAACTAAAAATGTATGGTTTTCGCAATGTTTCCTTTATCTGTGCTGTAAGACATTGTTTCCTACCAAATTTCAAGATTCTAAGTTCACAGGAAGTACCCTGAAGGTTTTGATTCCCTTGCAAGTAGTTGCGAGAAAATATGCGGCTTAAATTGCTGTTTCTTTTTGTTGCGTTGACATATAAGTTTGAATTCGTTACAGCTTAAAGGTATTATACACTTGAGTATTTGATATGAATTTCATTTTAATACCTCTTTACGTTCATGAGAAAATGGTAATAACTGTAAAATTTTAATAAAAATATTTTTATGATATGATGTAACTAAAAATTTACGGTTTTCGCGATTTTTCCTTTATCTGTGCTATAAGAAATTGCTTAGTACCAAATTTCACGAATTTGAGTACACGGGAAGTACCCTGTAGATTTTGATTCCCTTGCGAGTTTCGAAAATTGCGGAAATTTGCAGCATAAACGGCTGTATCTTTTGATTGCGTTGGTTTAGAAGTTTGATTTTTTCACAGCTTCATGGAACTGTAGACTTGACTATTTGATATAAATTTCAGTTTGATACCTTCACGCGTTTTTGAGAAAATGGGTCTTGACAGACGGACGGACAACAAAGTGATCCTATAAGGGTTCAGTTTTTCATTTCGAGGTACGGAACCCTAAAAATAGTTTTATTGGTATAGAAAATAAAGAAGAACCTTGTCGTATAGAAAATTAACACATATAACTGTTTTCATAACATGCTAAAGTCAAAATGGTCGTACATTTTGATATTGCTACTTTTTAGGGTTCCGGTCAAACTTCTATGTCAACGTAATAAAAAAAACAGCAATTTAAGCCGCATATTTTCTCGCAACTACTCTCAAGGGAATCAAAACCTACAGGGAACTTCCCATGAACTCAGAATCTTGAAATTTGGTACGAGACAATGTCTTACAGCACAGATAAAGGAAAAATTGCGAAAGCCGTAAATTTTTAGTTACATCGTATAAAAAAAATTCGGACAAGTGCGAGTCTGACCCGCGCACCGAGGGTTCCGTACGCATTTTATCTTATTAGAGGTTGGTGCTAATTAAGCTAGTCCTCTAAATCTCCCCAAATGGGATCTCCACCTTGTCGTGGTGGGGGGGCTCAGTAACCGTGGATTGGTCACCCGCGGTGAAGCTAAAAGGGATCCAGGAGGGGACGCTCCGCGTGGGCTTGACGGAGGTCTGCGCAGGATGCGTCCAAAGGGGCGGGTGCGAGGGACAGTTCTTCTGTCCCTCGCAGTCGGGTGCGGTCGCGGGAGGAGAGGCGTGTCGGTGTTGCGTTGCCGCGCGCCCTATCTCCCGCGACCAAATGGAGGCGCACCATCGTTGCGTCGCGGTGGGGCCGCAGAGGAAGAGGAGATGCGGTGTTGCGTTGCCGTCCTCCCTATCCTCTGCGGCCGCTGAGTGTTTTGGCGGCGGAGCCCAACACCTTCATCCGCCGCCAAGGGGGTTTTGTTCGGGGCCTGCCTGACCATCTGGCGGGCCAATACCCGTCGGGGGGTAGCGAGGAATGCTTCAGCGATACCCGACCCTCTGACACACGGGTACGTGAGGAACACGGGTTGGTTTTTAGTCAGTAAGAGTCTGACAGTCCCCTTCGTCCTTCCCCCAGGGCGGAGGGACTCCATGAGGATTTTCCAACCCGACATAAAAAAAAAGTCCTCTAAATCTGTATGAGCGCCTATACAACTTAGATGACTATCTTAAATGGAGTCTATTATGTATGTATGGGGACACCCTTAAATTTTTCACTTTTTTTATTTTTTTGTAATTTTATTAATCAAGATACTGTTACATAATGAAATACATACAAGGATCTGATGATAGCCTAAGATTCGTATATCGCGATCTTCACCGTTAAACGTTAACGCGGTTAACGGATGAAAAGTATTTTATATCAAATTTAGCATGTAAAAAATATATCGCGAATGAGTTGGCCAAAAGATCCTGTCCAGACTAGGAAAAGTATAAAAAATATATTTGACTTTTCGTTTAACATACGAATGAATAAAACATTATACACAACGACACTCCATACAAGAATAGGCATTCTCCTTTAGTACTAACACTACTAACCGAACGTATATACCCTAAAGGGTACGTAAATATTGGGTTCTCTATTTACAAACATACATATGTAGACTCACACCCGTTTCCCGGAGGGACCTAGGCAGCGACTACGGAACGCCATTTGCAATGATCCTGACATACCTCTGTTGCTTCATTCACTCCCATCAAGTTTCTCATGCATGCTCTTCTGTTTGGGGTACTTCTGATCTGTCCTTTTTTTAGGATGCCTCCAATCTGGTCAGTCCGCCTAGGTCTTCCCCTTCGTCCTGTCCCATTCACACTTGCCTTATATATCTCCTTTGTCAGTCTTACGTCATCCATCCTCTCCATGTGCCCAAACCAACTTAACATGCCTTTTTCGAAGCTTGTCACTACATCTTATTTTACCCCACACTACTCTCTTGTCACACAATTCTTTACTCTGTCGGTCAAAGATACACCACACATACTTCTCAGTGCTCTCATTTCTACGGCATTTATTCTACTTTCAAATCTCTTCTGCCATACCCAACATCCACTACCATATAGTAGGGTAGGCAATAACACCCCTCTATGTACAGCCAAACGTGCCTTCTTTCAATATCTTCTTCATTTTTGCCATTTTTCCTGACGTATTTATAGGTTTGGCATCTATTAACACTTCGACAATTAAGTTGATACTAGTTATATTTATCAATTTGTTTAATAGACAAATCTTATATACAAATGAGTGCTACTTCACTGCGAACACAATGATATAGGGTTGTCTGCGAAAACCCTGTCAGGAAAAGGTGTTGGCAAGTTATTTTTTAGCCTGAACTGGTTTTCTTCACCATTTTTTAATAATGGTTAACGGGAGGTAGCTGTCTCGAGTCTCGAAAACACCGCAAAATCGTCGAGACTCGAGATTTTCGTGACCGAGACTCCCGAGATGAAAGCCTTAGTGCAAAGTATTGCTCATTTAACGGATGTGTGTCGAAAGCAACTTGAAAATTGGTTTATTTGTTTGTTGAGATATCCCAAAGATTATGGTGTCAAATTAAAGATCTAGTTCAAAAACCATTTTATCTGTTTGAATCATGTAAATCGGTCCACGCGTTTAGGAAATAATTAGTATAGTGAAAATGTAAACGACCAGAATTTTTGTGGTTTTTGTTTTACGAGCTCAAATAGTGGGATAGGATACATATAGGATATTTTTTTTCTACTTTTTATAAAAAGACAACTCCCGCATTAGGACTAAATCCTGTGTCGCGGGGACACAAACACTTTACAAACATACCACTAACGGACACAATGAACACCCAGACTCGAAACAACAATTTATGAATCACACAAAGTGTTGTCTCGTGTGGGGATCGAACCCACAACACTTCGGCACAGTGTCAAGCGGTGAGGCGGTTGCTGAAACCACTACGCCAACCGTGCAGTCTAATAATTATTTATCAAAAGGTACGTGGTCAAGTAGGTAGATAGACGATGAATAAATATTATAGTAGCAGCGGCAAGTCGACAACCCTAGCGCGACAGCTAGCGCGCCACTCCGCGCCAGACAGCGACTGCGTTATGTGTTAGAAGAGATCGGCAACGGTTAGGTGAATATCGCGGTAGGCACTAAGTGCTTATGCGAGTTGAATTGTACTTTGTTGCTTAGTAGCAGCAAGAGTCGCAATTTCAATAAATTGATTTGAGAAGTGATGCTTCTGTACGTTAGGACTATCTATTCTGTGACCATACGTTAGATCACCACGAAGCTAAATGACATTAAGTCGATGACAATTGGATATTGGTCAGGGGATGTGCGCTACAATTAAGACGAAGCTTTGTGACGCGAGGCTATATCAACTGCGTAGAAACCACAAGATTATTGAATCGCGAAAATACCAATGATCTGGTAGGAAATTAATTAACAGATGACAGTTTTGTGGTTGACTTGAAAAGTGTTAAGCTTATATCAATAGGATCACAGTAGCACATTTATTAACTTAAATACTTCATGTCTTAAAATTAAAATAAACAACAAGCACTAATCGACTAATCTATTAGAAGAATAAAACGTGCATAGAAATAGCTTTAGTGGCATAAGTGGCAAAACAAATTTGCATAAAATTGACTGTGCTAGGTTGTACCAAGTAGCAGTTATATAGGGTCTACAAAGACTTGACGTAAGTAATTAGGCAAATTGAAATAATTCTCTAGCCATATACAAGACAATCTCACGAAAAGCCAAGCAGGTTTGTTAATAAATGTTGAGAGTTTTGCATTTGTCAGAGATCTCTGAAATTAATTAAATGACTTGTAAATGTCATTGCAATAAAAAAGTTACCTTTTGCTTTTGTTGCCAAAATAGATTAGGTACGTTTCTGCGTTAATGCTGTTGATTGTCTAGTGTACGGGTGGCTTTATTTATTCAACGCGTTCTACAGAATTGAAATTGATGAATGAGACAAACTGAGTCATCCGTCATGACACAGTAAGTGATATTTATTGGCTAACCTTAGTTCAGGCCATCCATACTTAATCTGCAACATTGACATAGGCTTTTGTTAGGTATTTGTGGCCAAACCATCGAAGTGGAGACTAAATTTGTGACATGTATTTCGGATGCAACAATAGTAGTAATACTAAATCGGTATTTATAAAATCCTTGTGTTACTAACTGACTGACAGACAACCTACAGATAAAACTATTAGGCGCAGGATGCTGAAATTTGGCATGTGTCTTCTTTCGGGACTTTAGGGGTGCACTAAGAAGGCATTTGGTGAAAGAACAATGCCCATTTCTGGCCCAGTTTGGAACTCATGAACAGCACAATAAAGTTTCAATGAGTTGTTGAATAATCCTTTTTGGGGTTCCGTAGTCCACAAGGAACCCTTATAGTTTCGTCATGTCCGTCCGTCTGTCCGTCCGCAGCCTAGCTCAAAGACGCCTGATGCTAGAAAGCTGATATTTGACATGAATATAGACATAAGATATTGCAACAAAACTGTAGAATAAAATTTAGGAATATATTTTTTTTAAGGGTATCTCCCGTACATATATAGTAGCGTTGAATTTTTTTTTGGTTGAGTACCCCATTATGTGGGGTATCATTGCATAGGTTTTAAAAATATATTATTAGTTTACTCAAATCATTTTTCGATGAAGTGATTGGTTTGTCAAATATCAAGCTTTGAAGTGAAAAAACTTGTTAGACTCAAGTGTCCCCCCCCCTCTGCCGGCTAAACTATTAATTTGGAAGAAGTGAAAAAAATCACAAATGTAGTACATATAACGAATTTAAAAGGAAAACTATCACGGCTAAGTAGACATCACTAGTTTACGAGTAATCGTCGGTTAACTTATAAATACCTATTTCAGTGAGTTTACATTGGGAGCGCTGGCTTAATCTCTGATATACGTACTTTGGTACGTAATGTATCTACTACTTCTACTACGGAACCCTACATTGCGCGTGGCCCGACACGCACTTGGCTGGTTTTTTTATTTATAACTTAATTTATAGGCATAACTAAAGGTGTGCCGAGAAACTTGTTCAATATATAGGTTTAAAAAGATGTGTTAACGTCTAAATAGTCAACACGTAATACATCAGAAGTTGCCAGTAAAGAAATCATAATATTAAATCGATTATCACTTCTTTATCGATTTTGCATTTTCTCTACTCAAAATGATTTGAGGTAATAGCAAATCTCTATTTGGTCCTTAAACATTACAATGTGTGTATTTTTTTGGTATATATGCGATTAACTACAAATAAGTTCGATTTTGAACCAAATATATAGATAAGATAACCTATGTCCGAATTCCATATCGATTAATCAATATCATTTAAAACTGTAAAATGGCAACACTTTTTTTACTCTTAAGTAAATGTCAATAATGTCATATTCAGTATATTTTGTTTGTTACCTATTTGTTTTGCTCGTGCATATTGTGAATGCTTTTTATGTTTTTGGATCTTTTACGGCTTCTGGCTTTTTCTTTCGGATTTCTACCCTTACCAAATGATTAACTCATTCCTTTCTACTCAAAACTACGAAATACTTTAACTATCCTAATAAAAGTGGGTACACACCTAATTTTTTGTGAGCATATAAAAATACTTCTTGTAATAAAACTATGAATGTCATGGACCTCTAATCAATCTCAAAATTCAAGTTTAACACTCTTTTATCAAATGCAATAACAACTACTACGATTTTTGACTGTCCACATCTGGGCCGGCGTCTCTAAGAAAAATGGGCATTGTTCTTTCCACGGGATCAGGCTAAAACGAGTCATTTAAAAAAGTGTGCGGGTGAACCTGCGAGCATCGTCTAGTCTGAAATAAAAGATAAAGCAGTGGTAGCATAGGGGAGAGAACAATAGACTGCTGCGCAAAGGGTCTTATATTCAAATCCACTTAACAATAAGATTGTTAATTATCACTAATTAATGGGTGAAGGAAAACACTGAGATGAAATGGTTGAGGCTTGTCCATAATATTCTGGAGAGGCATGTGAAGTCAGTCCAACCGCACCTGGCCACCGTGGTGTCCTATGGCTTAACAAAGATGAGATGAGATTTAGCTCAGCATTATTATTATTCACATAGAAGCAGATTATAAAAAAACATATTTTATACTAATTAAGGTTGGCGGAGTTATTGATAACGTTATGGCAGATAAATAATAATAATAATAAATAATTTCTTTATTTTCATATTGTTACACTTACACACATTTACAAAAATATTACCGTGGCAATATTACAGAAAAATGTTTCCATCTATGTCATCATCATTATATCAGCCAATCGACGTCCACTGCTGGACATAGGCCTCCCCCAAGGTTTTCCACACAGACCAGTCTTGAGCCGCCCGCATCCAACCGCCTTCAGCGATCTTGACGAGAGCGTCGGTCCACCATGCGGGAGGCCTACCTCTGCTGCGTCGTCCGGTACGTGGCCGCCACTCCAGAACCTTAACATTTCCATCTATATAAATGTATATTAAACTCTGGTACCCAAGATAAGATCAAACTTGAGTTATAGGTACCAAGGATCTTACAATGATGACAATCATAGGAAATTACACACTAATAATCACAGGAGCTAGTGCAGATGAACCTATTATTCTTGCATTCAAGTATTTTGAATAACAAAATACTTCCATGCAAGAATACAGTTGTATAAATGTTAAGCCCAAATTAGATGTTGTGTGTGTGTATATGTATTTGTGTGTAAGTGTGCGTGTGCGTGCGTGTTGTGTGTGTGTGTGTGTGATAATAATAATAAACTTTATTTGTTAGAATATGGTCACAAAGATCTTAAATAACATAGTATTTTAAAGTACATCATTTTCTGCCTCTTCTGGCGTGCAAATCAAATTAGAATTTATACTTACATTATATTTTGGTATAGTTTACAAATAGACATATCAATAACTCACTAACAAATTCTATTAACAAAACAATTAACAACTTAGGTATGATAAAATGTCAAAAAAGAACAAAACAATAATTAAATGTCAAGAAATGGAATAATGTAAATATTATAGCGTATCATTTAAATATTCATTAATGTCATAATAACATTTCGAGATTAATAAATCTTTTAATACTTTTCTAAATAGATTTATATTTAAATCCTTGTATGAATCGGGCACTTTATTATAAATTTTAGGAGCTAAACAGAAAACACTTTTCCACATCAGGGCTGTATTTGAACTACGAATGCATAGTCTATTGCCATGACGTCTGTTACGTTGAACATTGTCAGAAAGTCGGAGAAACAATTCGGGGTTTACTTTGACGAACAATATGATTTCTAAAATATACATTGACGGTAGTATTAGGATTTTATATTTGGTGAAATATGGTTTACAGCTGTCTGTCACCTGTAACCCAAACCTTTTTTGTTGACCTAATGGATCTTTTTTGCATCTTAAAAACTATGTCTTTGTCGGTAGAATTGCCCCAAAATATTATACCATACCTGAGTAGAGACGCAACAAGACCATGGTAAGCTGTAAGCAATGCTTCTGTGTTGACTGTCGGGGCCAGTTTATATAGTGCATATGAGGCACTGCTGATCCTTTTACACAACTGTTCAACATGGGCCTTTCAATTTAATTTATTATCAACAATCAACCCAAGAAATTTTGCCTGTTCAGTCTCTTGTATGTTATTATTTTTATACTCTATGTTCATTTAAGAGGCCTGGGTTTGTCTCTGACTAAAATACATAATCTTAGTTTTCGATAAATTTATTTTTAAGTTATTATTATCCAACCATCTTATTACAGATGACAGCGTATTGTTAATTCCAGATTCATAGCTTATATTACTTTTACTTTCTATAGCAAGCGTGCTGTCATCTGCAAAGAGTGTCATAGGATACTTAGTTACTTTTGGTAGATCATTTATATAAATTGAGAACAATAAAGGACCCAATACACTACCTTGTGGGACACCAAATTTTACCACACGTTCTTTAGATACATAGCTGTTTTCTTCTTTAGTTTTAAGATCAAGTTTTGTAATTTTAGTTAGTTGTCTTCTATTTGTGAGGTAGGATTTAATCAAGTTTAGGATGTTTCCTCTAATACCATAAGATTCGATTTTCGTTAACAAAATTGAACGGTTGACGTAATCAAAAGCCTGCGTCATGTTGCAGAAAACTGCACAAACGGGCGTTCTTTGATCTATATTGGTCATTATAGTGCTAAGAAAATTATATATTGCCATATTTGTTGTTACTCCCTTTCGAAAACCTTTTTGGTCAGTGCAGAAAATATTTTTTTTCCAAATACGAGTATATGTTGTGACAAATAAACTTCTCAAAGATTTTTGAGATAATTGATATAAAGGCGATAGGTCTGTAGTTTTCGATTAGTTCTTCATTGTCTTTTTTAAATATTGGTTTGATAATGGATAATTTTAGTAAGTCAGGAAACACGCCATGCATTATGCACAGGTTTAAAATATAACTAGTATGACCACATATCAAATCTCCAACAAATTTTATAACCCTTGTAGAGATTTCATCACTGCCTACACTATTGGTATTTTTAAGTTTGTTAATGATGTTTAGTACATCTATTGGCACGCTTGGAGTCATAAACATTGAGTTTTTACAAGTATCTATATGTGAGGAAACATTGTCACCCGTTGCCGTTATGGGTACTATTTTAGCTATAAAATAATCATTGAATTCGTTTACTATTATTGCCGGGTTAGTTATAATCCTTCTAATTCAAAATTCAACAACTAACTTACCAAACGAATCAATCGTTTGGTAAGTTAGTTTTTGAATTTTAAATTATTTGCCACGTAAGTTTACTCTTATTTTGCGATTTTTTTATATTATAATTATTCTGAGCCCTTTTAGTCAAATTTATAATCTTTTTAAACAGTTTTGCGTATTTAACATAGTTAAGTTTATTCTCTGTTGTAGATTTACATCTGTACTTCCAGAGAAGTTGCCTTTTCTTCATGCTACATAGTATAATTC
Source organism: Euclidia mi (assembly GCA_944739405.2). Classification (NCBI taxonomy): domain Eukaryota; kingdom Metazoa; phylum Arthropoda; class Insecta; order Lepidoptera; family Erebidae; genus Euclidia; species Euclidia mi. The sequence goes on along the minus strand of OX123199.2, from coordinate 9,750,549 downwards.
CACATGTTACCCATTTCAGCTTTCTTTTAACCGTTATTGTAAAGAGTCGGGAGGGAACGCCAGTCGTTAAACTTAAAGAAAAAAAAATGCATAGTACGGGCCTTTATGCCCGAACGGCATAGGTAGGTAAGTAATACGATTGACAAAGATATAAACTACTTTCCATACATTTACATTTATTATTTCATTACATCGAACTGTTTTGTGAATATCGATGCAGTTTAAAACTGCGCACCGATATTTAACGTGAAAAAGAGAGAACAAACAACTGGTAGTTTTTTCTGTGTCATTTTGAGAAACTATTGGTGCATATTTATAACGGATGAAATATTAATGTTTTTATAGTTTCTGTCTATTGAATTCGTATTTTTCAGTGGCAGTTTACAGTCATTTACTCTGACAGCTATAAATAAAATTGTTTTGTCTCGACACGTTCCCGCGCAATAAGTTTTTCAAGGGCCTTATTTGTGGTTTACATTCAATTTTTATATATATATTTCATGTGTGCGTGTGTATGTCACTGAACTCCTCCTGACTGGACCGATTTTGATGAAATTTTTTGTGTGTGTTTAAAGGGACTTGAGTATGGTTGAGATTCACAATTTTGTCCAAAACAAAAATCTGGAGAAATAAGATATGGCGGTAGGACGTTCGCCGGGTCAGCTAGTATACCTATATATTTTCATAAAATTTAGTTTTCATGATATGGTCTTCGTACTTCCCGTGGGGGTTGTACGACTTCTAATTATAGAACTGTACTTAAAGTGACTAGATATATGAATATCGTTTTGAGACTTCATTATTAGGTGTTGTTACTTAAATACCAATATTGAAGTGAGAATTTTTTTCTAGACCTATCTAAGGCCTTTGACACTGTGTCTGTTCCCCGTCTCTTGTCGAAGATGGAGGCGGTAGGAATCAGTGGACACGCACATAAAATATTTAAGCATTATCTCACAGACCGATCTCAATGTGTACGAATTAATTCCTTAGTAAGTAACAGCAGACCCATGTTTTACGGTGTTCCTCAAGGCTCAGTTTTAGGATCAACTCTATTTCTATTTTATATTAATGCTTTGTGTAAAATAGACACCCAAAACTGGAAATCCTTGCATATGCAAACGATACGGCATTATTAATTAACGGGAATACCTGGGCAGATACCTTTCAGCACGCTGAAAACGCAATAAGACTAGTTGTAAGATGGTTACCCAAAAACCTGCTAACACTTAACATAGATAAAACCCACTACATTCCATGTGCATTAAAATCAACATCTTTACCCGACCCCACATATACCAACTCAAAGCTCATAGTTGCCAAAAAGAAACATCAACTCCACAGTGTCTCTGTCCCCTACTTATCGAATTGCGTAGCGTAAAATATCTTGGTATCCAAATAGACAGCCTCATAAACTGGACCCAGCATATAGGTACAAGCTCTTACTAGTCGTGTCCGTAAAATGATCTTCATCGTAAAAAAATCGACGATGTACATACATCAATACCATGAAAATGTGTTACTTCGCCCTATGTCAGTCGATCCTTACCTATTGCGTTACTGTATGGGGGCGGAGCGCACAAATCGTACCTCTTGCAACTAGAACGAGCACAACGAGCAGCACTAAAAGTGATGTTGTTTAAGCCATTGCGTTACCCCTCCATCCTTCTTTATGCTGACTGCCAAGTCCTTACAGTACGCCAGCTATTTATACTACAGACCACTTTACGAAAGCATGCCTTCATAGAATATGACCCTAACCACCCAGACAAGCGCCGATCATATAAAGTTTGCAGCACTATTAAACTTAGGACTTTGTTAGCACAGCTACATGGTTACAAAAGCTCAATTACGCAGAAACTGAAAACCTACTTAAATTATCCATATTGTAATATATATCAACACACTCACTGATGAGTAGTATGAGTGAACAATTTAAATTAAACAAAAATGATTTCATTATTGTTTTGGGAGGATGTCATGATCAAAATCCTTCATATCTGGAAATGAAATTACATAATTGGCTGTCATCTATTACAAACACCAATATTATTATAAGTGAGGTTCCTAGGAATAGATATCTGAATGAAACTAAACTTAATTATCTACTTAAATTCATTTGTACCAACTATAATAATGTAAGTTACATGGATATGGATTATTCTACATCCATACCTTACAAAATGAATTTATACTTAGCCAGATCGCTTCTAAGGGAAATACTACATGCTGATTATCAACGCAAATCAAATCAGTACATGCGTTTACACAGCAATGCAAAACCTAACTTACTAATCGATAAGTCTGTACAAACTGATATGGAAACAGATAACTCCATGGTTATAGAAACTCGGGCAAGTAATGTGAATGTTTCTGAAGGTAATACAGGTGACAGTGGTAAAGTATCAGACACCTTTTTTCGTTACTAAGTACTTAACTGTTTTGCATCAAAATATTGCTGGTCTTATAAATAAATCCGATATCTTGTCAGTTTGTCTTGAGGAATTAACAGGGAAAAACTTAACAGTACACGTACTTTGTATCACTGAACATTTTATAAAATCAAGCTACGAAAACCACCTGTGGTGGTGTTTGTATGCTGGTTAGATCACGTTATATGTATAAGGAAATACCAGCAGTCGCATTGTCTTCAATAAATGAAGTATTTGAATGTTGTGCAGTTGAATTAATAGATTATAAAATTGTGATAATATGTATGTATAGAACTCCAAAGAATTCCAATCTTAATGTCTTTTTATAAAATTGGAACAATTGTTAACGGAAATATGTATAAAGAAATACGAAAACATTATACTGGCAGCAGATTTCAAAATTGATGTCTTAAAAACTAATTACATTACAAAATAATTTAAATATATACTTGAAACCTTTAATTTGTCCCTTGCCACAGCCCACTAGAATGCAAAGTAAAACGTGCATAGACAATATTGCTCACAACATAAAAAAAACATGTAAGACGGAAGTGTTAGAATTCGCATTGTCTGATCACACTTACCTTACTTACCTACCTACGCCGTTCGGGCATAAAGGCCCGTACTATGCAATTTTTTTTCTTTAAGTTTCACGACTGGCGTTCCCGTATTATTTCGCTTCACAATTATTTATGTGATGCCACATTTCTGAATATTATAACAGAACATTAAAGTAATCTATACACAGGCTCCCTTAAATAAGTTATCAGAAGCCTGCACTGTTATTAACACAGACTTGGCGCGGATCAGTGCGTGCACCAAGAAGCACGGACTTTTAGTTAATCCTGAAAAAACCCAACTAATTATTATCGGCAGTCCCAAACTGGTCTTGAGAATTAGTTGGTCCAATTTACCACAAATCTGTTTTGATGGAAAAAATCTCGTTTTCAGTAAAACGGTTAAAAATATGGGGATCTACCTCGATGAAACTTTGTCGTGGAGGTGTCAAATACAAGAAACGAGTCGCAAGTTGTTTGCATCAGCAGGTTCGTTGCGTAGATTACGCAACTTACTTCCTACCACCACGAAGATTGCGCTTGCTCAATCTCTGCTTCTGCCTATAATTGACTATGCTGTCGTCAGCTATCTTAACCCCACTGAAGAGCAGCTGGATAAACTTGAGCGTCTCCAAAACTTCTGCATACGATTTATATTTGGACTGCGCAAATATGATCACGTTTCTGATTCTCGCAACAAACTCAAGTGGCTGCCAATTCGTCTTCACAGGAATACTCACATTCTTACATTGTTATATAATGTAGTATTTAATCCCAGTACTCCTTTTTATCTCAAAGAACGATTTAAATTCCTTCATGACGCACATATAAAGTCCTTGAGGTCCTTTGAGAATTTGACTCTGGAGATACCGAAGCATTCAACAAATTACTACGACAAATCTTTCACTGTCCGGGCTGTGCGCTTATGGAACTTTACAACTAGAGATCCGAAGGGACACACACCATATATACATTCAGAGGTATGTTAAAAAAGCATTATTCAAATCATTAAGATAATACATTAATTACCTTCACTAGTTATTATCTGTATTGTTTAGTATGTATAAAGATATTTATTGCATGTGCATACATTATGTATGTATCGTATATATGTAGGTATATTTATTTGGTTTTGTATGTATATGTGTATTTTATTAAGAACTGAATTATTCATTTAATATATTACTACACCATCACCAGTATATATCTATCTATCTCTCTTTCGAAATATAATTAAGGCTTACGCACACAGTAGTATTTTCTAAAATAATCCGATTCCTGCTCTGTTCTATAACCTACTTCCTATTTACGGTATTAAGTTTGACATTTAAATAGACACTATGAACAATTGTTCGTATACTATTCATAAACATGTGTTTCATATTGTGTTAATTGTTTTAATCGTCTTTTGATATCATACATTTATTTAGCAAAACGTAGAGACGCTTATTACATAACTTCACGCCTTTATCCCCGAAGGGATAGGCAGATAGGTATTAAACACCCACTTTTCGCCAGTTATGTTTCGGTCCCAATGTGATAGGGGGCGAGCCTATTGCCATCTACCGGGCACATTACATTACGGAAAATACAAAAATATTTTTGATGGCGCCGAATCTCATCTCATTATTCAAGTTATTGTTATTTTATCAAGTACGAAACATGCTATAATAATATGTGGGCGAGTAAGAATTGAGTTAAACTAAAACACACGAAATGTACTAGCGCTAAATGAGACATCGTAAAAATACCCACCACATCTGTGTTCGCGATTTTGTATTAATTTCCTAGACGCAACCAATGACTAGTACTAGTAAAGGAACTATTTATCAATATTTGTATAATAAATATGTAATGGAATATTATTTCACCATAACATATTCAAAAACGACAAAAATATTTTACAAAATATCATGAAATGTTTTGGTAACATTTGATGATATCAATTTGCTCCGTTTACTTTTCGTGTAGGTACCGCAAAACCGCTAACTTTTTTCTAGCAAAACTAAGTTGCAATTCATACCGGCAATTGCGAATTCACATTTAAACAAATAAAAGCAAAAAGAGTTGAGCGACTGACAAGGTCTTCGTATAAAAATACAGTTTATATTAAAAGCAAACAGAGAAATATCAGAGGATATGTCTCGTTCATAACATTGATTCAATTTTCACGTTGTGTCATGATGTGAAACACGAGTTGATTGAGTTTCGTATTAATCACTTCGCGATCTTAAACATGGTTTGCGTCATATCCTTTCATGAAAATTATGAATGGGCTTACGCAATGCGTAACATTTTGAAAGAAAGAGATACATAACATCATATCATAACATAACTTCACGCCTTTTATCCCCGAAGGGATAGGTAGATGTGAATTACACACCCACATTTAGCCAGTTATGTTCCAATGTAATAGGAGCGAGCATATTGCCATCTACCGGGCACATTGTTGAGCGAGCGATAATTAACGTTAATTTTTAATACACATATAACTTTGAAAAGTCAGAGGTGTTTCCTGACCCGTGAACCCGAGACCATCGTCTCGGCAGAGATAGAGATGATCTAATTTTGGCAAATTGATCTCTTGTGTCCAAGTGTTAAGCTTTATTTTCTTTTTGTGTGAGTGGTCAAGTCTGGTGTCGGAGATTTCAAATCGCTCAAAGGCCTTCAACACGGCCTAACGATATTTTTTCTGAGACAAATGTCGGGCGCGACAGCTTTACATGCCCTCGGAAGCATGGTAGCGCGATAACGTAAATGCCAGACGTGGTCACCCATCCAACTGAAGACCTTTGCAAGCGTCGCTCAACTATGCCAAACTAATACGAACGGGAAGGCAAGTCTCGCTATGAGCGCCACAAGTATTAAGCAGAACAATATTTTGATCCAATTCGCTTAGAGTCTTGTTTAGCTTTAAAATAAGGAGAAACACAGATATAATTATTATACTATCATTGGTAAATACGAAAGATGCATAAATGACAACACTTTCAACAATTGGTTATGTAAAGTTGTCTCATAAAGTAAGTAGTAGTCGCCGGCCGCTTCGCCTCCTCTAAACTTTCAACCTTCACTTTACCTCTATATATATATTTAAATATATTTCCTTAGTCATAAAGAGAACCCGCTGTATATATTTCATGTTTCTAGCTACATCAGTTAGGGCTCTGCGATAATATATCAGACCGGACAAGTAATTTTATAAACGTATATGTGACTAGCTGTTTTCCGCGGTTTCACCCGCGTCCTGAGGGAAATACTTCGCGTACCCGGTTAATTTAGCCTAAGTTACTCCTTGGTACATCAACTATCCGCCAGTGAAAGTCCCGTAAAAATAGGTCTAACCGTTCCAGAGATTAGCGAGAACAAACAGACAGACAGACAGGCAGACAGACAGACGGACAGACAAAAAATGAAAAAAAAAATCATTTCGTTATATGTACCGTGTAAACATCCATATGCATTTAGTAAAAAGCGGTTATTTTAATATTACAAACAGACACTCCAATTTTATTTATGTGTACGTGTTTAATATTTTGGCCTAGCTGTCACGCTTGACAAGACCTAAATTTTGCCAGTTACGAATGGATGTTGCAGCGTAGAATAAGCATATTATTAGATAATAGTACACATCGCCGGCCCATACCATCTTAGAGCATTGTAATCAAATAAATGAACATTCCTAATAAAGAAAATATAGTAATGCAATGGTTAAAAAACACACATTTTGTCTAGCTATGCTAAGCACCCACGCAACAGGCACTGTCCCAAAGCCAGACACACAACCCACTAACGCTGAACCTTTCTTTGCAGACGCAGTCATAAACTTGCCACTTTATTCGAGACCCGGCGGCATGACACCACCAATAAATAAATGTTGTAGAGATGGCTGCCAAACAAACGAGGTCACCTTATACTCATTTTGTAAATATTTGTATACGACATAATTAAATTTAATTTGTTAATGTGTTTGTCTACGTAACTGTGAAGTATAACTCTATTGAAGTGACCCTATTGTTTGACGTACTAAAATTAAAATGCATAATTGTGTGACAATTAAAATGCATTGTCAACGGTGACCGAGCAGTATCTAACTTCGGACACAAAGAGTTTGGTAGCTTAACGTTTCGTCATGCGAACAGAGTTTTGTTTTCAGTTGCATTGTTCGACATCCTGTGTTTACTATATTTCGGGTTTAAGTTGATGCACGTGTTTCCTACGTTCTGAAATTTATTAATATTTAAAAAGTACTTATTTGTTTAATTCATGCTACATTTATGACGACCGGTTGGCGCAGCAGGACTGTTGTTGAGTGTTGCGACTGCCCCGCCAAAGGTCGCGGATTCCCGCTCAAGTCAAACAGTTGTGTGCGTGAACATGGATGTTTGTCTCGGTCTGGGTGGTTCTATGTATAATAAATAAGTATGTATTTACAAAAAAGTATATATGTATTGTCTAGTCATTGTTTAGTACTATGGGAGTACAAGTTCTGCTTAGTTTGGGACTAGATGGTGTTGTGTGAATGTGGTAGAAGATTATTATTATTATTAAATTAGTTCAGATTCGTCTATTTAAAATGTCCGAGACAAGTTTAAAATTATGGCTGCACCGCTATTTGTCACTGATTGGTTTGCGTGCAAAAACCAAGTATTTGCTGAAACCTAAATAGTTAGTTAGTTGGTAACTGGTGGGCATTATACACTCTGTTCGTATCGGCTAATAGAAAACTGATCTTGTTTATAACAGGACCATGTCTAACTTAAAACCTGTAATAGAACTACAATGAATCTAAAAATTAGTTTTACTTTCTAAGTGGGTAAGTTTATGAGGCAGAGAAAATTAATTGTCTATTTGTTAGTAACAAACACAGAAGGCTTACATATAAACCTTTAGGTACTGATGTGGTTTAGTCATATCATAAATGGTGACGTGACGTCTCCCAGAAGCCTTAGTGAATAGTCGAAATAGATCATTTATATTTACTAATTTGCACAAAGTTTAATTATATTAAGATTCGTTTATTATTATTTTATCAAGTCAGTAAAAACCACAACCTTTTCATAGGATGACAGTATTTATTTGGTAGAAATGATATAACCCATATTTCGCTCACCTAAAAAAATATTAGTTATAATCTCAACGATAAGAAAGTTATTTAGAATTATTTTGGGACAATTTATTGTATTTTAAACATTAGTTATTATTATAGTACTGCTAAGGCAGTGATTGCTTCTGAAAACACGTAAATATTTTGGAATAGATCACTTGGTGTATGGTTAACTATTGTTTAACAAAAAACGATTATCGAACAAAAGATCATTTTACAAACAACGTTTGAAAAACTAATCATTTGACAAACTTTCATTTCGCAAACATATTATTTTAAAAACAATAATTTGACATAATATAGGTTTCGCAAATGTTTTACTTGAGAAATAATTAAACTGTTAAAATATTATTTTAATAATAATCACATGACTAAATTATTCGTTTGCCAAATTGGAGATTGTACAAAAAGTTAGAAGATAAATTATTAGTTTTTAAAAATAACTAATTTGTCAAAAATAAAATACAAAATTCTTTATTGCTTATAAATTGTAGTATTACAAATCAATGTGATCTTAAAACTAGAAAGTTCATCACAATTTAACTCTATAGGCATGCAATTGATTGCAATATATTAAAAAGATATATTATACAGTAATTATATACATATTTATCTAATAGTATTAGACTAATACTATGATTTATGTTTATCTATATTATTTGCGAAACTAAAATTGATTGGCGGTTTGATTCACACAAGAAAAATCATAACCTTATACCTAGAGTGTAACATATTATTGCATTGGTTTAATATATTTACGCGTTGTAACCAATACTTACGCGAAATTTTGAAAATATTAAATTTTTATCTTGGACATTAGTCTTTTCAAAAAAATACACACTGCCTGAATTAAGCGACATAAGTAGAATTCGGTTCTGGCAGGTGTTCTGTGGTCGCAGTTCTGACCTAACCTAACCAGCCATTGTTTCAGTTGACCCTACACAAAGATTGTTTTATTAACGTAGATTTTGGTTACTACAATATTTACCAAGCAATGGATTTTGTCAAATGTTATTTATGCTTTACGTTGTTTTGCCAACTAACATGTTTAAAAAAATAATCAATTTGTAAATTAATGTTTTAGCATAATATTTTTTTCAGTAAATATATTATCTAATGAGTAGTTTATTAAACAATAGTTTGTAAAATAATAAATTTATCAAGTATAATTTTGTCAAATTTATTGTTATTTTTCAAATGTTTCTTTTTTTATTTGTTTTTCGTCAAATGATCGGACACCTCTTTCGCCAATTGATTATTCTTCAATCGGCGTTTCAGGTATAACTAAACCGTAAACAAGGATCTGATGAAACGGTGCTCAAGGAATATCAGGAACAGCAGTGCAGGTCTTGTACAGAGCGGCTAACCGTTGACATTACCCAAATCAAAGAAAAAAAATGCGAGAGGCTGGTTCTAGGACTTGATAAATCTTATATATAAAATTCTCGTGTCACAGTTTTCGTTCCCATACTCCTCCGAAAGGGCTTGACCGATTTTGATGAAATTTTTTGTGCTTATCCGGTATCTATGAGAATCGGCCAACATCTATTTTTCAAAAAAAAAAATAATTGCAAAACAACGTTTGCCGGGTCAGCTAGTAATTGTATATTTTTTTGTCTATTTTATCAACATCCTGTTAGTTTCATTGCAGACTATTAGTGCCGGCTTTTTGGACAGTGAATCAAATATGTGTGATCTTCTGACTGCTCAGAATCCGTTTCATGATCAGACTGTTAGTAGAAATCTGCTATACAATCGGGATTGTTTATTTTTAGGGTTTATTATGTGTACCAGTAGCGAAATATATTAAAAAATGGAAAAGTAATGACTGTCAAAACGCTGTCTAAAGTTCAACTAGCTGTCCTTTTGACTATAACTTGTCTACCGGCCCGCTGCTGATCACGGATCTCTCTGCATAGGAAGGTAGCCTCGCTAGAAGTTCAGAATGACTGGCCGCACACATCCAAAATATTATTTTGAAGAATATACACATGATATCCACCAATATGGAGATTTCGAAAGCTAATGATTGATACTTTCATGCGTACATAACTTCGAAAAGCCAATGTCTCAAATACTTTCGATCAGAACCCCCACTATCAAATTTAGGCTATCGTTACTTTAATACATTGCTATTTATTATGCATATCTTAGCTTGTTATAGGTTATTGGCTGTCTGACCTATGATATTCTAAATGTTGTTGCCAGCTTGCACTAAGCCTAGCGTAGATTAATGCATATTTAATTTATATCTAAATTAAGATCTGTACACAGCGGTGAGATACATTTTAAACAGTATATTTAGGCGCTACTGGGTTTAGTTATTAAACTGATGACGTAATTGCCTAGATTATTTTAATCGGGAGAATTTGAGTGGAGAAGTGCCTCAGAGTCAACGTAAATGCAGAATTATAAACCCTTCGCACCAAACTACTATAGACAGGAGTAAGAACACGTAATTAAAAACACTAGTTATCACGACACATAATAATTCACTGTTCCATAGATTTCAAAGTTATATAATATTCATATATATATATATATCACTGCCTCGTTGGTCTCGTGGCATAAATGTGCGCGTGGGATTGAGAGGTCTCGGGTTCGATTCCCAGTTCGGGCAAAATGTTATTGGGTTTACCGTCAGGCAATTCTCAGTAACAGCACAGAGTCTGGTAATGTGCCCGGTACGGCAATAGGCTCGCACCCTATTACGTGGGACCTAAAGAATTCCAAAACAAAGAGCCAAGGGTAATTAAAAGTCCGCTATGCCCTAGCCCTTAAGAACTGCGGTTTTATTCCTCTCAGGAGACAAACAGTTTTGTGATCCACAGATTTAAGATGCCTTTGCTTTTTAAATTAAGAACTGCTAAATTTGTTGACTATTTGTTTTTTTTTTATATTAGGTCCTTACACTAAGCTATCAATAAGGTTTATTATTCTTTCCATAAAGGAACTGGTGTAAGAATGTAATATCATCGTGGACATCACGCATGATTTTTTTCTACAACAAGTTAAGGAAACGTTATAGCGATGCGATGCTTAACGACTATATTATAAAATAATGTTTCTATGTTTGTAAAGATTAATCCGATTATCATTATATTTCTATACTTGATACCTACGCTAGCAAACATTTCTAAAAAATATTCATATTGTATATAATCAGATTATGTACTTAGCTGTAACTTTTCCATTGCCGTTAGGTCAAGTGGAAATATAATATATGGGAAGTTATAATTCGCATATATTTTTAAGAACTCTAGAGACCATTAATAATAAATCTCAAATATCTTTTTGTATTGTTAAGTGGAGTTATATTTGAAGTATGGTTTACTTCACCGATATTTTTAAGAACACTAGAGAGCATTTTTAATAAATCAAAATAATATGTTTTTGTGTTGATTGCTTTCAACGAATAATTTAAGTCGGAAATAAATATTTTCTGAAGGCGGTACCTTTAGGCTGAATACGACCCCTTTGCGTAGCAGTTTTTTTGGGTCTAGTCCTACCTTAAAAAAGTATTCTCTAACTAATTAAAAAAGTTGTATCTGAGTAATAAACATGCATTTTTTACCATTAGAAAGCTAATACGATGTAAAATAACATAAAATTTAAAAAAGTAGGATAAAGGGGACGATTTTTCGAGAAATTTTAAAATTATTGTAAAAATGATGAAAAAAATACCACATTTTCATCAAATACCTTTTTATTCTAATCTTATGGCGTTTATTTTGTTATTGGCACGGCCTATTATTAAAAATCATTTCAAAATTTATTCCATTTTGATGGGACATTAATAGTTATAACAATTTATTTAAATAGGGTTAGCAGCTGCAACTTAAAATTTTAAAATATTCATAACCTATAGATTTTTTTTTACATTTTTTTCGTCGATGAAATTGTGTGTAGTTACCATGGTTTTGATATGTGCACTTTATAAAGACTCACACTGTATAATATATCAGCAAAGTATGAAACTGCATCGTAGGTGCTAACGCTATCTGTTGCTAAGACTAACATTAAATTACATATTTTATTCTGTAAATAATTATTATTTTTGTTAAAATTAAGGATTATATAAAACTAAAATAAATTGGTAGAATAACTAACCGCCTTGTACGAACAACATATCTGAAGATCCTGAATTAGTCTGGATTGGTATCACGTTTTCTTATATTTACCGTCTTAAATATAAGTAGGTAGGTATAACAAAATTACCATCGTCATTTTGATGCACAGATTAAAACGAAACTCTAGTATAGTAATTATATTCTCAAATAGTGTCTATCTCCTCTCAGCGTCAGAAGCCTAGTTGACTTGATAGTTCCTACTCGGCTGTCTCAAGAAAGCTACAAAAAGTATCTGATCGGCGACCCTATTATACAAGTTTTATAAACTGAAATTATTTCCAACTTACACTGCCCGTCATCCGATATTTCCTCCTCGGTAATCAAAGTGTATTTAATGAGCCCCCGTTAAAGGTACATTAGGTACATATTTTGAAATTAAACTACAGATTACGGATTTTATCGCGTTACATTGGGTTCACTAGTTATTACATTTAAACTGAATGAATAAAAATGTTCGGGTACTTTGAGATAACTTATACTTTCAAGAAATGAAGACAAAAATCACCTCAATCTGCTGTGAACATGAATCCTGTAAAGAATTCGAAGCGTCGTCGGCTAGTAATACAAATGTAGTTTCTAGATAATTCGGTTTAAATGTAATAACTAGTGAAACCAATATAAAGCGATGAAATACGTAAACTGTAGTTTAATTTCGATGTGTAACATTCGCGTAAATCCAAGAAAATACTACATTACATATTCTTCCGCTAGCGTTTATTATACTAACATCCTTCTCTGTCTTCCCCCCTGGGAAACAGGCGTGAGTCTTTGTATGTATGTACATATGTTTACATAGTAAGTATAATAGTATATTCATTTTGAAAATATCTATCTATCATTTTTCACCTAATCTTACCGTTTTGCCGGTGACATATCAAAAAGCAAATTAAACGATCTTAAAGTTGAACCGTGTACTCATCGAATTATAAGTTAGCCGACGAGCCGACGATGGATGGATTTAACACAGCAAACTCTCGCTAACTGTCCATAGACGGCTGGTTGTAAACTTTCCTCATGTCAAATAGTAACAAGTTAGTTTCCACATCATGTAAATAAGCCGCAGCATATTTGAAATTAAAACCACGTATCATAAATTGTTTTGACTCTGCTTACGGCACTTTTATATTAGACCGTCGGTTGGCAACTAGTCTACTGCCGCGTGACAACATTGCCGAGTGTCGTAAATGGTACTAAGTATTCGACGAAAAATTGGGCGAAAGCAGTGCGATAGTAAACTTACCCACAGACGTACTACTGCGCTTTTGAATGGGAAACAGAATTGATTCAATTTAAAAATTGTGGAACTGTCAGTGTGCGACAATGCATGGGCGGTTCTGATAGAGTGCGGCTATGAACGATTGTTCAGTTCTATCACACTAACTCCAAACGGTTTTCGTGCGGCAGCAGACTGGCTAGAGCAGCCGTCTAATCTGAAAGCGCGGTTATCGTTGTAATGATCTACAGTTTTTATGAATATTATAATTGTGTTTGACCCAGTTCCACATAATATCTAACGTTTTTATTTTTCTAGTAATAAGAACTCGTGCTCTAGAAATTGTGCACTCATTTTGGACTACTAGAGGATAATGGTTCCTTGAGGAAACTGTTGTTAAGTAGCAATTTTGTAAAGATTCTAGGTACCCTAAGAGCTGCTTTAGATTAAACCAACTCCAAATGTTATATTCTATAACTCCATATTTCAATCATTTAAAAATCACGACGATAATCTGTTTTGCAGCCTTTACAACAGTTATGTAGTCTCCTAATGAAAGCCGCTGTGCAAATGTATACACAATAAAGCTAGGAAACGTTTAGCTCGAACTGTTAATGTGGTACACCAATAGATATCTACACACAACGCGTTAAATAATTACGAGCTAGACTAGCTCGGCTAGTCAAGGCCTTAATCAATTTAGGCAATCAATTACGCTAAACAATGAGGAGTTGGAGCACATATTGAAGTAAAACAATAGGGAACTAACGATTTTGCCTTAACCTTTCAATGCTCTTTCTATACGCCAACTGAATAATCAATATTGAGATGTTTTTCTGCATAAAGATTTTCTGAAAATTATTTTTAAGTTATAGAGATATATTTGGGCTGGGGCCTTTCTGCGAAACATACGAGTTACGTATTCCTAAATTTGACACGTGTAACTCAACTACTCATTACTTAACCTTAGCTCGCGGTACGAGACCAATCGCATAAGCGAGCAGGATTTTATACATCGACCCATGTAAATTTAATCGCTTAAATTAAAACGTGGAACGAGATACAATTTTATTAATTACATTGTAACTTGTCAACGAGGCCTTTACCTTGCGTGGTGTAATTAATTTGTGAAGGGGACATATCTAAACGTTCCCTGATTATACAGTTAAATTTAAGCTCCAAGTAGATATTTGAATTTGGTTTGATTCGACTTCGAGCAGCCGACTTAATTAATCGAAATCACTAGGGACATAACTAAAGATCAAAGCCTATCACATCGACCGCCGTCGTTATCCTGTAAGTTTTAATTAGTTCGATGAAATATTTGACTGGGTCAGGAACCGCGTCTTAGCTATATTAGCAGGTACATATTATTTATGGTTTATTTAATGTATTTTATTTAAGTTTATACTTAAGAATGACGAATGAATGTAACCGAATTATGTTATCAAACATCTGTATTGCGCTAAAGCTACTCAATCTAAATATCAAATCTAGATCCTAGGATACTTAGTTATACCTAATTTATTTTAATTATCTTTCCACTTACACAGAATATGATTTGTAGCATCCTAATATGTATTATGACGCGTCAAATTATGTTATGTCAATTCATGAATTCAAAGATAAATTATTTTGGTTATGTAGGTATACATTAGCTCCTAATTCAAATTTTTGTTTGGAAGAAATCAAGATCAATTTATTTTACTGCACAGAAAATGTATAAAAGGTTTACATTTTTCTTCACGTCATGTAGTAAATATAGTACCTATAAGTCTACCAATTTTTGCTCCAGTTTTCCTACTTTAGCGCCCACTTTTATGCGATTTGACGCTCGTAAACTGACTCACAGTAAGTACTTCACGTAAATATAAAACACTAAAATGTGCTGCTTCACTGAGAATAGTTACGAATTATTTTAAAAAGGCTCCGTGATAAGACATACGTGAACGTAATAAAACAGTTTTAAACTGATTTAGGACCTGCGTTTTTCGTTTAGATTATAAAACTGAAATAAAGATACAGATTTATAATTTAAGAAGAATAAATGTGTTTTCTGTACATTGAACCGCTTACTCGCATCTAAAAAATATAGAAATTGGATCGCTCGCGGCTTTTCCAGAAATCACAATTATTTCTGAAGACCACACAAAAGTCGTACAGCAGATTTTACGTAAAGTTCAAACATACAAACATTACATCTAGCCGGGTGACTTCATAATTATCAGCTCTGTATATAAATGTCGCACTGCTGGGCACTGGTCTCTTCTCACTATGAGAAGGATCCATAGTCCATCATGCTAGGCAAATGCAGATTGGCAGACTTCACATGTCATTCGATATAAGGAAAGCTTTTAGACATGCAGGTTTCCTCGCGTTATTTGACTGCACCTTTTAGCAGACGATGATTATCAATTTAATACGCACATAACTTCGAATAGACATTAGGGCACCCTGTGACCCTCAGTCTAGCTGTCTGTAGGTCTCTCCACTAAAAGATCGCTGCGGAGAACTTCATATTGTAATTATTATGGAATGATGTATTAGGTACCTTTCACCAAAAAATCCACTAGGTAAATATTACAAAAATTCTACTCTTTACACCAGGACATGAAAAGATAGCATTATATTGGCATTCATCGGTAAGTCTATACAAGTGTATACCTACAACATGGAGATAAATTGCCGGTGAAGGATCTGATATCAAGTCTAATTTTTGTACACATTATTGGCTTCTCTTTGTTGTTAGTAATAAAAAGTTCAAAATGAGCGATATTATGAAGGCGGCAATTTAAATACATAACTTGCTAATAACATCTTACTATAATATTTCTGTAATGTAAGCAAGCGTGAATTGTTGCATGTAACTATAATGTTATTTGCATTGAAATAAAAAATAGTAATAAGTAATAAATTTGTTGTAAATGGATTTGGATTCAAGAGAAGTCACTTACGAAAGGAAAAAACGTTCTACTGTGGAAACGTTCATCGTTAAAGTTTTAAATCATAGACATACCTTAAAATCTGTTTTTAGGATTCAATAAACGGCGGCATTGGTATGTAAGGTGTTAAACCAGAAACTTTTTGTTCAACAATTCCTAAATAGTAATATTTATTTTAATTGTGGTCACGCAAAATCATACTACAGCCCTGCGATTGGTAGACAATCTCTGCGCAAACATTACACATTTCTGATCATCAGACGACAATACGAAACCCATTTCAATAGTTATAAAATCATCAACAAGTAGTCGGCTATACGCCGAAATCAATCTTATTACTTCCGATATTTAGATGATTTTCCAACTGCAGAACGTATTACCATTTTTTTCGTATTCTTCGTAAACACAAAAGGCTCACTGTCGGCACATAATTTTAATAGATGACTCAGATCAAATTTCTATAGGCCAACCTAATTAAGAAACCATATTATAATATTTTTTTGTTGTATATCTCATTTCCAAGTATTTATCGTACTGACATTTGCCGAGAAATTAGTTTAAACTTGTAAGATATTTGATTTCGCTCAGTGTAACTTGTTCAAATGTGAAATAAACCTGACGAATGTTGCTGCATATGTACAATACATTATTATTTAAGGTTTTAAGATATTTTCCACGCGTAAGCAACAATTGTTTCGTGAAGATAGCAATAAACTACCGCACAGGGAGAGCTGGTTTCGATTCGGCACGCGCCACCGACTTTTCGAAGCTAAGTGTGTCTTTAATTATTTATAGACCAACGTAATATATGTATATTATGTTAAAAAGTAGCCGTGTGGTTGACGGCATAGAATACAAGTGTCACCACCCCCTATCTTCCCGTGGGTGTCGTAAGAGGCGACTAAGGGATAACACGATGCAAATACCATCTTTGCGTAGAGACGGAAAACTCGACATCAAAGCCTATTCGACTGCCTCGTTGGTCTCGCGGCATAAATGTGCGCGTGGGATTGGGAGATTCTGGGTTCGATTCCTGGGTCGGGCAGTGTTGGTGGGTTTTTCTGTCACGAAATTCTTAATAGCAGCACGGAGTCTGGAAATGTGCCCGGTACGGCAACAGGCTCGCCCCTTATTACGTGGGACTAAAGTATATCTGGCGAAAAGTGGGTGTAGAAATACACCTCTGCCTACCTCTTCGGGGTTATAGGCGTGAGACTATGTATGTATGTATGTTAAAATCCTACACATAGTAAGAAGTCCATGCACAGAAAGGTGACTGTTTATCTCCAGGGCTTATATATTTTATTTTATTTACATCACGTGTGACGCAATGGTTATGGTGGTTGCTTCACCACTATGCAGCAGCGAGGGTTGTGTCCAAAATGGAAGACATTTGATGCTGAAAATAATAGAGCTGAGCCTGAGTGTCCTTTGTGTTTAGGAAAATCCTTTGCAGCACATTTTAAGTTGGGTATATTAAGGTCTTACATGAACTAAAGCAAAAGTAGGCAAGAATTGAGGATATCGTACAAATCGTCTCACTTCTCGAGATAACCACCGCGATGAAAACAAATCACAAAGCCTTTTTAACTGTGCACGTAAACATAATGAAAAGTTTCCACGTTTAGATAATTATAAAAACCTAATTGTTTCATTAAGGTTTGAGTAATAAAATCAAAACCATGTTTCATTCATTTCTCTCATCGTGAATGTAAGATTTTTACTTATAATACGTGTAAAATTCTTTGGTCTGTGTGCAGTACTTTTTAAGGGCAAAACGAATGTTAGACGCTATGAAAAGATCTGATTCTCAATATATCTTTTTAAAGAAAGCTATAGAAACGTAATTAAATAGAGGTAATCCAAATAATAAGTTGGTATTATAATGCTGCCGCTATTATAATACCACCTTAGGTAATAAATTCCAAACCCTCCAGCTCGGATTTGGTTCCAAGGGGGGTTGCTAGGCTGCTATACATGCCCTGTCGACCTACCTTGGCTGTAATGGGGGAGAGGTTATCTTAAAGGTTGATTTAAAGAACGCCTTTAACTCAGTGAACTGGGACACCTTGTTGACACAAGTTAAAATGGAAACACCCAAAATTTACAACTTTTTTGGCAGTGTTATAGAAACCCTTCAAAATTGATCTTCAAGGAAAATCTTCTGGAATCCGCTGTTGGCTGTCAACAAGGCGACCCTTTTGGACCTCTCATTTTAGCATAGCTATTCATACAATCATCAGCTAGTTAAATTCAAAATGTAATATCTGGTACCTAGATGATGGCAGCCTAGGAGGCGATGTAGAAACAGTTTATCAAGATCGGGCTTTTTTGAAATCTAAATTTTCATCCATAGGCTTAGACCTAAATCCAACTAAATGTGAAATTTTCATAAACGACAATTTAAATAAATCCTCTATACTTTCCAAATTTCAATTACTGACTCCCAATATTACCCACATTGAAAAAGTTCTCTTCGCCTCCTTGGGTCCCCGATTTTAGACGAAGGTTTCGATTCATTTATTCACTATAAAATTCAAAATTTTAGTGAAATTTCTCAAAATTTACATTCATTCGGCTTTCACTATAATTCGGTATTGTCTTGTCGTGCCTAAATTTACCCACGCTATTCGAGCTTCGCCTTTTTGGAAAAATCGAGCCAACTAATTGAAATGGACAAATTATACAAAATACTCTTAGTCAAATTTTGAAGATGGCACTGAATGACCGATTGTGGCTACAGGCGTCCTTACCTGTACGCTTTGGCGGCCTCGCCGTTCGCAAAATTTCCGATGTTGCCCACCAGCATTCCTGTCCTCGGTTTACAGCACCGCAAAATTGACCAGGAAAATCTTAGCACCAACACTGGTCGATTCTGAGGTGCCGTGTATGACCGATGCCATGAATGCTTGAAGAAGAGCTTGTCCAAGCACTGAGTTACCCCGATATCTATCCTCTCAGAGGCAGTGGGATGGACCGCTTTGCAGTAGAATGCATCATGCATCCGCATCGCCTCTTGCCTCCGTCTAGGCGCGCCATGTGTTACTCCACATCGCTGTCACTGTGGAGGGGCTGTCGACAGCCTTGGTCACCATGGCCTGTCATGCAGCAGGAGTGCAGGTCGTATTTTACGACACGGAAACCTTTATGACATTCTCCGTCGGGCTCTTGTCATCGCTGGCGTTCCAGCCACCTTGAACCTCAGTGCCTGGTACGCGACGACGGCAAAAAACCAGACGGTATGTCTTTACTGCCATGGAAGTTGGGTAGGGCTTAGGTATGGGACGCTACGTATGTATCGACATAGATGGTGCGAGGGTATCGACCCTCGCACCATCACAGCTTCCTAGCACAGCGGGTTGTGCGGGCGCTGCTGCTGCTACAGCGGACACCCTCAATTGGCGCAATTACGTAAACCTAGTAGGGGTTTACGTATTTGAGCCGTTTGGGTCGAAACGTTGGGGCCATGGGGTCCAAGAGCTAGGTCTCTTTTTAGAGACCTCGCAAAGAAAGTGGTCGACGCCTCGCATGTTAAGTATCGTCATACAACGTGGCAATGCTGCCAGCGTTCTGGGAACGCGTCTAGTTGACGGCGATGTGGATGAATTTCTTGACGCCCTCTAAATTATTTTTTTTTCTTTCTAAGCAACACATACAAATTTCAATTTTACAATGTGTTTTCGCATTAAATCCTTAGTATTTTCTTATTTATATTATTTTAAATGCTTTTTTGATATTAAACAACAATTATTATTTTTCTTTAATAATCTTAATTAACAATAATTACGAGTAAGTACTGTATGTACGTAGTACAAAGTAAGGTGCCTAATCAACTTAACTTAAACTAAAATTAAATGGTTGTACAAAAATTGCATAATTTAATACAAAGTGTGGCCTCCTCTGTTATTGAGAACTTGCTGGCACCGATTATAATCGGTGCCAGCAAGTTCTCAATAACAGAGGAGGGCTATTAATAGAATCGATGAGATTGTTAATGTTATCCTGCGGTAACCACTCCTAATGAAATTTTAGTAAGTCCATCAGTTGTTGGGTTGTTGTCACTCCATCCAAGTCCTTTAAAACACATCTCTGGAGCATGTCTCATGCTTGCTCGATGGGGTTGAGGTCTGGCGATTGTGCAGGCCAAGGCAATACCAGGATGTTTTGCCTTGCCCAGTACTCCCGTGTGTGCAAAGCTGTATGCGAACGCGCATTGTCATGCATCAACATGAAATCGGAGCTAAGCATTTGTGCGAATGGACGGACATAAGGCCTTAGAACATCCTCAACGTAATTTACAGCGTTCATGTTACCATTTACAAAAACGAGCTCAGTTCGTATGTTCTTCATAATACCCGCCCATACCATAACTGTAAAGCCGTTGTATAGATGCACTTCCTGAGCACACCTCAGTCTTTCAGTATTTCCAGAACGACGGTACACTCTTACCCTTCTAGTATCAGGCTTGAACCCAAATCGAGACTCATTGCAAAATAAAATTTTATCCCATTGTTCCCGGGTCCATGTAATATGTTCCCTACACCATTCATTTCGACGAGCGCGATTCCCGTGACGTATCGGTGGGCACCTAATTGGCCGTCGCGCTCGTAGGCCATACTCATGCAGTCGATTTCGCACAGTTTGGCAGCTAACACCAACACCACTTGAATTTTGTAGCCTTAAACCTATCTCTCGGGCGGTTAACATCGGCTGGCGTGTTGCAGTCAGTTGTATGTATCGATCTTGCCGTGTGGTTGTACACCTACCTCGACCTGGGTGCTGCTCAGCAGGATCTCCAGTGTTAGTGTAACGCTGATGAAGACGGCAAATAACGCTTCTGTTGATACCAATATACCGAGATACCTGAGATTGACTTCTTCCCGCTTGCAACATCCCTACAGCTCTTTGCATTTCGCACAGATAGATCTAAAGGGATTCAACTCGAAAATCGTCAAATTTGAGTTAAGCACACCATCAAATTCCTGAACCAAAAACCTATCGACCAATAAAACAGATTCAAAATATGTCTGCTACTTAATACTAGATGGCGTCAAGTGTCTCTTTAGTTGAATAAGCGAGCCCCGCTAACTCCCCACCAATGCAGGGACATTGCTAGTTGCAATCAGAATTGCGAGCGAAGTGCACGTGCCCGTTGTTAACAAATTGGAGTTATTTTGAGTTGTACCTGTATTATTGAAATTTTTATCAGTACTATTTTGAGTTAACGCTTTGTAGGTGATTGCTGCTGAGTGAATTAATACAACATTTTGAATTGAACCTGTTTTGCTGGCCAGGTGTCAATATTTTTATTTTTATTCTGAGTTGTTGCCATATTGATGAAACATATTCGAATTTGTAATTGACTCTGTTTTGTTGAGTCATATTTTAAACTCATAAATTTCTTTAAAAACCTGCCTAAATAGAACTCTTTTGCAATAGCAAAAGAGTTCAATTTAGGCAGGCGTATTTGAAAATATATATTTTCAAATACGTATAATTTTATATTCGTCTTTGAAATTAATGAATTTGTTCCCTTTAATGCAAAATTTTGAGTTAGCTCTCTTTAGATGGTATGCCCCAAATATTACTTTAGAATATTGCTAATGCGGTAAAAATGTCAACTTAATTTCGCGCCCATGACCCTATGAGTAAGAACAATAAATATTATCTTTTTCAGGAAAACAATGAGACGTGCTCGGTTTTTAGTAAATAGGTATGATAGAAAATAGGGATAAAGAAAATGTCACTACTCCTATAATTTCTACACAACATGAAAGCCTAGAAGGTGACTTGACGATAACGTTATCAAGTGAAGGAGTCTCATCTATTGAAAATCGTGCCGTCTTATCAGTGATTGATACCCTCTATCCCCAGCACGTCTAAACAACAAAATTCTGGTGCACCAAATTATTATATTTCATCAAACCGGCGCGATGAAAGCGATATTGACGACTCCGATGAGGATCCTAATTTTCGATTGGTTCACAAAAGAGGGATTCCACCTTAGATCATACCATCAACATCGTCGAGTTCGTCTTGCACCAGTAGTAATAGCAGCAGTGGCAGCTCGAGTTCCTCTAAATCTAGTAGTTCGACGAATACAAAAGATAATAGTGAGCAAGTAGACCCTCAAAATGCTGTAGTTTCTGTAACTATTACTCAAAATCCCGAAATCGAAAAAAGGCGAAAAAAAGGGTAAAGTTTATAAGTTTAAAGTTGATCATTTATACTCAGTCATACATAGATTTAATTGAAATGTGATTTTCTATGCGCATTTTTACAAATATTATTTTTTTCGAACTAAAGTTTCTATATGTTTTAAATTTTGTTGATTATTTAGAATTTTATAACTATAAGCGGCATAAGAGACTGTTATAAGTTGAATTACCAGGAATATTATTAAACAATATTGATCGATTTCATTACTATTAATGCTTTTTTGCTAATTCATCATCAACAACCGCCTTACTGCTGGTCACAAATCATTCTATCACTCGGACTACTTATAAATAATACAAAATTCTATTGCATTAAAATACAATAGAATTTTGTATTATAGTCTCTGGTTACTCTTCAAAAGAGAGCTAACTAAGAGCTTGATTCACCAACACAGGCTCAACTCAAAATACATACATACATACATATCGTCACGCCTTTTATCCCCGAAGGGGTAGGCAGAGGTGTCTACACCCACTTTTCGCCAGATATACTTTAGTCCCACGTAATAAGGGGCTAGCCTATTGCCGTACCGGGCACATTTCCAGACTCCGTGCTGCTACTAAGAATTTCGTGACAGAAAAACCCAATAACACTGCCCGACCCAGGAATCGAACCCGGGACCTCCCGATCCCACGCGCACATTTATGCCGCGAGACCAACGAGGCAGTCTTATAGGGTTTGATGTCGAGTTTTCCGTCTCTACGCAAAGATGGTATTTGCATCGTGTCCCCCCTTATCGCCTCTTACGACACCCACGGGAAGATAGGGGGTGGTGACACTTGTATTCTATGCCGTCAACCACACGATTGATTCAACTCAAAATAACCAAATAAATATACATACATTAATTAGCAAAAGGGAAATAACTCCGAAAACCCAATTTTTTGTCCCAATACATGAGATAAACACCAGGCAGGATAGCCGAGTGGATATACCAACAGACTGCCATGCAGAGGGTATCGAGTTCGAATCCACGGCGCGCACCAATGACTTTTTGGAGTTATGTGCGTATTGAATTGTTAATTATCGCTTGTCTCGTGCCTCGGAGAGCACTTTAAGCCGTCGGTCCCGGTTGTCATGAAGATCTTTGACAGTCGTTACAGGGCGTCAGTACCTTCTAAATTAACTGACACTAGTCTAAACCATGGAATTTCGCTATTCCTTCGGGTTGCGGAGGTCAGACAGGCAGTCGCTCTGTGGAAAAGCTAATATTCAGCCAAATCCAGTTAGACTAGAAAGCGGATCCCAGATTGAAACTGGGATGACACTAAGAGGATTTCCACCACCACCAGGTTTCTATAACATACTTGTTCTAGCTGCGTAATAAAAGCGGATCTCTGCCTTTTCGCCGAAAATTGTTCAGCCGATTATCACTTGCCAACTAACGTTTTGTAGAATTTTATTTCGCAGAATAATCATTTGCTAACTTGTGATATAATTTTGTTTTTATTTCCCAACCTCACAGTTGCCAAGTTTAAGTTTGGTCTTCCTTTTACTGTCGCAGTTCTAACCTAACCGATGTAGCATATTTAAATGCCCTGTGTAGTGAAATAAAAGCGATTTGGTTCTGGCACTTCGCCGGCCGCTGCTGCGGCACGCTCGCTTCGCTCGCTCGGCTCGTGCGTTGTGGTCGCAGTTCTAACCTAACCTAACCAGCCATTGTTTCAGTTGACGTGCATTGTTTATCAGCATACTAACCTAACCTAACCTAACCTAACCGATTCCTTTCGATTTCACCTGAACTTTCCGAAACATCACCTGAACAGACGAAACGTTATTCGTCAAAAAGTTGTCTGGCCTAATAATTTGACAAAAGATAAATGCCCCAAACGTTTTTTGTCATTACAATAATCAGCTTAACAATAATTCTACCAAATGAAACGCAAATACAAAAATTTGACAATCGTTAGTCGTCAAAGTGAAAAATAGGCGAAACGTTGGTTGGCAAGTGATAATCGGCCAAACAATATTCGGCGAAAAAGCAGGATCCCAATAAAAGCATACTTATATTCAGAACATTTTTGCGGTGCACAGGTAAGTAGTAATCAGTTTTCGCCTTTTCTGAATAAAGTGCTTTTTTGAGTTAAACCTCTTTAGATCTAAATGTGCGATTTCATCTGCGTTCAAATGACGTGGCTCAATGACGTAAAAATGTCTCAAAATCCAAATTTGTTCAAAACTTTTTCAAATTATTGTTTAAATCATAAAATTGATATAGAATACTAAATTTTAATAAGCAAAGAAAACACTACAATTCGAACAAATGCATTCGCTTTTGAATTTGTGAAAAAAGAAAAACATAACATGATACTCTATTTTTTTTTCAACCAGCCAGTATGTCCTCTAGATCAAAAAAGTTTACCTAGGTATTACCTACTTGGTAAGAAATTATATAATAATTGATTAATAATTTGAAATAGTATGTGTTGCTTAGACTTTTTTGATGTGTGTATATATGATGTACAGTCGCGGTCTGAAAGTGTTTACCACCTTAAGGCTTATAATTGCATGAACACATCAATGACACAAGGACGACGATATTGTACTAGGCAACCAATCTATGATAACATGCGTTGCGTAGCAACTGGTGTCAATAACGATTTATTATTTCACATTTATAATATACGTTCATTTAATTACAAGCGTGATATTTACACTGAAACTAAAATATTTGTAGTCTTCAAATAATGTAATTTTAAACTTGCTATTTACGATTTTGGTATTTGTAATTAATAAGTTTATCAAATGACTTTTACATTGACAGATTATAATGAAAGGGATGGCGAAAATACGACATCCTGAATATAAAACCTTTTTGCAAAAAATACAATATTTATATCGTCTAGCGTAAGGCTGCCTCGTTGGTCTAGCGGTAGTGCATACGACAGCTGATCATGAGGTCTCGGGTTTGATTCGCGGGCCGGGCTCGGATAATGTTGCTAAGGTTTTATGTGAAGAATTTCTTAGTGACAAATTATTAGGAATTTCTGTCAAGAAATTCTTAATAATTAGCCCGAAGTTGGCGGTGTTTCACCCCCGTGCACCAGAAAGCACGTTAAGCAGTCCCGGCTGTCATGATCTATGGCAGTCATTAGTGGGAAGTCAGTGCCCTCAAATATACCTACTGACTACTGGTCTAACCTTAGAATGATGTAAGGTAAGATGGCAGTCGCTCCGTGTAAAAAACTGATATTCAGTCAAATCTCGGTAGACCAGTAATAGCTGGTCCCTGGGCTCCGAAGCGCAAGCTTGGGATGCAACTAATAAAATGCTAGGGTGATGATGATGATGTTATCGTCTAGCGAAAATCAGGGCGCGGTCAGACTGTGAGCTATAATGATAGTGGATGATATGCTAGTCACGTTAAAGCGCATGCTGATCACATAAGTGAGCTTTTGTTTAGATAGTACCATTTTATTACAACAAGTAAGTGTTTTTATAATAATATTAAAATACAGAACTTTTACAGCAAAATAAATGCAATTCTGTCATTATGTCAGATTACTTCATTGACCTAAAAATATTCATACTCTTTTTGTTGGAATCGATGACTGATGATGATTACCAATGATTGAAAAGTAATAAGTACTCAGATAAAGCATTTTAGACCTTGCTGAACCCAGCGTGACAAAGAATGTAATTTGAAAAGTGGTAAACATTTTTAGACCGCGACCGTACTTCTCTAAAAAAGAAAGAAAAAAAATCTAAAATCATATTTGGCAAGAAGCAACGGGTAATAGTGTCGCAAATTTTCTTGGTCCTTTAATTTTGCTAAGCTTAACTTTAGAACAGTTTCAGTGACTGAACCCGACAGAAATTATGGTCCCATGCTTAGAAACTGACAAAATTCTTGATTTAGGAGATATCGAATTAATCCAGAACTTAGTCCACGAATTCGAGACGCACACGTCCAGTTTTCTAATTATTTACTGTTTATTAACTTCATACTTTACTTACGTTCCGTATTATATGGGCCTAACCAAATACGATACATGTAGGCCAAATGCGATACGCGTTGCCGAGTACTGGTCTAAAACCGTATGAAAAGTGATGCCATCGACACGAAAAGAAAGAAGAATACGATACACATTATTCTCGCTTATACATTAATGCACAAAGGCGTAACGCGCTACTGTAACCAATTGACCTGTGATCTAGAGGTCGCGGGCTCGATCTACTATACCATGCACTACCGACATGTGCACGCTCGTTTCGCAAGCTTACATAAATGGGCTATTATCATTATTCGTGTTCTAGTTTTGCGCGGTGTAATTTTAGTAATGTTTATTATTTCACTAAGCATAGGTAGTGCCTTTCAGCGTTAGAAAAGTCTTGCAAATATTTTGTTTTGTTGAAAATTAGTATGTATTTTATTTTGTTTTAACTTTCACTGTGTCAGTAAACTAAAGTCATTCTAATTTTATTTATTTATATATGGAGGTCCAACAGCTTATTCCAATTTGACAAAAATATAATATAATTAACAGATAGCCAATTTCAATATTTAATACACATTTTTCAAATAGAGAATCAATAAAACACTAACATGCTAAACTTAACTACAATCTACAAAGAGATACAGTACAGTTCGGTCAGCAGTAGCCAAATGTTGTTTAAAAAAGAAATTCTCACTCATTCTTCGCCTTGCTACTGGAACACTCGTACAGAATAAATCTTTATAATCGGTTAAAGCTATTCCCCCCCGCTGGATCTCCACCTTGTCGTGGTGGCGAGGCTCAGTAACCGTGGTTAGGTCACCCACGGTGAAGCTAAGCGCGATCCCAGGAGTGGACGCTCCGCGTGCGCTTGACGGAGGCCTGCGTAGTCAGGCGCGGTCGCGGGAGAAGAGGCATGTCGGTGTTGCGTTGCCGCGGGCCCTATCTGCCGCGACCAAATGGGGGCGCACCATCGTTGCGTCGCGGTGGGGTCACAGAGGAAGAGGAGATGCGGTGTTGCGTTGCCGTCCCCCTATCCTCTGCGACCGCTGGGTGTTTAGGCGGCGGAGCCCAACACCTTCATCCGCCGCCAAGGGGGTTTGGTTGTTCGGGGCCCGCCTGACCATCTGGCAGGCCAATACCCGTCGGGGGGTAGCGAGGACTGCTTCTGCGATACCCGACCCTCCGACACACGGGTACATGAGGAACACGGGTTGGATTTTAGTCAGTAAGAGTCTGTCAGTCCCCTTCGCCTTGCCCCCCCAAGGCGGAGGGACTCCATGAGGATTTTCCAACCCGACACAAAAAAAAAGGAAATTGGTTACAGCTATTGCCCACTCGGTTAAAGAAGCAGTTTTGCCTATAATTAGATGACGCTATAGGCACTTGCAAGGGTTTCATAGCTCTTAATTGCTTAGTTGGCACATTGAGATTTAGCTTGCCTAACAATTCGGGAAAATTTATGTTGTTCGAGGCAATTTTTAATAAAAACCAAACGTCGCATAAATTTTTCTCTCAGATAGTGGGAGCAGGTAAAATTTCTTACAGATAATTAGGTATTGGCTTGATTTGAAAGGGATTTGTACATGTATTTAATACATTTAATCTGAACTCTCTCGATTCCCGCGACGTATGTGTCATAACGTGGATTCCATATCTGCGATGCATACTCCAATATGCTTCTGACAAAGGTACAATACAAAATTTTCCAGGTCTTAGCGTTTTTGAAGTAAACCGACGAGCGCATAATAAAACCAAGGGCCCTAGACACTCGTCCCACTATATCGTCTATGTGCTTGTCATAGAGCAGATTTGTGTCATGAATAACACCTCGGTCACGAATGGATTCATCTCTTATTAGTGGGTGGCCTTTCACTATATATTGAAATTAAACATTATCCTTTTTTCGAGTGTAGGTCATAACAGAACATTTAGTGCGATTGAGATCGAGGGCGTTAGCGAGACAGTAGTGATCGAGGCGCCTGAGGTCCGATTGGAGTAACTGTGCATCAGACTGTGACGACACCGCAGCATATATTTTCATGTCGTCAGCAAAACACAATTAGTTGAGAGTTGTGAAAGCAGGTTTCGATGACGTTAACAAATATTATAAACAAAAGAGATGCAATTAACGAGCCCTGTGAAAGATCGCAGGGAATAGGCTGGTACCCAACTTGACATGTTGTTGACAATCTTGTTGACAAATCTCAAGAACTTTTATAGAAAAGACAACGAAAATAATCGTATTACGGCCCCTTTAGTCAGCGTGGACCAGCAAACAACCCAATTAGTAACAGGCTGATAAAAGTGGCCAGTTCTAAAAACTGACATGTATTGCAGGACTCCTGAAGAAGTTAATGTGGATAGTATATATAAACACTCAAGATTTTTCAATTCGATTATATGTCATAACATATTATTATTTTTATGGACGATGCAAATATCTGCTTTTGTCTATAAATAAGTTTTAATATCTGCTTATTTTTCGTGTCATTTTATTAATATTCATCAAAGGATTCTCTGAGAGGCTTATACAAAAAACGTGGATCCGAATTCAAAGATCCTTAGAGACGCAGAGTTTAAGGCTTAAGTGACATGGACCCTATACACATGCGGCACAATAACTGCACTATTGAGTACGCTTACGAATATGATGCTATAGGTTGTCACGAAAATACTGTTCTCAAAAGAATCTATTTATATGCAACTAAATGAACATAATAAGTAATTAGAAGGTGTTAAAGTAACTGGGTTTGTGACGCAGCAGTCGCTATAATTACTTTAGTAATAATTGCGTGAGGGTTAAGACAGAATTCTAAGGCAATGGTGGCTAATTCTATATTGCCGTTGAAAAGAATATGGATTTTACAGATAAGAAACTATATTTAAAAAAAAGTGGATAAGAAACCTTTATAGAAGGTGATACGGGTCGGTACCCACTGGTCCCCTGAAATTCGCACCCTGTGCCCACTAGTACCCGCAAATTTTTGTGGTGCCCACTCGTACCCTGATCTATTTTTTATTTAAAATAATTTGTATTTCCCATTTATTTACTCTACTAATTAGATATTTATTTTCAGTACCTGTGGTTGTGGTACAGTCACATACTAAAGGTAAAAATGAAACAAATAAGTAGATATCACATTTATTAATAAGTGTTAATGACAATCAGTCTTTTAGATATCAAACAATTCGTATTTATTTGTGTTTTTTATACATACTCACAGATATTTTATATGATATTTTTTATTTATAACAAATTAAACATCGTGTTCATCTAAACATTCACAGTTACGTACAATTGATTTTTAGGTAACTGTTTTATATATGATATCTTTTTTTAACGCACTTCTCGTCATTTTCGTATATGTATTAGGTACAACGTATTCGAAGTGTCAGCAATATTTTACGTATAGTACGTATACATTATCAAAGTGTAATAGATTTTCCATATGAAACTTATAACTTATAAAATTACTCAGTGATATGCAGGATTTATACTATACATATATTCAACTTCACAATATTTTAATATGACCACTGCAAACTACAGCTACTTAGAGGAAAGTATTATATATTATTATGTGTACGTACGTAGATACGAAACAAGAAAAAAATCTCATAACCTTTCATTAAATCAATTTTTTTAATGTTTTACCAAAAAATATTCAAAACTAGCTCCGAAAAATATAAACTGTGTATTTATCAGTATTTGAGCTACGTAAACTAGTGTAAAAAATACTACTTACATGTTTTTATCCTCACATTTGATCACTCACTTAATTCAGTAGTTAATTTTACAGATCACACTAATTAATATTTACTTTTACTCGAGAGCCTATCAGTTGACTGCGCTTAGATTAGCAACTAAACTAAAAACAAACTGATTGCACCTTGACAAATTCCGGAAATATGCGAACAGTGGCCAACAATATTGTTAGCTAATTCGGTGAGAGTCCATATATACTATAATATAATTTGATTATTTTATAGTACATACTTTAAATGTTTGATATTACTTAATAATTAATATCGTAACAATATAGTACACGAATGTACAACAATGACAATACTTTTTACCTAAAAATTTAAATGGTTTTTATTAGGGGCCCAAAACGCACCTGAGTAAGTGCCGAATCTTTAATTTTATTCCAGGGCACGAGTGGGTACCTGAAAAAATAATTAAAATAATCTGGTCCCCTACCGGGGTACCAATGGGCACCTAAATAGGGGACCAATCTACAACTTTTATTCCGGGTGCCGAATATTGGGGACCAGCGGGTACCGACCCGGTGATACATTTATACTTACTGAAAGCAGTTTTCTTAATCAATAACTAGATCTTATCTCAGAACCAATATTTTACTTTATAAATAAACGGCAATCGATAATAATCTAAAGAAAATGGACAATGCTTAGAGAATAATTTATAATTATACATTGATATTATCTGAAATTATAGACGGCCACACTCATCAAATAATCCTCTTTTTAATAGTTTCGCTAACGTAGGAATTTCTCAAATTTACTTTACAAAGTTATTAATCCACCATGTGGATATGACAAAGTCACTCGTTCACTTTCATTACTCACAGGCTTAAAGTGCTTTATCATCTCCTAAAGCCACATATGTCGCAGCTCAATTTAATGAATTTCCATGAAACTTGACAGGTTGCTAACTCATTTGCCTAACGTTTTATTGTCTCGTTTTCCCAAAAATTAACATTAATACCATTTATACACATTATTGTTTAGACTTGAATGAAACTTTCAGCCGCTAAGCTAATAGCCAGATTCGGTCCTTGCTCCACTTTAGTTTTTTAATTTCTTTTGGGCTTCTAAGCAATGTAATATACATATTTGTAACAAGATACATATTGTTGTATTGAGCAAGTGGGGTAAATTTTAAGTAGTCCTTTACCTCCCAGTAATCTCTTAGCAACTTGTTTAGTCATGTAGTCGTAAATTGAATGCTGTGAAGCACCGATTAAAAATCTATGTCCCAATCTCTTTAAGTGTAATACCGCTAGCGTTGGGACTTTGATGTCATTAAATATGGGTAATAATGACTGTGTAAGATACGAGTAAAGTGTGTAGATTTTGCTGATTTTGTCAGAAACATCAAACAGATAGACCGATACGATATAGCCCACGGTATTTCTAGCACCACGTATAACCATATCTTTAGAATAAGTTAATAACACCGCTTATGAAGCCTTTATAATTTGCGCAGGCAAGCCACGCAACAGGCATCGTACACAAGCAACATTACTGGTATATCATAATGACTCAGATTCTATGTTCAACTAAGTATCTACGCTCGATCGAATTTCTGGCAGAACTAGTAAAGGTTATTTTACCTCATTTAATAAAAAAGATACCTTCATAGAAAAATATATCACAAGTAAGGGGAGAATAACATCCCTCATCAGAATGTCACCGAATGAATATAAGCTATACGATAAAGGATATTTTCGTTCCCAGACATGTAACAACAAGAGACGTATGTCAAATGAAAAGTCAGCTTATAGCTATCAGTTTATTTTTGGACGTTTATTCGGCAGGTACAAGCTTTTTTATGTAATGTATTATCATTACTTTCTATTAGAACTGATCCAAGATGTTTTTTTTTCCTGTTATATTGATTTAAAACGACCACATTTTTTACATCAGAT
The DNA here is from genome assembly GCA_944739405.2 of Euclidia mi. Taxonomy (NCBI): domain Eukaryota; kingdom Metazoa; phylum Arthropoda; class Insecta; order Lepidoptera; family Erebidae; genus Euclidia; species Euclidia mi. The sequence continues at coordinate 9,718,339 of OX123199.2, read as the reverse complement.
CGCTATTACTAGTGAAGTAGTTTCATTCAACGCGAAGTTGCAAGCATTGTGGTGAAACACAATAATACTAATAATACGATATTATTCATGAAACAATGTTTAGTTAAGTGTGTACAATGTCTTGTTAGTATATGTGATTTTCTTTCTAAAACATTACTTAAATACTTAAGTTTTCACTGAGGATTTACAGAAGCACTTGGACATTGGAAAATTTTGTGGACAAAGTACGAGTACGTGTTGTTTGTCCAACGACGTAATGTCAAGCGTACACAGAGCTATTGGCGTAACATCACTATGAGGAGGTTCTCTTTGCTAGAGAGCAGCGGCTACAGATTCAGAGCTTATAAGATCAGTTCAGCTTATGCTACATTAATTGAAATTTAAATTTAAATTTATAGCGAATATAGCAGGTTTTATTTTCTTTAGCAACAAACCTAAAGAAGTTTCAGATACACCTTTCTTAATTATCTTTGAAAGTGAACGTCACAGGTGTATGGAATTCGTTTCGCCGCAATTTAAAGTTCTGGCGTCTTTAACTTGTGGCGCTCAGTTCGTATTCCACTTATTTGGTTTAACTTTACCAACTAGATAAGATGTTATTTGAAAATTTATTCTTATTCGAACTAGAAAAACGTTCAACTATAACTTAGCATATTACTTATACGAGATTGACACAGAACAACGCATTTTCGTGATGTTTTTGTACAGCGTCACCATAAATGTAATAATACAGCTTTACAATGTTCATAGAAAGAAAATACCGACAAGTAAAATAAATCGAATATTAAATCCAACGCTACCTAAGCTCGCAATAATATTGTGGCGAAATATGTGAGACTTTCATATCATTTCGTATATACGTTTCTATTACGTTCCCGTTACCTTAGAAGTTCATTGATTGCTTTGAAAATAACTTTGAATGACGATCCTTCTTGGATGGTTGTATTGAAATTCCTTTCATCCGTCATAGTGTAGTTACTATATCGGCAAAATAAAATGATACTTTTTAGAAGAGGCCAACCTTAATATATATGTCGCTACATTAAGGGTTGTTTTTTAGATCTTCTGTGATTAACACATTACAATATCTTCAAATGCAAGCAACGGAAGATGATATATGCAAAATTGCTTCGAACTGGCACGCCATCAAACGATAGCAAAATAAAAAAAGATTCTTTCAACTCAAATTCTTTTCTTACAGACATTCTTATTGACAATTCATTAAAAGAAAATAGCGTGCGGTATCTAGTCTTTTCGCGCAGAGAAAAGAAAAGTAATATTAGATACAACGAATGTTGACCTACTCGATCGTCACTTATGTACACATAAGTGACGATCGATTTTATCGGTTAAACGCTTCAATGTAATGTGAACTACAACTGAAGAAACTCCAGCCTCAGTACTATATCCCAACTCTTGAAATTTCCACTCCGATCGTTGCTTTATCCAGCTGAATCTTTCTTGTACGACCCACTTTCCTTTCCAGAAACTTTTCCCATCAACTTTGCCGTCTACTTTATTAGAAAATGGTAGAATATACAGCGTTACATATAATTGCAAGTATAAATTGGTTATTCGATTAATGAATTTTGTGTAGACTCGATGAATAAGTTATGTTCTACCGATGACAAAAACTGTAGTCTACAAACATTTTTTAAATTTTTTAAAATTTTTAAGCCTCCGCTGTCTGTCTGTCTGTCTGTCTTTCTGTAAGTCTGTCTGTCTGTCTGTCACCAGGCTGTATCTCATAAACCGTGATAGCTAGAAAGCTGAAATTTTCACAAATTATGTATTTCGGTTGCCGCTATAACAAAGAATACTAAAAATAAAAAAAAATAAAATATTAAGGGGGTCCCATAGAATAAACGTGTTTTTTAAGTAATTTATTTCTCGATGTTAATAAACATGTAGAAACTTAAAAAATATTTAAGTATACATACAACAAACGTGATTTTATTTTAAAGATTATAAGATAAAAGTACGGAACCCTTCGTGCGCGAGTTTGACTAGCACATGCCCAATATTTAATCCGCTTTTAAAACGATCCACAAATGTAAATATGGGACCTGCTTATTATAAAATATATATAAATAGTAGCAATGTCCCTACCAGGGGTCTCCCTTGTTTGACCGAAAGGAATTTGACAATTTTTTTCTTCCCAAAGAATTTTTCGCATAATTTCATTTGCCAAATTATTACTCTGCAAAAAATCTATTCACAAAAAATTGTAACCAAAACCTAATGTTTGGGAAATGAACGTTTAAACTGTAACTTGTTGTGCAAAATCAATAATTATCCTAATATAAATAGTTCAGTTCCGGCTTACCTACTACTTAAAAACAATCTCTTTTTTCTATTAATGCAAGTCGTTTCTGGCACTTGCCGGCCGCTACCGCGGCACCGCTCGCTTCGCTCGCTCGGCTCGTGCGTAGGAGGGCACAGTTCTAACCTAACCTAATCTAACTATTTATTTGCAATCAAATTAAAACTAACATAGCTAAATGACTATTTACACATAAAATTAAACAATAATTTCTATACTTAAATAACTAAAAAGTATATTTAAAAAAAGAATGGAAAAGAAAATTTAGAGGGCGTTGTAGCGGCTGCTGACGCTACAAATTATATACAAGGCGCACTATTGTGTTAGCGAAGCTCAGCAGTCGTCTCCACGCTCCCATACAGTTAGGTCGTAGCTATGTAGTTTATTTATAATAAGTATTCTAACTGGTGACCCCGTCAAAGAAAACGGAACCTTCGGCTCAGCTTCGGCAAAGCGGCATCGACGCACGTGCACATGGTCAGCGGAATCAAACAAGCGCATGTGCAGCGTGGCAACAGCGAGCAGCCAAGCAGCCTGGACACGGAGACATCCTGGACTCATGGGAGACGACTCGCCCTTTTTACTACGACCGAAAGGGCTTACGATCTAACTGCGGACAACATCAGAGTCAAGACACGTGCGACCCAAATTTGGAACAAGGTACATGACGATTTGCCGATAACAGTGATCACGGCAACATGGGCAGCAGACGAATTCCGGAGCGGCATACGACGGCGGCGGCACTCTGAAGGAAAGTGCGTACGTCGGGGCATAAGGTGTAATTGACCTTGGTGGCGAGGCAGAATTCCGCACCAAGACGAAGACGTAGCATTCTCCGAGGATGGGATCGACACGGGACCGGCGGTGGCACTCTACGGAACAGTGCACGCGTCGAAGCGGCTCATCACACTTGGAGGCGAGGATGGATACCACTCTGTGTTGGATAGCGCACCCTGTCGTCCCTCATCACGGCCCAGGCAGAACGGTGAAGATCACTGGCAGGATGGACGAAACCTATTTGCTTCTTTGTACGACCAGCTCTCTACAAGCGGCTTACGAAGAGCAACAGGAGTGTAATAGAAACGGCAACTGTGTTATTAAGTATCGTGTTTTGGTCTTTAGTATAAAGTTATAGTAGTATCGTTCTAAAAATAAAATCACATACATAGGTAGTTAGTCCGTTATCGTTATAGAGTTCCATATACTTACTGAGTTTCTGTTTAGTTTGCATTCTCAGGACTAGCGCTCCGGTTACTTGATATAATTATGTTTATGATATGACGCAATTCGAGCGCTAGCACCTGGTACTTACTTATACTATATTATTTTATGTAGATTGGTTTTTGTAATCATTTTGTTTCGGATTTTTTAAATTGTGTATTTTGTTATGTTCTTCTTTTAATAAAGGGGGGAATATTGTAGCGGCTGCTGACGCTACAAATTATATACAAGGCGCACTATTGTGTTAGCGAAGCTCAGCAGTCGTCTCCACGCTCCCATACAGTTAGGTCGTAGCTATGTAGTTTATTTATAATAAGTATTTCTGTGAACAACTGGTACCAGTAAAGCATATTTATCTTTTCGTATTTTGGAGTACTTATTTTATCTTCTCACAAACAACATCATTACTAAAGAACCTCTACAGGCGTCATGGAAATCCTCCACATCGCCGTCAATTGGGAGCGTGCCCAGAATGCTGGCAGCATTGCCACATTGTATGGCAATGCTGATCTTTTGCGCCAAATACAGGCCAGCCTTCTGGTCACGCGAGGCATCGACCAGTCTCTTTGAGAGATCTCTAAAAAGAGATCGCGCACTTGGACCCCATGGTCCCAACATTTCGACTCCAAACAGCTCAAATACATAATCTCCTATTATTTATTTTATTTTATTTTATATGTCAATTTGGGCGAGTAGATATGGGTATTTCCAAAAAGGGATAGATCGAAGAGCGTGTGTAAATTTAGGCACAAAAAGACAATACTTGATAATAGTAAAAGCCGAATGCATATTAGTTTTGAGTAACCGGTCTGAAATATCACTAAAATTTTGATTTTTTTACTGTATAAATGAATCGAAACCTTCGTCTAATATTGGGGACCCAAGGAGGCGAAGAGAACCTTTTTTAACGTGAATAATATTGGGAGCCAGATATTGAAATTTAGAAAGTATATGTGATTGGTAGGAGTGGTAGTGTATTGGTAGTATTGGTGGAAGTGGTAGGCAGAGGTGTATTACACACCCATACTTCGCCAGTTATGTTTCGGTCCCAATGTAATAGGGAACGAGCCTATTGCCATCTACCGGGCACATTATTAAGTGAAAGATAATTAACATTTTAATACACACATAACTTCGAAAAGACAGAGGTGCGTGCCCGGGGTACCTATGGTGGCGATAGATAGAAAGATATTTAAAAAACAAATGTCCACCTGTGCGAAGCCGGGGCGGGCTGCTAGTCCTTAATATTTTAGGTATAATTTACATTTGAAAGTTCACACTATTTCGAACTAGAAATTGCGATTGGTAGGGAGGCGTAATATTATTGTTTTATTTTATTTGTTTTGTATTATGGAGACAAAAATGGGACCTCTGCAGTCTTAGCGTTCATCAAATTGATAATGAATTATAGGTATTTTGTCAAGTTTGGTTAAGCAAGGGGCAAGTTGGTAGCGGAAGAACTCGAAGGACATTTGTCGACCGAATTGGGATCGTTTTGAAAACAGGAAACGTCCGAAGCACCTTGAACCAGCGAGCATGTATGAAAAGAGTAATTAATGTAGGCGTGAGGTTTGTGAGGATAGCGGAAGCAAGTAGCGTTCTGGTGTCTCAGAGACTCATAGTAGGTATAATGAATGCATGTGTAAGTTCGTTATATTAGAAAGTAGATGCAACAGGGACAAGGCTAGTTAGATGATAATGACGACCTAACTACAATAAGTCGATTTATTTACAGTAGTCGTAACAAATCTTCTCACTCACTAGATAGTGTCTATACAAGTTAGTAACTGTATCGTTGCTTGTAGCCACAAGACGTCTTACTGTGGGGTTTCACCGAAGCACAGATTACTAAATAGTACCGAAGTCTGGTTGCTAATCACGCATGCGTACTAAGTTTTCTAATAAGGCTGACACTACATCTAAATAGACGGGTCTGAAACGCGACGGGAGAAGCGTGCCTATAGAAAGTTAATAGATTCTAACAAGTTTCTATGAATCGTTTAATTAAATCTTAATACGCATTTGTATTTCCTATTCGGAGAACTGATTATTTTTAATTTAGAATACAATTACTGGGTCCAAAGACAATACATACTCGTGCAACATCAATGAGATTTATATCGAATGTTTATTATTTTTAATTAATTATATTCACCCACGCAATACAAAGTGTCATGCATACTCTGGATGTAATGAAAGACGTGATTATTATACACATGTGAAAGTTTGTCAGGATTATTGAATGGAAATTAGTTACTCTTTCACGCAAAAACTACAGAACGAAGTTGATGTAACTTTGTTGTTATATAACTTATACATTAAAATATCACGCAACTAGCCGTTAATATATAATCGACTCCTACTCCGGCGAAGTTGTGGGCAAAAGGTAGACTTGCATATTATTTAGCACACAATAGTTTCACACTTTAAACACTCTGGGAATGAACTTTTCTGGCATAAGCTGTGCACTTGCTATAAGCCAACACTGACCGCTATAGTGCCATTAATGTATAGAGTTGCTTAGCAACTGAATCTGTCATGAGTCATTTTTATATGAACATCGGAAAGCGACGACTTACACAAAGCTATCACAGAATAAAGGTTTCTAGAATATCTGTGTACTATCTTTAGTAGTGTTCTTAGCATACATTTTCTTTCAAATTTAATCAAAATGCAAATAATGATAGTTGTATAATGGATCTATAAAGATTTTATTTGGAAATGCTAGTCTGAAAGGGAGGTAAAAAGTAGGTACACACTTCAGTACTGCTTTTACTTATTTCGTTAACCATATCGATGATACAATAAGTTGAACTAAATGACAATAAACTGTAAAATTTAAAGGTACTATTTGCTTCGTGTATTTTCTTTAATTGCTTTTTAGTGACATTTTATATTTTTAATTCGACATCATATGGAAAATAATATCTTACTAATCAATTAAATCATCACTCTAAATAATCACTCATTCCGCGTGGTGACAGATGAAGAATACGGAATGTCACCAACCCATATCATCCCATGGGTGTAGTAAGAGCCGACAGAGGGAGCATATTTTGCAGAGAACAGCACTGTAAGAGAAGGAAAACTTGATACAAACCTTATACCAAACCATTTAGCCAGCGTGGTATAGTAGGCCAATTCCTCCTTTCAAAGGAGAGGCCTAGTCCAGCAGTGGACTGTTAAAGGCTAATGATGAATCAATTAAATATAAAAGAGCTATAGAGCGCAGCATCCTTGTTGTTAAACTTATAGACAGGATACGGAAGACTGAGCTGCGCTCTAGAACAGGTATCAAAGAAGGAAGGAAAGAAGGCTGCCAGTCTCAAATGGAACTGGGCGGGCCAAGTCAGCCGTATGCACAAGGATCATTGGGCAAGAATCTCAACACTGTGGGTACCAGAAGACAGACGACGTCACCGAGCCCGGCCCCGAAAGAGGTGGCGAGATGACCTGGACGCCTACTATAAGAGCTGGCTCGAGATTGCATGCGGCAAGCAGGTCTGGAAAGATTTGGGGGAGGCCTTTACCCAGCAGGGGGACAGCACAGCAACACGAATTAATGAATGGATGAATATTAATTATAATTATTATTTCCATATGCTATGTTAATGTAAAGGAGGATGGGCAGATTGGGACCACCTTCCAATAGCAATAAGATTTATGTCATTGCATAGGTCTTTTTAATAGAAACAACTTTTATTATGACGGCTTTGTTGTCATAGTTGTCCGTTCCAAGATATATGACATACAAGTTTCGATAAAAATATGTTGAAAAAGCGTTCTTTTTATGGTGCTTAGTACTTTTATTACCATCCGCGTGGTGACGGATCAAGAATACGGAATGTCACCACCCCATGTCATCCCATTGGTGTCGTAAGAGCAGACAGAGGCAGCATATTATGCAGAGAACAGCACTGTAAGAGAAGGAAAACTTGATACAAACCCTATACCAACCCGTTTGGCCAGCGTGGTATAGTAGACCAATTCCTCTTTTCGAAGGAGAGGCCTAGTCCAGCAGTGAACTTTTAAAGGCTGATGATGATGAGTACTTTTATTATTATGCTTTATTTTGCAAACTGACTTATCTTCGCGTCTGCCCAAGCGGGTGGTACGGTGCGGGGTGCAACTTTTAGGAAACTAAAGGGTTATCAATACTAATATTATAAATGCGAAAGTCAGTTTGTTTGTCCGCCCTTCACGTCGCAACAAAGCAATATTATGTAATTATGTTTTGTGAGTAGTTAGTTGAAAGATAAAGATAAGATAAAGATAAAAATATTAAAGATATAAATCTAAGCTCTTTTCGAACGTTATAATACTAAAATATATACTTATGTCCCAATTCTATAACTACCACCGCGGGCGTCGCTCGGCGCAGCTCCAAGTAACCGGTTTGGAGGGGAGGGGGGGCACCCCGCACTGTTCCTAAGCGCTTGGGCAGGCACGAGGACGAGTCAGTTTGCAAAATAAAGCATTATATAGTACTAAGCACTATAATAAACGCTTTTTTCAACATACTTTTATCGAAACTTTTATGTCATACTAGCTTTTGCCTGCCGCTTCGCGCGCGTTACATTCGGGGTAACACAAATCTACTTTCAGTCTCAAGATATGTGAAGACACTCCTGATTATTCTAAAGACTTCAGAAACTCTATGGGGTACAAAGTAACTCGATCAGTATCCATGATATTATCTACCATTATCTACTGAAAGGTACATAATAACATCACAATATATCTCTATAAACATTTTCGCAGTTTTAATATTAGTAGGGACAATCGTTTCAGCCGTTTAAGCTTATAATATAATTATTATAGTTTATATATGCGAACAATTTTATGTAATAGGTCGGGGCAAAAGTATTTTATTATTTCGAATGTATTATTAGTAATCAAACCTCTTTGGCTGTACTGAATGTAACTGGCTGGTTTTTCAACGTGCACAATATGACATTATGTATGACGTGACAGTACTGACAGATATGTTAGCACATGCGCAACACTCAATTATTAGCGCATGCGTTCTTACTTTCAAGAGGTAAATTTGTGCCGTACAAACTTCTAACCTCCCTACAATCCCTCCCAGTTTAATTTTTGCAACTTATGGTAGCCTATGTCCGTCTCCATGGTCCGATATATCTCTATATTAAATATCAACAAAATCTGTTCAGCCGTTTTAGCGTGAAAACGGAACATACATACATACATACATACATACATACACACTTTCAAATTTATAATATTAGTAAGGATATCTTGGAACGGACAACTGTTACAACAAAAGTGTCATAAAAAAGTTGTTTCTATTAAAAATGCCTATCCAATGACATACACCTTATTACTATTGGAGGGTGGTCCCAGGTCCCATACATTTTTGCCCATTGTATTTTGCAAAACTAATTCATATTATCAGATTCCATAATTAATATCACTGCAGTCAGTGACGCGAACTATTGCAATAACATTGATTCTTATTAAGTTTAAATTAACGTTAGTTTTAATTCAGTTTTAATTTACAATGTAATTACATTATCAGACAGCCTCGTTAGTCACTCGGACCCCCTGGTACCGACGCATAAGTTTGTTTTGCACTTGAGACCAATCGTAAGGTAACTTGAGAAGTTTTAATAACATAACTTCGCAAGTTGAACTGCCTCCGTGGTCCAGTGGGTAGCGTATGCGGTTGCTGATCGGAGGGTCCGGGTTCGATTCCCGGGTCGGGCAAAAGTGTTACTGGGTTTTTCCGTGCAAGGTTGTATGGTGGTGAACAAAAGAAAGATGTTAATAGTTTGAATTATTAGAGTTTAATGGTCCTAGTACACGGGTTACAATAGAATATATAGGAGGGAAGGCGCGCTACACACTACACCTCCCCCCTTTTATAAAATAAAAAAATGGTTAAATGTTTTTTTTATAAGACAAAATTATTTCAATTGTTGAGTACACAAAATAAAAGAATATGAGGAAAAATACAATTATTCATTAAAGTGAAACAAAATAAAAAGAAAATTTTGAAATAAGTAAATATCAATGACACACTTGGTGTAAAAAAAACAATTTCCATTACAACATTAAAAAAATTGACCGTAATTCATTGCATAAAAAAAAGGTTATAAAACAAAATAAAAATTATACCTAGTATTTACTATTATGCACTGTTGACAATATACATTTTAACTCGAACATTATATAACAATAATAAACAAGGTAAAATAAAATAAAAACTAAACTTCATAAAAAAAGACCTGAAATTTTTACAATTGTTTCATGTATATAAGTAATTTTAGTTACCAATTAAGTTAAATTCAACACAGTATAATATAACTTTCAAATAAAAAGTCTGTCACAATACAGCACATCCTATAAAAACTGTGTAATTAAAAAAAGAAAAGTTTACAAAAAGAAACCGCAACTGCATCATACATAATTTAAATCATCGCAAATTAATAATATATTTTTTATGTATAATTCTAATTAATTTTTGGCAAAATTATTTGACACACCAATTTTTATAATAGAATACTTAAATAAGACAATGCAATAAAACATTCTAAATAAAATAAAGTATTTTATCATTCATTCAATATAAATAACATTCACTTTCAATAAAGGCCAACATTATTCCATTTACTTACTACAGCATGCATAAACCACAATATCACAATATCTATTTTTATTTCTTCTCATCCTTTACATTAGCCTAGGTACACATCATTATTAATTCGTCATATTTATCATATTCGGTCCGGCCGGACTTCATCATATTTTCATCACTTCATATATAACATTATCATCATCATTTATTTGTCGACATTTCTCATAATATTCTTTACTAGCTGCTGCCCGCGACGTCGTCTGCGTGAACGCTATACAGCATCTAACTATTATAGTCCGTTCACAGTTATTTTACCTCTAGCTGTTAGATTGGCCAACCTGAGCGTTGTGTTGCTATATTTGGTATATAGGTAATACTACCATTTTAAATATACATTACTGCTAAAAATGTACTTATTTTTTTATTGCCGAAGCGATCGTATTAAATATTTGGAAGTAATGTTTGTAACAAAACCTCTTGATATTGGCATGGCTATATGCATGTACATTTATTTTCTTACGAAATTACAAATTTCCTATGAAGATAAGTTATAATAAAAATGTTGTCTATTTAATATAAAAAAGTAAACGCATCATAATTACGCCAACGTGAGGTTCTAATTATCAAATACAAAAACTGCAAATTTAATTTTCATATTTATTTTGAATAATTTCAACGAAGCACTCACCTTATCCGTGTGGTGATGGATTAAGAATACGGAATGTCATCACCCCATATCATACCATGGGTGTTGTGGACTGTTAAAGGCTGATGATGATGGCTTACCTCATCAGCCCTCGATCCCCGCGTCATCACGGGAAGCGTTTGTCGGGAATCGTCACTGAACAGAACTGTGACCACCCATTAAATGCTCGTTCCTGCGGATGTCCCGCAGGGTTCTGTCCATGACCTGAACTGCCTTCCTATTGGCCATCGTACGCTCATCCCATACGATCAGAGAGCAATCCTTGAGCACGTGTCCCTTATCACTGTTACGTGACACACCACAAACGGGTATTACGGCGCTCTCTAAATCGATGGGAATTTTAAACATGGTATGTGCTGTCTTGCCACCCGGAAGCAGTGTGGCAGCGATTGCCGGCGGCGCTACAGCAATGACAATTTTGCCTTGCCTCCTGACCTCTGCAAGTATACCAGTAGTAACAAATGTTTTTCCTGTTCCACCAGGAGCATCCAAGAAAAACATTTTAGCCTGGCTTTGCCCAGCGCTTTCCAGGACGGTGTCGTAAAATTCGTAAGGTGGTCATTTTAAATTGTCTCAGCGTTATACTCCCAATTTTCACGGTCTTGATGCGGTGATGATTGGAAAGCTGGGTACAAATATTTGACCAGTGGATTGCCGCTGATAGAAATGACCACCTCTTGAAGTGAACTGAGACAGGTGTTCTGCACGCGGTCATCAGTTACTTCGACTTCGTCTCTAGTAACACGCCTCAAAGCTCGTAGAAAATCTTCAGACAGATGATGGCGATACTTCTCCCAGAAAGCTACCGCGTTCGCGACTCCACAAAACACCAAGATCACGTCAAACAGATGACGCATGCGGCTGGGACTGTCACTGACGCTCGCCTCCGCGAGGTTGTCATCCCAGTATTGGTCACCGACGAGAAAGTGACTTACTACGCAGGTTGTGCGGTAAGTGGGATATGGAGTATCCCACTTACCGCACAGCCTGCGTAGTCATCAAATGTCCTCAGAAAGGCGAAAGACGTTGGGCCTTGGACCGTGTGAAGTAACAACCGCAGAAAATAGCATTCGACATTATTTGTGTGTACGGTATAAACTCTACGAAATGCGGTGTCCTTGAATCTTCCCGGAAAACCTTCAACAGCACCTCCTCGTCAACGTCGGTTAAATACACCCTGTTGCTTGTCGTACGTGTAATATGAAGGCATCTCGTCATACGTAAGGGACCTCCCAAACTGATCGATTTTACAGAGCCTGAAAAATGCCAAGAGAGTTGTTTGACGCGGATTTTCCAAGTGCTCAGCAACGCTGTCGGGATCAAAATATATGCGCTGGCCGTTCTCTAGGTGGTCGTGTAAATGCATTACGGTAGGATGCTTCTCATGTATAGAGAACACCAGTATCCGCCAAACCGCTTCAGACGTAACAATAAATAAATGGCTGTGTGTGAGTAAAAATAATCTAGCTAGTTCCACATTTCACTAATGTTTATATACAGTTAATCCAAATATATGTATATCCCGGAAGACAATTTAAAGCAAGTTTACATGCGACATGAAAATATATTAATTAAGAAGCAATAATTACACCAATGTGACCAAAATGTTTATTTTGTACTAACTCTATTATTTATTCTGACAGAAATGATGTAAACAATCAAGTGTGGCGATGGTGTTAATTAAATAACTTCAACTAATAGTCTTGCTCATCTCTGAAACGAATTAAAAATAAAAAAATTAAGAAGAAAATGTACAACTCCATCTATGACTTTTGAAAACAACTATTAACGTCGCCAACATGTTCAAATTTAAATTATTTATATCCAAAAAGGGCTTACACATGTATTTCGATTTGATGTTTTTGAACTCTCTTAGATGGCGCTGCATTAAAATTGTCTTAATTCTACTAATATTCAATTAATTATTTTTATCAGCCTAAGTTACTTATATTGCGTGATTTTTATAATGTGAAGCTAGCTTATAGCATAGTTAACATAATAACAACATTCAAATATGCGTTGTAACATTACACGTTGTTACAGAATGCGTTGGAGAAATAAAGGTTCTCTGCTCGTTCCCTGTAGGTCATAGCGTGATAATATGTAGCCTATGTGGTGACCCGACTTTTTAATAATATTTGTGCCAAATTTGAAGTAAATCCATGCAGTACTTTTTTACTTTTTCCCGGATATAAGGACAAACAGATAAACAGATAAACAGACAAACAGACAAACAGACAAAAATTCTAAAAACTATATTTTTGGCCTCAGTATCGATAGTAGATCACACCCAAAGTATTCTTTTAAAAAAATATTCAATGTACAGTTTTGCCTTTCCTACCATTTTATTACATATATATATATATATATATATATATATATATATATATATATATATATATATATATATATATATATATATGTATGTATAGATAACAAGGGGCACAATTTAAGGCATCTTGGCCACCAACCATTTTCACAGAGGAATCTCGTTCGTACCATGATCAAATGAAGGAATGACACCCTTTTCTCTCATTATTTGTGTGTACCTATAAATAACTCATACCAATAACAAACATTTATGCTAACTTACGAAATGAATATTTCTGTACATACGAATCCAACATGCCTTTTGGGTGATCAGACCAATTTGCTGCTGAAAACTTATTTACCAAATTATTCCCATCTACTTCATACATTTCTTAACCAATCTAAAACAAACAATACAAAATATCCATTCCTATACCATACAACCTTATAAAATATAACCATTTCATTATTTCCATATCACTACAATGGTACCTAATTGCATTTAAAAATGTCAAAAAGATTTTTAATACCTTATCATTCCATACTTAATTCTTTCACAAAACCACAAGAAAAACTTCCTACATCAAAGGTATTAGGTACCTATCATAGTTATTCAAATATTTTCAAAATATAGCCAAAATAATTACCTACTAATCATTACTGACAGAAAATTATCTTTTAAAGATTCAAAACAATATTTCAATATAGGTACAAAACTTTACAGTTCACACAAGTACCTATATTTCTGCTGATGCAGTTATATGCAGTTCGATGAATTCATTCTCAAGGTATTGCGTCATAGGTGTCTAGTTTTATAACAATGTATCGTTTTAGATGTATGACTATCACACTACTGGAATGTAACAACAATTATTTAATTATACGTTATGAACAGTAAAACAAACAAAGAATTACCTAATTTAGATTGCCAAATCTATACATATAATAAAATGGTAGGAAAGTCAAAACTGTACATTGAATATTTTTTTTAAAGAATACTTTGGGTGTGATCTACTATCGATACCGAGGCCAATAATATAGTTTTTAGAATTTTTGTCTGTTTGTCTGTTTGTCTGTTTATCTGTTTGTCCTTATATCAGGGAAAAAGTAAAAAAGTACTGCATGGATTTACTTCAAATTTGGCACAAATATTATTAAAAAGTCGGGTCACCACATAGGCTACATATTATCACGCTATGACCTACAGGGAACGAGCAGAGAACCTTTATTTCTCCAACGCATTCTGTAACAACGTGTAATGTAACAACGCATATTTGAATGTTGTTATTATGTTAACTATGCTATAAGCTAGCTTCACATTATAAAAATCACGCAATATAAGTAACTTAGGCTGATAAAAATAATTAATTGAATATTAGTAGAATTAAGACAATTTTAATGCAGCGCCATCTAAGAGAGTTCAAAAACATCAAATCGAAATACATGTGTAAGCCCTTTTTGGATATATATAATTTAAATTTGAACATGTTGGCGACGTTAATAGTTGTTTTCAAAAGTCATAGATGGAGTTGTACATTTTCTTCTTAAATTTTTTATTTTTAATTCGTTTCAGAGATGAGCAAGACTATTAGTTGAAGTTATTTAATTAACACCATCGCCACACTTGATTGTTTACATCATTTCTGTCAGAATAAATAATAGAGTTAGTACAAAATAAACATTTTGGTCACATTGGTGTAATTATTGCTTCTTAAGGCGAGGTTGCAGTACAGTGCGTAGCTCGACCTCACCCCCCGCAAAAACAAAAACACGGGGGTGGCGTCAGCGAGTGAGCGGGGGGAGGGGAGGGGGGGTTTCGTGTGTGCGTGTGCCACAGCACAGCGCAGCGTAAAAAAAACCGTAGATGAGTTATGCGAAATTCAAAAGTGGCACATTAAAAAAAGGCTAAATGTCTCATTTGGCTTTAGTGGCACATTAAAAACAGGCTAAATGTCTCATTTGGCTTCGCGTACGCGCTGCGGTCGGAAGCGCTCGCTCTTTTACTCGCGTGTGTGTACGTTACATTTGAAAATGCCGTCGTGTGTAATGAGATTTTGCACAAACTATAGTAGGAAAATGACTAAAAGTTATGGAATCACTTCTCATTCATGAGTATTACAATATTACAACGTTTTATTTACAATTTATAATAAATTCAGTATCACAAATAATAGAGTGAATAAAAAATTGGCATTTAGCGAGTGTAAAAGAGAAGCAGTATTGTGCGTGTACAAAGACTAAAAAACAAAGTAGGTATCCAGATGGCACATTCGTAATAATAAAATACTGATGTGTGTTTTTGTCAAGTAATAAAAGTGATTTGAGGCTGAATCAACACAATTTATTATTATTATAGAAATACAAAATCATACGTATGTTACAAACATTGACGGATGATCAAAGTCCATTCACTTGTTCTTGTTTTTCTCCTTTTAGTATTAAACAACTAAGTAGATTGTACTGCACAGTTTTCGCTGCCGACCCACCGTACCCCTGGCAGTACCCCTGGGGGTATGGTGGGTCTTTCAAAGCTTAACCGTACTCCCAGATAATATTGTTGTGTAATATTAATAATATAAAATTATAAGTTTATTAATTTCAGTTCGTTAATTTCAAGTTCCACTATTTTGTAGGATCATTCCGAGTAGCCCTATTGAACAGTTCTATGATAGAACTGTCCTAATTCTATTAGCACAACTTGATGAGGAGAATAGAACTAATGGGATAAGTAATAGGAAATGTCCCAGTCTAGTTCTATGTATGTTTTTACAAGGGTATTCAATAGAACTACTGGGAATTATCCGTAGTGTCACGACATCGCGCTCATACATCCGAATGAATATGTTTTGTAGACGTTCATTTGTTTAAGGTGTAAAACAAATGAACGTCTACAAAACAAATGACTTACAGAATATGATCAGCTATCGATAGTGATTGCAGAAAACAGGTGCATGCGATTTTCAACCTAATTGACATTAGTCAGAATTTATAATTTTATTACCGTAATAATGCCAGAAAGCGAGAAAAAACAAAAAACAAAGTTTGTCATGAATTGTCAATAAGGTCGAAAATCGCATGCACCTGTTTTTTGCAATCACTATCGATAGCTGATCACTTTCTGGTAGTCATTTGTTAAGTAGACTTTCATTTGTTTTGTAGACGTTCATTTGTTTTGTAGACGTTCATTTGTTTTGTAGACGTTCAATTGTTTTGTAGACGTTCATTCGTTTAACATATTTTTATACATACATATTTATTCGGATATGTGAGCGCGATGTTGTGACACTACCCTTGTAAAACATACATAGAACTAGTGGGAAATTTCCTATAACTGTTTCCCATTAGTTCTATTCTTCTCATCAAGTTGTGCTAATAGAACTAGTGGGAAAAAAGTATCACTAGTTCTATCATAGAACTGTTCAATAGAACTAGTGGGAATGATCTGACAGCGCTAGGATGATGATGATGACGGGTCTTCAACAGTACCACAGATTATACCTATAATATACAAAGCATTATAACCATTAGCAGTAATACCTAAACGTTTTATTCTCTAATTTATCTCCTTGTTGCTCTATATCATCGTACTAGCGCGTGTCTTCGCTTGTCTAAAAATACAAAAAAGTAAGTAGTAAGTCATTATCATACGAGAGATATCACTGTTCAGTTTAATATCCACGTAGCACGTTGGTACAACACTACGAGCATTTCAGCCAGGAGTATGGTTAAGCTTTAAAAGACCCACCATACCCCCAGGGGTATTGCCAGGGCTACGGTGGGTCCGCAGCGCACAGTTTTTATATTAACGTACCTTTTTTAGGTTTCCATTGAATGAAATGAGAAGAATAAAATGTACTTTTTTAATCAATGTTATAAATAAATCACATTGACTTTTTATTTCCCTACCTTAAATGAATTAATCAAATTTACTTTGAGGCGAATTGAATTTACTCAAGACAGACAAAGTGATCATGTCGCATCTGAGTCAAATTATTGTCACAATGCGCGTCGATACAGAGAGCATATGTTTATCTCTTTTTCGCGCTTGCGATTAGATGTGCTATCTCACTTACACTTCTTATCTAATTCTTAGTGTGTCGCTTTGACATATTTATATAAGTGTGCAAACGCTTATCGCGATGCATGCCACTCGTAAGCGCCGATTACCTTGTCAGTAACCTGTCTACGGTTTCTTACTAGTATTTCTATGGTTTGAGCGATTGAGTTTGGAATACGAATTTCTTTGTACTTTTGCGAAAACGTAAATGCGGGGGTGGAGGGGGATTTTGCGGAGCAACGACGTACGTCCGCCCTCAATCACGCCTAGACAGGCACTGATGAACGGCCGGCGAGCGATATAATGCCAACATTTTGACTATTTTTTTTCTTGGAGAAAAATGATAACGAAATTACGAAATCTGTTTTTACCATTTATTTTAAAATAAAGAGCTGTTTCTATTGATAATACTTTCATATAAATTCATTATGGAATCTCTAAGCAGTACACGTTTAAAATTGGGATTTAGTGCCATGTTTGATATTTTTTTTTATCGAGCCAATCATTCCAAATCGTGTTTCCATCTTTACGATTTACTAGAAGATATGTTCAACTTTTATACTTTAAGGCGAGGTTGCAGTACAGTGCGTAGCTCGACCTCACCCCCCGCAAAAACAAAAACACGACGGTGGCGTCAGCGAGTGAGCGGGGGGCGGGGAGGGGGGGTTTCGTGTGTGCGTGTGCCACAGCGCAGCGTAAAAAAAACCGTTGATGAGTTATGCGAACTTCAAAAGTGGCACATTAAAAACGGGCTAAATGTCTCATTTGGCTTTAGTCGCGTACGCGCTGCGGTCGGAAGCGCTCGCTCTTTTACTCGCGTGTGTGTACGTTACATTTGAAAATGCCGTCGTGTGTAATGAGATTTTGCACAAACTAAAGTAGGAAAATGACTAAAAGTTATGGAATCACTTCTCATTCATGACTATTACAATATTACAACGTTTTGTTTACAATTTATAATTAATTCAGTATCACAAATAATAGAGTGAATAAAAAAATTGGCATTTAGCGAGTGTAAAAGAGAAGCAGTATTGTGCGTGTTCAAAGACTAAAAAATAAAGTATCCAGATGGGACATTCGTAATAATAAAATACTGATGTGTGTTTTTGTACATACATACATACATAGACTCACGCCTGTTTCCCGGAGGGGTAGGCAGAGACTACGGAACGCCATTTGCAACGATCCTGACATACCTCACTTGCTTCACTCACTCCCATCAAGTTTCTCATGCATGCTGGTGTGTGGCATGGTGTGTTTTTGTCAAGTAATAAAAGTGATTTGAGGCTGAATCAACACAATATATTATAATTATAGAAATACAAAATCATACGTATGTTACAAACATTGATGGATGATCAAAGTCCATTCACTTGTTCTTGTTTTTCTCCTTTTAGTATTAAACAACTAAGTCGATTGTACTGCACAGTTTTCGCTGCCGACCCACCGTACCCCTGGCAGTACCCCTGGGGGTATGGTGTGTCTTTCAAAGCTTAACCGTACTCCCAGATAATATTGTTGTGTAATTAGTTTATTAATTTCAGTTCGTTAATTTCAAGTTCTACTATTTTGTGGGATCATTCCCAGTATAGTAGTAGTATTGAACAATTCTTTGATAGAACTGTCCTAATTCTATTAGCACAAATTGATGAGGAGAACAGAACTAATGGGATAAGTAATAGAAAATGTCCCAGTCTAGTTCTATGTATGTTTTTACAAGGGTATTTAATAGAACTACTGGGAATGATCCGTAGTGTCACGACATCGCGCTCATATATCCGAATGAATATGTTTTGTAGATGTTCATTTGTTTAATGTGTAAAAGAAATGAACGTCTGCAAAACAAATGAACGCCTACAAAACAAATGAACGTCTACAAAACAAATGACTTACAGAAAGTGATCAGCTATCGATAGTGATTGCAGAAAACAGGTGCATGCGATTTTCAACCTAATTGACATTAGTCAGAATTTATAATTTTATTACCCTAATATTGCCAGAAAGCGAGAAAAAACAAAAAAAAAAGTTTGTCATAAATTGTCAATAAGGTCGAAAATCGCATGCACCTGGTTTTTGCAATCACTATCAATAGCTGATCACTTTCTGGTAGTCATTTGTTTAGTAGACGTTCATTTGTTTTGTAGTCGTTCATTTGTTTTGTAGACGTTCAATTGTTTTGTAGACGTTCATTCGTTTAACACATTTTTATACATACCTATTTATTCGGATATGTGAGCGCGATGTTGTGACACTAGCACTACCCTTGTAAAACATACATAGAACTAGTGGTAAATTTCCTATAACTGTTTCCCATTAGTTCTATTCTTCTCATCAAGTTGTGCTAATAGAACTAGTGGGAAAAAAAGTATCACTAGTTCTATCATAGAACTGTTCAATAGAACTAGTGGGAATGATCCGACAGCGCAAGGATGATGATGATGATGGGTCTTTAACAGTACCACAGATTATACCTATAATATACAAAGCATTATAACCATTAGTAGTAATAATAATAATTTTAATTTATTTCAGGTTACAATAACCCATATAGATATATACCTTAAAGACTAACATACATACAATTATAATTATAAAATTCAACAGTGTTGTTGTTTACGTTGTTTTCAAGTTAGGCTGATTGTTATTTCGTAACCTCCCTTGAAAACGCCGATACACCACACCCTTCGGCCAAAACTCTTCCTTGAGGAAAGTGCCAAGATGTTGTGTCGGCACCCGCACCACGTACGATTTGAAGTTCGTTTTATGGCGAGACTCCAATCTCTCGACTCTCAAGGTCCAGTTGGTCTTCGTGCGTAAGTACTCCACGACCTCCTCGTCCTTGGTGGAATGATGCAGCCGGGACACGTACAGTAGTGTTGTTGGTACTGCGGGACGCAGCAGCATGTTAGGTCCTGCTAACCCTGTACCACAATGGTTACGACAACTAGGCTTCTTCTTCTTCCTCACCACCTTGATGAAGCCGTCCTTGTCGCCCGTGTCCTTTTCCGGGACTCTCGTTTCTTCGACCTTGTGTTGGGAGAGTTCACAATGCTTTTGATTACCCCCTTTTTTCTCCTGCCGATTTTGCTGCGTTTTGCATACGGCAGTAACATCGGCATAAGCGCGTTTAGGTTTTGACGCATTCATACTCAGCACAACCTTGATAGGTGTCGATGACCCGAGGTCAGCAACAGTACACGCCGTAACGCTTGCATTAGGCGACGCAAGCAAATTCGCTGACTCAAAAGATGCATTTTGAGCCCCGCGTCTAGTGTTGACGTTTGAAGGCGACTTACTTGCTGACATAGCGTTCCGAAGTGACACTATCTCTGCACGCAGCTCACTTATGGTGCTATCCAATGAATCCAATTTGGACTGCACCTCTGCCAGGCTGGATTTTAGAGACGTAATGTCCCTCAGCAGCCTGGTTACGTCAACGTGGTCAAACGTGATGGGTGGCAGCTTGTGGAGATCCTTCGCCACGAAAGCAGGCACGTCGTCAGGGTCGGTCACCTTCAATAAGGTGATGATATCTTGAATGCTCTTCTCCGTGCCATCTCTTCGCCGAGACGGCATCTGATCCAGTTTGTTCAGCGCCTGATAAAGTACTTTTTTACCAGCACTAATTTCTTCTTCTTTAAAATTGGACTTGCAGATCTGCAGAATGCTGACCTCGTCCATAGTATCGATGGCATGTTGTATGAATGCCAACAACTCGTTAGCTATGAGTTGCTGTGAGCAACTCATTGTAACAGTGTTTTCACTACATTTATCAAATAATAATCATTTAATACAAGCGTAGCAGCGCAAGCACGTCTGCACTCAACGCTACTCGATCGGTTATTATACCTAAACGTTTTATTCTCTAATTTATATCCTTGTTGCACAATATCATCGTACTAGCGCTTGTCTTCGCTTGTCTAAAAATACAAAAACGTAAATAGTAAGTCATTATCATACGAGAGATAACACTGTTCAGTTTAATGTCCACGTAGCACGTTGGTATAACACTACGAGCATTTCAGCCAGGAGTACGGTTAAGCTTTAAAAGACCCACCATACCCCCAGGGGTATTGCCTGGGCTACGGTGGGTCCGCAGCGCACAGTTTTTATATTAACGTACTCTTTTAGGTTTCCGTTGAATGAAATAAGAAGAATAAAATGTACTTTTTTAATAAATGTTATAAATAAATCACATCGACTTTTTATTTCCCTACCTTAAATGAATTAATCAAATTTACTTAGAGGCGAATTGAATTTACTCAAGACAGACAAAGTGATCATGTCACATCTGAGTCAAATTATTGTCTGTGAAACGGTCAGCATGATGTCACAATGCGCGTCGGTCCAGAGAGTATATGTTTATCTCTATTTCGCGCTTGCGATTAGATGTGCTATCTCACTTACACTTCTTATCTAATTCTTAGTGTGTCGTTTTGACATATTTATAATATTAGTGTGCGTAGGTACGCTTTTCGCGATGCGTGCCACTCGTAAGCTCCGTCATGTTACCTTGTCAGTAACCTGTCTACGGTTTCTTACTAGCATGTCTATGGTTTGAACGATTGAGTTTGGAATACGAATTACTTTGTACTTTTGCGAAAACGTACATGCGGGGGTGGAGGGGGATTTTGCGGAGCAACGACGTACGTCCGCCCTCAATCACGCCTAGACAGGCACTGATGAACGGCCGGCGAGCGATATAATGCCAACATTTTGACTATTTTTTTTCTTGGAGAAAAATGATAACGAAATTACGAAATCTGATTTTACCATTTATTTTAAAATAAAGAGCTGTTTCTATTGATAATACTTTCATATAAATTCATTATGGAATCTCTAAGCAGTAAACGTTTAAAATTGTGATTTAGTGCCATGTTTGACATTTTTTTTATCGAGCCAATCATTCCAAATCGTGTTTCTATCTTTACGATTTACTAGAAGATATGTTCAACTTTTATACTTTAATTTATTCATTAAAAATATCATAGTTCATGGGACTTTCAGACGTTCAAAAATCTTAAAAAGTACTGCAACCTCGCCTTAATTAATATATTTTCATGTCGCATGTAAACTTGCTTTAAATTGTCTTCCGGGATATACATATATTTGGATTAACTGTATATAAACATTAGTGAGATGTGGAACTAGCTAGATTATTTTTACTCACACACAGCCATTTATTTATTGTTACGTCTGAAGCGGTTTGGCGGATACTGGTGTTCTCTATACATGAGAAGCATCCTACCGTAATGCATTTACACGACCACCTAGAGAACGGCCAGCGCATATATTTTGATCCCGACAGCGTTGCTGAGCACTTGGAAAATCCGCGTCAAACAACTCTCTTGGCATTTTTCAGGCGCTGTAAAATCGATCAGTTTGGGAGGTCCCTTACGTATGACGAGATGCCTTCATATTACACGTACGACAAGCAACAGGGTGTATTTAACCGACGTTGACGAGGAGGTGCTGTTGAAGGTTTTCCGGGAAGATTCAAGGACACCGGATTTCGTAGAGTTTATACCGTACACACAAATAATGTCGAATGCTATTTTCTGCGGTTGTTACTTCACACGGTCCAAGGCCCAACGTCTTTCGCCTTTCTGAGGACATTTGATGACTACGCAGGCACCTGCGTAGTAAGTCACTTTCTCGTCGGTGACCAATACTGGGATGACAACCTCGCGGAGGCGAGCGTCAGTGACAGTCCCAGCCGCATGCGTCATCTGTTTGACGTGATCTTGGTGTTTTGTGGAGTCGCGAACGCGGTAGCTTTCTGGGAGAAGTATCGCCATCATCTGTCTGAAGATTTTCTACGAGCTTTGAGGCGTGTTACTAGAGACGAAGTCGAAGTAACTGATGACCGCGTGCAGAACACCTGTCTCAGTTCACTTCAAGAGGTGGTCATTTCTATCAGCGGCAATCCACTGGTCAAATATTTGTACCCAGCTTTCCAATCATCACCGCATCAAGACCGTGAAAATTGGGAGTATAACGCTGAGACAATTTAAAATGACCACCTTACGAATTTTACGACACCGTCCTGGAAAGCGCTGGGCAAAGCCAGGCTAAAATGTTTTTCTTGGATGCTCCTGGTGGAACAGGAAAAACATTTGTTACTACTGGTATACTTGCAGAGGTCAGGAGGCAAGGCAAAATTGTCATTGCTGTAGCGCCGCCGGCAATCGCTGCCACACTGCTTCCGGGTGGCAAGACAGCACATACCATGTTTAAAATTCCCATCGATTTAGAGAGCGCCGTAATACCCGTTTGTGGTGTGTCACGTAACAGTGATAAGGGACACGTGCTCAAGGATTGCTCTCTGATCGTATGGGATGAGCGTACGATGGCCAATAGGAAGGCAGTTCAGGTCATGGACAGAACCCTGCGGGACATCCGCAGGAACGAGCATTTAATGGGTGGTCACAGTTCTGTTCAGTGACGATTCCCGACAAACGCTTCCCGTGATGACGCAGGGATCGAGGGCTGATGAGGTAAGCCATCATCATCAGCCTTTAACAGTCCACAACACCCATGGTATGATATGGGGTGATGACATTCCGTATTCTTAATCCATCACCACACGGATAAGGTGAGTGCTTCGTTGAAATTATTCAAAATAAATATGAAAATTAAATTTGCAGTTTTTGTATTTGATAATTAGAACCTCACGTTGGCGTAATTATGATGCGTTTACCTTTTTATATTAAATAGACAACATTTTTATTATAACTTATCTTCATAGGAAATTTGTAATTTCGTAAGAAAATAAATGTACATGCATATAGCCATGCCAATATCAAGAGGTTTTGTTACAAACATTACTTCCAAATATTTAATACGATCGCTTCGGCAATAAAAAAATAAGTACATTTTTAGCAGTAATGTATATTTAAAATGGTAGTATTACCTATATACCAAATATAGCAACACAACGCCCAGGTTGGCCAATCTAACAGCTAGAGGTAAAATAACTGTGAACGGACTATAATAGTTAGGTGCTGTATAGCGTTCACGCAGACGACGTCGCGGGCAGCAGCTAGTAGAAATATAAATGTACTTTTTGAAAAATCTTATCAATAGCGTAGGTATTAGTTAGCTGTTTTCTAATTCAAAACAAAATAAATGGACTTACTAAAAACATAATTTAACATTCAATTACCTACTGCATAAAATAAAAAGGCAAAGCCGCGCGCAACCTATTGTGTTGCTAAGGTATCAAATAGCGCGCTTGCACATTGGACTCCTTATGCGCAATAAGTCTGGAATGCGTTCAATAGAAAAACACTGTCCAAACGTGGGAAGATTATCTGTTTACTTATTAGTCACTTGAATAAGAAATGAAAACCTATAATTTTGGAACAATCTAATATACTTAATTTATAAAAACTCACGTTTTGAAATTTCAAGTCAAGAATATAATATCATCAAATATAATAAAAATAAATATTGAATACACATTTTAATATACCTTTCTGTGAAATATATTGTCAACAGGCATATTACTTATCTAATTAGTTACATAAAAATATACTTAATGTAACATTTTATAAAACTTTATATACTGAAAACACCAAAAAAAGATTATATCTATCACATATATGATAATATATTATATAGAACACTAACATGATGTAAAAAATGTCCGCGGCATTATAGAAAAAAAATCAAAAAGACTTCACCTCACTTTTCACACTTTGTGTCCGAGGTCACCGTATCGCGTCACGGCTCCGTTCGATTTATGGGCTCCATAGTCCATACTCCTGGGCTGACCAGAGCCTACTCATAGCCTCGGCCTTGCGCAACGTCTTGGGGAGGCCC
Source organism: Euclidia mi (assembly GCA_944739405.2). Lineage (NCBI taxonomy): Eukaryota > Metazoa > Arthropoda > Insecta > Lepidoptera > Erebidae > Euclidia > Euclidia mi. The sequence goes on along the minus strand of OX123199.2, from coordinate 9,693,300 downwards.
ACAATGCCTCCACAGGCTAACGCCCATGGCTCCCGGCTGCATTCATCGGCAACCTCGCATCTCTCCGTTTCGATCGAAAATATTCGATTTGACCGTCCAGTGTAATATCCAAAATCTCAGCTTTCCAAAAAAAACTGGGCCTTATGGCGCAAATTGTATTTAAAACCTCAAGCTCAGTACTGCCCATGGCAGCACTGGCAGGGTTGTATGGTGGTGAGCAAAAGAAAGATGTTAATAGTTTGAATTATTAGAGTTTAATGGTCCTAGTACACGGGTTACAATAGAATATATAGGAGGGAAGGCGCGCTACACACTACACACTACATCCGAATTCTCAGTAGCCGCACGGAGTCTGGTGAAGTGCCCGGTAACGACAATAGGCTCGCCCCGTATTACGTGGGACCCAACAATTCATGGCGAAATGTGGGTTTAATATTACACCTCTGACTACCCCTTCGGGGATACAGGCGTGAGTCTATAAAACTTATTTATAGACTCACGCCTGTATCCCCGAAGTATATAAATTAGTCTTTAAGGTATATATGTATATGGGTTATTGTTACCTGAAATAAATGAATATTATTATTATTATTAAAACTTCGCAAGTATGAATCCCGTGTATCAATAATTCACATTAATATTTTTTTTCTTGTGTCATTCTTAAGAATGTTTCATGTTTGTTTAAAAAGCTTGTAATATCAAATTTTAAGCGATCGCCTCCATTGAGAATTTTGCTGTGTTGTGGTCTTGAACCCCACTTGAGACAAGAGTTTCTGTGATCCACAAATAATGTTTCTAGTCTGGGTACTTTGAGTCTATTGATTGAATGACAGTACAGCCCCTCACGATGCAGCATTTAATCTTAGTGTGTGTTGTAAAATAAACAAACATAACTAATTCTGGCATTATCAACTTTTCGAATGTTACCTTGGTGACTTTAAGAATGTCTTTAAATATATCTTTTATTTGGTATAAAATAAAATACACCAAGTTTCAACTTACCCAGTCAAAGTAATAAAACTTATACATATGTATTAAAGCCATTATAAAAGAAAATTTTCTTATTATGTCAAATGTGTATTTACGGTACGAGGCCTATTATTTAAGAAACTTGCGCACTTATTTTAAATCATATTTATGTACTTGTACTAGATGCTTAGGTATATTTAATTCTTACCCGTACTTTGATTTTCTATATTAGTACATAGTGAAGCAAAATAATAAATATTTTACTATAAATAATATCTAGTTGACTACTAGTTGAGTCGACTACACTTTTTTTAATATTTAAAAAATATTTTAACATACAGTGAGTTTTTGACCGGCCTGTTTGACCAGCCTATCGATCTAGTAGTTAGCACGGCTGCTTCGCCGGAGGTCATGTGTTCAATTCCCATCATGGATATTTTTGCCGATGAGCATGATTGTTCGTACCTTCCATGGGTGAAATGTATCTATGTATATTAAACAATATATAAATGTGTTTTCCCGTTGCCTTCTTGCCACAGTACCAGCAGTTAGTAAAAGCTGCATATAGTCTGCGATCAGATGACCATATACGAGTTGTCAGAGGCAATTATGTCCTAGGTTATATAAGTTTGCCTTGGGTGTGATCTCTGATGGAAAAATAAAGTATACATGCATTTAATCCAAAGAAGCAACGAGACTTGTCGTTCCTTGAATATAAATTACAAACTTTTTTTAAGTATAAGTTACTGAAGAACTAGATAAAGACATAATCATCGGCCCTGTATATGAACTCTCACACTGCTGCGCACGGGCCTCTTCTCACTGTGAGAAGGCTAAAGCCATAGTCCACCACACTGGCCAAGTGCGGGTTGGCAGACTCCATATGTCTTTTGAGAACATTATGGTGAACCCTCAGACATGCAGGTTTACTCACGATGTTTTCCCTCACTGTTTAGCAAGCGATAAATAACAATTTGATACGCACGTAACTTCGAAAGTCATTGGTGCGTGCCATCGATTCGAGCCCGAGACCCTCTGCGTAGCAGTCCGTCGGTGTCTCCACTACGATGGTATATCAAAATATATATATATTTTTCAAATTGTAAATACCTATATGCGCAACCTTTAATTAGTGCTCGCCTAATAAATCTCGAGTAAACCTGTTAGCGAGTCAAGCGGCGAACTCGTATTTTACTGGCACATTTACTGCTGTAACGATGTTTGTTGCTCTATACGAAAACGGCAAGAAATCTAGTAGTTTTTGTCACCGGCAGTAATTAGGTATAGTTTCTAAGAACTGGGTTCGTAATACGTAAATATTTGTCATACATTTATTACACTCACAGACACAATACTAAGATTTCGTACCGCTAATCTGCCACGTGTGATGATTAACAGTTGGCGGCAGATCTTTTTCTTCTCAAATCTTCACAAGGAGCCCCGTAAAGTGTGTTGTGTTTGCGTATCAATTATAAAGCTATTTATTACATAACAAAATTCTAAACTATTGTGTAGCTTGTTTAATTTAAAGTTATTTTTAGTTTTCAGGCAATCGGGATTTATGGTCCTCTTATAATATTTACTTAAGGTAGCATAATGGTGTTTGCCAACTATGTACCTGTTAGAAACAAAAATAGAAACCTTTTTATGTATTCTGAAGTGCCACTGTTTTCGATTTGACGAAAAAATTAGACAAGGCAGTCTGTTGCATATCTCATTATTAATTTTATTTGACGGATACTAACTATGGTATCACAACAGTACGTTTGTATAATCTACTACATACATACATAGACTCACGCCTGTTTCCCCGAAGGGGTATTCAGATGCATATTAAACGCCCACTTTTCGCCGCTGTTTTGATCCCACGTAATAGGTGGCGAGCCTATTGCCGCTTATCGGGATATTTTGTTTGCCAGAGCCTCGTCCGTTGATCGGCAGGTGCACCACTTGCAGGTGAGGTTGGCTTGGGACCCTTTGGGAAGTTCTTGATGGGAACCTTGATGGGAAATCTACTATATTGTAATTTATTGCGGTTAGCAAATGAAGTATTGAAATGTTAATTATACATATTGTACGGTTTACGTACACTTAGTTATAATAATCTTTAGCTGACTATGCAAAACGGTCGATCATTTTCCGCCGTAGCAATTACTTGGACAGTGTGCACTTTAACGTACTAACGAACGTACCTGTGTGAGAATCACTTGATATTATATCGTGTACTTACTTTATTTACTTAACTAGTGAATAATAAACTTTTCATATATTACTAGAAGTGTTCTCTCTCACAAACACACTCAACTAATTTACTTCTTACAAACTATCAGTGGTGTACAGTTTACTACACTGTACATTTAATGGTCCTTCGAGCCGGATGCTGCAGGATTTTTGTGTCTCATAAAGTGTGATAGCGAATCGGTTTGGCTGGCCTCCCACAAGCGGGTCTCACCAGTCCAGATTGAGAGTCGAGTGTCATCACAAGGGCACAGATTGACTGAGCATCAACAAACTTCAATTTTCGACGGTGCTTGAGAACACTACGAGTAACGAAGAAACATTGAAAACTGGAGACTAGCGGAACTGCAGAACTATATCTACCTGTTCTTCCTTTTATCCAGGAAACAACTTCCCAGGAGCCTTTAACTGAACTTAAGGTACTCACTTACCTGTTACCTTCTATTTTTCAACTACATCTAACCTTTACAACAACTAACTTGTCTATTACACAAAACTCAACTACTCACGATGGAGCTTCAACTTACCAAACAAGTTGACATTTTGAAGACATCAAAACACTGTGTAATAACTATAAGAAAGATAACATTTCTAGAAAAACTGTCGATTACCTGGAAAAACGTTTAGCGAGCTTAGAGAAACTATGGGTAAACTTCGACGAACTACATCAGATACTCTTAAAAAATGTCGAAAACAAAAACATTGGATATTTCAAGAACGGCATTTATGAAAAAACTAAAAGCTTGTACGAATCAACAAAGAAAAATATTTTAGAGTTGCTGGCTACTCAACGAAAACAACAGCAACAACAACAAAATTTAGATTTTGATTTAAACGGACTCATGGACGACGACGCGGTAGACGACGTAAAAGAAAAACTGATTACTCAACAAGAACGTAACTTTAAGGCCTTGAACAAGGCTATGTTGAAAATAGACATTAACTCTATAACTGAAAAATGGGAATTCGAAGAACATCTTACAATCTTGAAATCCAAGTGGGAGCTGATTGATAAGATACACTGGGAGTTAGAAGACGAACTGAAAGTATCCGATTTGAGCGTAGAGTACAACCAAAAATACGAAGCGATTGAACAAAAATATGACAATCTGAAACGAGATCTGAATAGCAAAATTTGGTCTTCTATACATTACCAGCGTTCTGCACCAAAAATAGATATCCCGGAATTTTCTGGAAATTATATTCATTGGATTACTTTCAAGGACATATTTCTGGAAACTATTCACAACAATCCGAGCATTTCAAAGGCGCAGAAAATGCAGTATTTAAAAACGAAGCTGAAGGGTGAGGCTGATCGCCTCGTCCATCACCTGTCTATTAGTGCAGACAATTACGATTCATGCTGGGAAATATTATCACACCGATATAACAACCGTCGACTGCAGTTTACATCATTCATGAGTACCATGCAACATTTACCGGCTATTCAACAACCTAACGCCAAAAACTTGAAACGGATGCACGATGTAATAACAGAGTGCCTGAACGGCCTTGGCAACATGGGAGTTGACGTATCGAATTGGGGTCCAATGATTGTTTACAATATGTCGCAAAAATTGGATTCGGCTACTCTTAACGAATATACGAAAGAAACACAGAATAACAGGGAATTGCCGCACCTTGAAGAATTTCTTAACTTCCTAGAGCTCAAATTCCTCGCTTACGAAACTGCAAAAAGCTGCGTTAAAGACTCTGCTGAAAGCAAAACTCCAAGGCCAAACAACAAGGGCTGGAGTAACAACTATAAGCCCAATATTTTTTCTAACAAACAACAAAATATGAAGAAATCTGGATACTCAAAAATTTTTCATGCATCTTATGAACAATGCCCTCTTTGTCACAAAGATCACGTGTTGATGCAATGTGACAAGTTTATCGACATGAATATTTCCCAACGAAATAAAACTGTTGCAAAACTCAAAGTTTGCAAAAACTGTCTATACAGCCACGGCAGCGTCGCTTGTAATTCGAAGAAAACATGTCGCGAGTGTAATTCTAAACATCATACATTATTACACTTGAACAAAGTTACCTCCAATGAACCAAATGTTAAAAGGCAGCATGACCAGAATTCGAACCCAAGTCCATCAACATCAACTCCAACTGGCACTCACCATTTGGCGGCTGATGGCACTGAAGTCTTACTAACTACAATTCAAGTCAAGGTACTATCGGCCGATGGAAACTATATAACTTTACGGGGTCTCCTAGATCAAGGGTCCCAAACAAACTTGATCTCTGAAAATGCAGCGCAACTACTACGCTTACCTCGGAACAAATTTGACGCCGCTATAACTGGAATCGAATCTACGTCACGCAACTGCAAGGGAATTCTCCATCTCAACTGCAAATCAATACACTCCGAGTATACTTTCAATGTACAAGCATTGATACTGACTAATTTAACTAATAAGTTGCCTGGATGCACTTTCCACAGCGGTGCTTGGACACATTTACAGAACTTAAAACTTGCCGATCCTAACTATAACGTGTCCAGCTCAATAGATCTCCTGCTGGGAGCTGATGTCTACGCGGACATCATCTTAGACGGAGTCCTGAAAGGTGACCAGCATTCACCCATCGCCCAGCAAACTCGTCTGGGTTGGATTTTGTGCGGAAAACTGAAAACCTTTAACTGTCACCTAACTTTGGCAAACACGTCTGATTTATCGAGATATTGGGAGACTGAAGATATTACTCAAGGTTCTCAAGACATACAACAAGACGATCAATGTGAAATTCACTACAAACAAACAACTAAGAAATGCTCCGACGGCAAATATATAGTAAAAATGCCCATGGTCCAGTGCTATGAACAACACCTAGGATACTCAAAGTCAGCTGCTATAGCACAGTTTTTAAAACAAGAAAAACAACTTTATAAAAATAAATCACTATTAACTATGTACAAAAACTTCATGAATGAATACTTGGAATTACAACATATGGAACCAGCGGCTCCGATAACATCAGGCCAATCAGAATATTATTTACCGCACCATGGTGTATTACGAGAAGAATCCACTACAACTAAATTAAGAGTTGTGTTTAACGCGTCACAGAAGACTTCCAGCGGCAGAAGTTTAAACAGTCTGATGGAGAAAGGCCCCAACCTACAAAAGGACATTCAAGAGCTTATCTTGAAATGGAGAACTTACCGATATGCATTTACGGCAGACATCGAGAAGATGTACCGCTGTATATGGATTGCTGACGATCAAAAATCGCTTCAAAAAATTATTTGGAGAAATTCGCCTACCGAACAATTACAAGAATACTATATACTATATGTACTGTGACATATGGCACAAAATGCGCGCCGTGGCTGGCAATGCGAACTTTACATCAGTTGGCTTACGATAATGGTCACTTATACCCCGAGGCGGCCAACTTATTACGTAATGAGTTCTACGTCGACGATTTGACAAGCGGCCATAACTGCCTCCAAACTGCCAAAAAACTACAAAACGATTTAATAAAACTATTACAAAGCGGAGGTATGAACCTAAGAAAATGGTCAAGTAACTGTGTCGAACTGTTAGAACAATTGAACGAAGACCAGATTTCAAAAACCAACTTTGACTTCAAACACGAAGACTCTATGAAAACTCTTGGCCTTGGCTGAAATCCTACTTTGGACACATTTACGTTTAGCTGGAACTTGAAAGAAAGTTCGAAAAAATCACTAACCAAACGCTCGCTATTATCGCAAATTTCACAACTGTACGACCCCCTTGGTTGGTTTTCACCAGTTACTATACGAGCTAAGCTTATTTTTCAACGCGTCTGGCTAGAGAAACTAGCATGGGATGAGGTATTATCTACTGATATCCAGGATGAGTGGCTGAAACTGAAAGGTCAACTTGAGGATCTTAGAACTATAAAAATAAGCCGCTGGATTGGAACCATTCAAAATGACATCGAATTATTGGCATTTAGCGACGCGAGTGAAAAGGCTTACTCATGTGTAATTTATACACGTGCAATAAATGAATGTGGACAGCCTGTTTTACGTTTGCTGGTAGCAAAAACTAGGGTTGCCCCACTCGCACAAAAGTTATCTCTGCCGAGGCTTGAACTAAGCGGTGCCTTACTTTTGTCGCAGCTGGTGAACAAGGTCAAGGAATCTCTGCCGGAGCACAACATAACTGTGTGGGCATGGTGTGACTCAAAAGTGGTCCTAGCCTGGCTATATGGAGAGGCGTCCAAATACGAAAAATATGTGGAAAACAGAGTCATCAAAATTATACACGTGGTACCATCTCAATGGTTTTACATCGAATCAAAAAATAATCCTGCGGATTGTGCTACCAGAGGGCTATATCCAAAACAACTTGTAAACAATCAGTTATGGTGGTCTGGCCCGGAAATGCTGCAAACATTCAAGAACAAGCCCGAAGAACAACGTTGTCTATATACAGCAAAGGTTGACGAAAAACCTAAAGTGACAACCCTAACTCAACCAGATAATATTATAAATGATTTGTTAAACAGACACAGTACTTTGAGTTACGTTACTCGGCTTATCGCTTGGATAACACGATTCAGTGCAAATGCACTTCATAGCGGTACCACAAAGAAACTTGACTCCGCTCGACAAATGTCCCACGGTTGTCTAACAATACATGAACTTGATAACGCTATGACAATAATAACGAGAAATATACAACGAATTGAATTCAACTTAGAATACGATTTATTACTTAAGGGTCAACCTGTACCAACCAAAAGTACTATTTGTAAACTATACCCCTATTTGGACAAAACGGGCATTATGCGTGTGGGTGGTCGATTAAACAAAACCCATTTACCTATTGGAATGAGAAATCCCGCAATTATTCCAAGAAAAAGTAGACTTACCCAGTTATTAATAAATCAAGCTCATGCGGTGACTTTACATGGGGGAGCCCGACTTACGCTCGCCTATATCCGTCAACAATTCTGGATAGTAGGAGGCAATAGAGCGGTGAAAACTGAACTACGCCGATGTGTGCGCTGCCATCGATTCAAGACCAAAGAAAGCTATCAGCTCATGGCCGACCTTCCTGCTCGACGCGTGACACCTTCGCGCCCTTTCACTCACACGGGGGTTGACTTCACCGGTCACGTGGATGTCAAATTGAATAAAGGAAGAGGCATAAAGACATCCAAAGGGTACATCGCGATCTTCGTTTGTTTGGCAACGAAGGCAGTTCATATAGAACTAGTTTCTGACTTGGGAACTGAATCATTCCTTGGCGCTTTTCAAAGGATGTGTGCTAGACGCGGCACACCAAGTCACGTTTATTCTGATTGCGGGACGAATTTTATCGGGGCGTCGAAGATTCTGAACAACGAATACGAGACATTTAAAGTAGAGCTTTCACCTGATTTCTTCAAAGAAATTAGTAAAATGAAAGTAGAGTGGCACTTCAACGCGCCTGCCTGGCCAACGGCAGGTGGAATCTGGGAGTCAGCTGTGCGTTCTATGAAACATCACTTGCGTCGCGTACTTGGCGAACAGAAGCTGACTTTTGAGGAGCTCACGACTTTATTGTCTAAAATAGAAGCGTGCGTGAACTCCCGGCCGCTTTGCCCGCTTACAGAGGACCCAGAGGAATTTTATAACTATTTGACGCCCGGACACTTTCTAACGGGTAGTCCAACTATGACGCTGCCGCTATCCAACTATGAAGATGACCGCCAGCTAGATCTACGGAGAAGATGGCAGTTAACGGAGAACATGTTCCATCAGTTTTGGAAGCACTGGTCCTCGGAATACCTTACAACATTACAATCCCGAAGCAAATGGTTGAGACCCACACCTAACATCAAAGTCGATGACATCGTCTTAGTCAGGGATAACAATCCTCCACCTGGAAAATGGGCCCTGGGGCGTGTGATCGAGGTCCATCCTGGAAGCGACGGACACGTGCGAGTTGCAACTATAAAAACGCAAGTTAGCATTTCGAAGCCACCGATTACGAAATTGTCGCTATTGCCACTTGAAACCTCGCAATAACTTAAACAATAATAAATTAATTATCGACTTAGCAGTTAACCGAGGCGCACTATACACAAACCTAAAGAGCAAAATAATCTACAAGATGTTGACAATTTTACTATTTCTTATTTCTTTGACGGCTGGAACATACGGACTCGCCGTACCATCGGGTGACCTCACTCCAAGTGTTCAAATCACAAGTCTAGGAAGCGATCGCCCTATATACTACGACAACATTGGAAAAGTACAACTAATTTATAACGAGTGGAGACTGCTAATGTATTACAACTTATCTGCCTACTGGAGTGGAGTTCAACGATTTGAAAACTACTTACAAGACATTTTGAACTTTTGTGAAAGTTTGGAGCCAAAATATTGTGAAACAACAATACGTCAGCTTTCGCACGAATTGGATCTTCTAAAACATTACAACAGCGTACTACTGGCCCCACACAAACATCTGTCGGGTCGTAACAGACGGGGGTTGATCGACGGCGTCGGTTACGTCGCGAACAGCCTTTTTGGAATCCTAGATCAGGCATTTGCTGTACAATATCAGAAGGATATTCAAAACATACAGAAAAACGAGAACTATCTTCTAGAACTAGTGCGAAACCAGACTTCTATTGTCGAAATAGAGAACGAAATTCTGAAGAAAAATGAACAAAATATAAATTACCAATTTACACTTATCAACAAATTTATGAACGAAACTGACTTTAAATTTGCGAAGATCGAATCGGGGATCGAAGTGGCTATGGCGACCACCTACTTTACCTCCGCTTCGCTTGCTGCACATTTACTACTAACAACCTTGAAAAACATTCAGGAAACCCTTTTCAACACCTTGATGGATACCTATAGGGACGAATCGATGTTCACCTACTGACTCCAGTCAACCTGATCCAACAGCTCACAATTATCTCAGGACAGTTGCCCAAGACATTAGCCTTACCGGTAGCCAGCATTCAAGATGAAATAAAGGATGTATATGAACTTATTTACGTCAAGGCTCGAGTTACCGACTGTTACTTTATGTATGAGCTTCACATTCCATTGGCGAGCGACGAAGACTTTATTCTATATAAATTTTTTCCTTTGCCCTTGAAGAACCCACAGGAAGCAAACGGCACAATAGCCGTTTCGGTGTCGTCGAAGTACATTGCTGTGAACTTGGAGCAAAATACTTACGTCAGATTTAACGAAAAGGAATTAAACCGTTGCGTTCAACGGCAAATGGATAATTTCATCTGCATATTAAACCTGCCAGTTTTCAATTTATAAAACATCAATGCACCATGTGAAGCCAAATTATTAGGACACCAAACAACTTTACCCTGCATTACAAAGAAAACGGAATGCGACACTACATGGGTGGCATTACACCGCACGAACACGTGGCTAGTGACGTGCTGTGACTCGTGCAGTATACGGACTGTGTGCGATAGTGACGTCAGAGTGCACGTCATCAATACGTCATCTATAGTATCGCTCAAACAAGGATGCCTTATCCAAACAAGGGATTTAAAAATAAACTCTCACAATCACTACTACAGTAACGTTAAGCTGGATTACGACATTCAAACGCCTTCTCTGGATAAAACTATCTCCACCTCGCTTCTGAAAACGAGCCATAACGAAGACATCTCAACGGTCGAAAGTGCAGTACGGTACCTAAAGGACAAGGAACAACTCCCAACGCCGACATTAACAAGTCACGACATACATCACTACGCCATTTCCTACTTGCTACTGGCTGTTATTGGAGTCGCAATAACTATATGGGTGGCGTGCAAACGTGGTTACTGCAAGAGAAAATCATGCAACATCAGCAACTCTCCAGATACAACGGAGCATATTGAGATGCAGTCCATAAAACCCACTACCGGGATTAAGAAGTTGTTCCGGTCTCGCTCGGTGATGGAGCGTCCGCATCCAAGGACACAAGATGGTGCGAAGCCTAACCTGGATGTCGAATTTCATTTTTAGTTTTAAAGAACCTAAACTTATTATCATTTATCTTTTAATTTTATATGTTTACTTTGTATTTAAGGCTTATCAATTTTTTGCTTTGTATGAGTGATTCTTACATAGTCATATTTTTATTTTTTTGTTACTTTGCCCGGGTTGGGAGTATGTACGGTTTACGTACACTTAGTTATAATAATCTTTAGCTGACTATGCAAAACGGTCGATCATTTTCCGCCGTAGCAATTACTTGGACAGTGTGCACTTTAACGTACTAACGAACGTACCTGTGTGAGAATCACTTGATATTATATCGTGTACTTACTTTATTTACTTAACTAGTGAATAATAAACTTTTCATATATTACTAGAAGTGTTCTCTCTCACAAACACACTCAACTACTTTACTTCTTACAAACTATCAGTGGTGTACAGTTTACTACACTGTACACATATTATGAAATGTACTGTGCCGTTGAGGTCTTTGAGTCGTACGCTAAAATACGTCACTGCTACTGATGTTAGCTATTTAATACGGCCAATACTTATGTTCTCTAAAATACTGCTTTGTCTCACTGGGCTTATGTAACTGACATTTATTGAGATAACTAGATAATAATAAACAATATTACGTCAATTCAAATCAAATTCACTAGAGCTAACCCACAATCTTGGCTTTGTTCAAATTCCTTTGCCCTCTGATATCAAATTCGTATGAAATGAAGATAGTTCAAAACTTTGCTTTGAAGCTGTATAAAATGTGTGGAATATTTTGGGTGCATACCTTATTATTTCTATTATACTAAGACATGTGATAGTCTTTATGATCCCAGTGGATAATTAAAAGTAACCAAAAACAAAAATAGAAGCCAGATTTACTTAATATGAATAGAAATTTCTCAACGAACACATTTTCTGTACCGTTAGTGGTCAGTAATGAATTATCGAAACACTTGTTATTGTGTAAAATGTCTTGGACATTCCACGAATAAAAAGGCTTTATTACCTTGGGGTAATAAAGCCTTTTTAGCCGACTACGGCGAAGCCAAAAGGAAGGGTAATGTTTTTTATTCGTTGAATGTTTGAAGCCTTTTGTAATTTTCGTCGTTACTAATTATCTTTTGAGAAGACAGACACTGCCTGGGATCAACTGAAGAAAAGGACAGAGAGATGATAGATCGACTCTAAGAAAATATCGAAAAGAAGATGATTCTGCTATAGATAACTAAGATATCGGTAAATAAGACTCGAATTTGCAGTAAACGCTTTAAACTTGAGATAACCGATGTACTTATTGACACTTGTAGGTATGTAATCTATATATTAAAATAATTTGTGTTTTATAATACGAGTCGGCCAGCCCGTTCTACCCAACCGATTCGGATGATTTTTTTTTAAATGAAAGCTCTCGCTGCATCGATTTGTCATCAAGTATTCGAAATTATCTAACTTGCACATTCATCAAGTTATATGCAAAAACATTTTTCTCCCATACATTTTTTACGTTTTCGTAGCCGTAGACAATGACTTTCTGCTTCTATATATCTCCTACTTATTGAGGTAGGCGTTTCGTTGTAGGCCTAAAACACGCGCTGAAAAGAGTTCTTTCATTTGATGGTATGCTCATTTAAATTACGTAAGTTTGAAGTAAGATAGGTGTGGACATTGAACTTATTTTCCAATATTTTCCTATAAATTTCTTAAGATTCCATTGCTTTCTCTCTACATGGACGGTTCTAAATTGAAATTTTTTTTATGGTATCTAATAAGTTTCTTGCGGTAACTGCCAGGAAAAACCGTTATGCCTCCTTTCATACGGGTGTGAGTGTGGTGGTGTGTAAAATTATACCCGATGTTGGTAAAATTATCACTATAGTGAATTATCGCTGGTGGCAGGTAATATTCCCCGAATGTTACCAGTTAACCTTAAGGAATTTTCCCCCTTTTTTGTATCGCGATGAAATCCAGTTACGGACTGTTCCTCAAAGGGACCCCTCCGCCAACTCTGTACCGAGTTTGGGGCAGGTGGAGGGAGAGTGTGTGGCTCGGCTCTCCCCGCTAGACATTCGGGGGGCATACCCACTAATACACAGCGGTGTTCCTGTATCGAACCTTATGATGGGGTCGCGGTAACGACGTCAGTATACCCGCGACCCGAGGAATTTTCCCCAAATGTAGTGAAATTTCCGGCTAATGTTGGGAAAATCAACCCTACAGACGGGTAAATTACGTTTTATGTTAGGATTTTTTTTTTGTTTTTAAATTACGGACTTTCTTCGGGCATCTTAATTTTTTTCTCATCATCAGCCTTTCCACAACAACAGTCCACTGCTGGACTAGGCCTCTCCTTTGAAAGGAGGAATTGGCCTACTATACCACGCTGGCCAAACGGGTTGGTATAGGGTTTTTATCAAGTTTTCCTTCTCTTACAGTGCTGTTCTATGCATAAAATGCTCCCTCTGTCGGCTCTTACGACACCCATGGGACGATATGGGGTGGTGACAATCCGTATTTTTAATCCGTCACCACACGGAAAATATATATTTTTTATGTGGAACATATTACAGCGGTTCATAGTACTATTGTCATATAATTATATTACAAGTGGTAGTTATGGTAGAAATTGTAGTTTTGGTAAGAATAGTAGTTTTGAGAGAAAAGGTACGTTGGACAGCACTGGCGGTTTTGGTAGAAATGGTAGTTTAAAAAAAAATGGTACATATGATAGTATTAGTACGAATAGTAGTTTTGGTACAAATAGTAGTTTTGATAGGAATAGTATTTTCGGTACAAATAGTAGTTTCGGTAGAATTGTCACTTACGATTGCTACCAAAGCTACCATTCCCACCAAAACTACCGTTTAACCAAAACTACCATTTTAGCAAAACTGCTATTCCTATGTAAGAGCTTTTTTATTATATTAAAATATGCTGTGGAGCAGCATGGGTCCTCTAGTCGAACTATTATTTTAGATCCACTTTTTATAATATTTGATATCCGCCTCTTAGTAATAATGTAACTTTTCCAATCATCTGTTAATTTTTTTAGTCATTAAAACGAAGTATGGCGATTGTTTTAAAAAGTACCAGGGTGACAGAAACGAACAGAGGTTAGGTGTTCATAAGATAGCTGGTTACAAAGTTATCAATCGGTAACATGTTTTGAAAAGTACCAGGGCAACATAAATTAACAGAAGGTACTCGCCTAAAAAACTTGGTTTTGAAGTTATCAATCAGAAATTAGGCACTGAAAGAACGGCTTATATGGAAAACTCATTATAATTTTTAAAAGCAATAGGTAATGTGAAATGAGATCATAAAATACCTTACTAAATTAAAAATGGAGGTAAATAAAAACAGGTACCGTACGATATATAAGTTAGAATTTTTTTTACAATAACTTAGCTATAACTTAAAGAAGAATGCCGGTTTTTGTATGGAAGACTGTACCGTTTGATTTCTCATGAAATGAACATTTTTAGCCAGCTTATTGTTTAATATTACCGTAGGCATGAAGCGTTTTTGTTTTCGAATCCGCAGTCCTGAGATTTTCTCATAACCATGTTAAAAAATATCTGCCATAAATATTGCAAAGGAAGGAATTCGTCCTTGATTTCTAATTGTTTATAACAATTTCAATAAGTGAACATATGTCTTATAATACTTAAAATGGTTAACAATATAATTAAATTAAGTCTTAAAATAATAAAAAAAAACTTATTAATTAGCATTACAGCCAAGGACGTGGTTGGTGCGGTTGGCTCCTTCCGGAGCGGGTCTGCTGGTGGTCTCGACGGTTTGACACCACAACATTTGAAAGATCTTGTGTGTTCAAGCGCTGGGGCAGCCGGCGACTCGCTTTTGGGTGAGCTAACGGCATTAACTAATCTCATGCTCTCCGGCAATGTGAATGATGCCATCGTCGACGTTTTGTATGGCGCTAATCTGTGCGCCTTACGAAAGCGGGATGGTGGCATTCGTCCCATTGCCGTTGGGTGCACGTACAGGCGTATGGCAGCCAAGATATGCTGTCGCCATTTTAACACCACCCTATCTTGTAAATTTCAGCCACAACAGCTGGGCTTTGGTTCCAGAGGAGGCTGCTAGGCTGCCGTACATGCCTTGTCATCGTACCTTGACTGTAATGGAGGTGAGGTTATCTTGAAGGTTGAATTAAAAAATGCCTTTAACTCAGTCAACAGGGACACTTTGTTGACACAAGTTAAATTGGAAACACCCCAAATTTTCAATTTTCTTTGGCAATGTTACAGACACCCTTCTAAATTAATATACAAAGAACATCTTTTAGAATCTGCCGTCGGTTGTCAACAAGGTGACCCTCTTGGACCACTAATTTTTAGTTTGGCCATCGATCCAGTTATAACCCAACTAAATTCTAAATTAAACATCTGGTACCTAGATGATGGAACCCTGGGCGGTGACGTAGAGTCTGTGTATCAAGATCTAGCACTTCTGAAATCAAAATTTTTATCCATAGGCTTAGAACTGAATACAAACAAATGCGAAATTTTTATTAATGACAATCTAGATAAATCCTCTATTCTTTCAAAATTTCAATACTTGGCTCCCAATATCACTCAAGTTGAAAAAAGTTCTCTTCGCCTCCTGGGGTCCCCAATTTTAGACGACGGTTTTGATTCTTTTATACAGGAAAAAAATCAAAATTTTAGTGAAATTTCTGACAGGCTACTCAAAATTAATATACATTCGGCTTTCACTATTATTCGATATTGTCTTTTTGTCCCTAAATTTACACACGCATTACGGTGCTCACCTTTTTGGAAAAATCCAACTCCACTCATTCAAATTGACAAAATTATACAGAATACCCTGAGTAAAATTTTGAATGTGGCCCTGAACGACCGGGTGTGGCTACAGGCGTCCTTACCTGTGCGCTTGGGCGGCCTCGGCGTTCGCAAAATTACCGACGTAAGCCTGCCAGCGTTCTTGTCATCGGTCCACAGCACTGCAGAATTGACTAGGAAAATTTTAGCTCCCACACTGGTTGATTCTGAAGTGCCGTGTAAGACCGATGCCTTGAACGCTTGGAGAAATGCTTGTCCAGGAACTGAGTTACCCCGAAACTTATCCTCCCAGAGGCAATGGGATGGGCCGCTTTGCAGCGTGGTACGAGAAAACCTTCTCAATACATCGTCCAACGCTGCGGAGCGTGCTCGCCTGCTGGCTGTGGGAGAATGGGAATTGGGCCTCTGGCTTCAGGCACTGCCATCGTCCAATATAGGTACCATGTTGGACGATACAACCTTCCGCTTCGCTACTTGCCTCCGTTTGGGTGCGTCATGTGTCTCTCCGCATCGTTGTCACTGAGGAGAGGCTGTCGATAGCCTTGGTCACCATGGCCTGTCATGCAGCAGGAGCGCGGGTCGTATTTCTCGACACGCCAACCTCAATGACATACTGCGCCGTGCTCTTGCCACCGCTGGCGTTCCAGCCCAACTTGAACCTCAAGGCTTGGCACGCGACGATGGCAAAAGACCAGACGGGATGTCGTTACTGCCGTGGAAGCTGGGTAGGCCTTTGGTATGGGACGCAACATGTGTCGATACCCTTGCGCCATCTCATCTTCCCAGCACAGCAGGTTGTGCGGGCGCTGCTGCTGCTACAGCGGAGACACTCAAACGGCGCAAATATGTAAATCTAATAGGAGATTATGTATTTGAGCCGTTTGGGGTCGGAACATTGGGGCCATGGGGTCCAAGTGCGCGATCGCTTTTTAGAGATCTCGCCAAGACTCATAGACGCCTCGCGTGACCAGAGGGCTGGCACGTATTTGGCTCAAAAAATAAGTATATCCATCCAACGAGGCAATGCTGCCAATCTTCTGGGCACGCTTCCAATTGACTGCGATGCGGATGAGTTTCATGACGCTTTCTAAATTTTAATTTTTTGAATTTTCCCTTGTATATATTAATAAGTGAATGATGTTACAAGTTAAAAGAAACGTAGTTTCGACCCAGAGAAACAAACCTCAACTCAACGGATAAAAACAAAATAAATAACACAAACAAGAAAGTCCGCATCAACAGTCAGAATTATGGTTGCGTCTGGGTTGAAATGAGCCAACACTTGATCCGACGCTACTAAACACTTTTTAATGGTGGTAAACGCTTTATTGTGATCCTGTGTCCAGCACTACCTACTCTTTTTTAATAACTCATACAATGGGTCTTAAATCGAAGACGCACTAGGAACGAAGTTCCTATAATAAATAACTAACCCTAAAAATTACTGTAATTGACTTACATTAGTCGGCACCGGTGCTTCTACCATAGCTTTTATTTTCTGTGGTGATTTATGTAACCCATCTTTATTTATTACGTAACCAAGGTAATTAACCTCATCTTTAAAAAATGCACACTTTTCTTTTTGCAACGTGAGTCCCGCGTCTTGTAACCTATCTAACACTTGATGTAATGAATCCAGATGTTCCGATCTAGATTTCCCGGTAACTAAAATATCATCAAGCATACAGAGTGTGCCGACTACGCCAGCGAGCACGCCTTCAATCGCGCGCTGAAACACGGCCGGCGCGCTTGCGATACCAAAACAAAGACGCGTGTGCTTGAAAAGTCCCCTATGCCTATTTATGCAAATTATTTCTTGTGGCTCGTCATCTAACATCAATTGGTTGTAAGCATTTGACAGGTCTAATTTAGTAAACTGTTGCCCCCCATATAACTTAGCAAACAGTTCAGTGACGGTAGGCAAAGGATACTAGTCGATGATTAACTGTTTGTTTACACCGGTAGAATATTCGGCGCACAAACGTATAGATCCATTTTGCTTTAACACTGGCACGATTGGTGACGCAAATCGCGCGTGATCCACCGGTTTCAAAACACCTAACTCAACTAAGCGATCTATCTCTTTATCTATTTTATTTTTCAGAGCGAAAGCTATTGATCGAGCCCTAATGGCCCGGCTACACGCTCCGTCTTGCCTGCGATCATGCCTGTACAAACCTGTTTGCGCAGGCAAGCGCGCGCGTGTGGACGGCAAGACGGTAGCTCGCGCAGTCCTGAAAGCGCGGCTTGTGCGATCGTCGACATGCTGAAGATTTGGACTGCGCAAACTTTACTTGCACGATTTTACTTGAACGTGTGGCCGGTTATTCAAGCCGCGCAACAGTCCGACGTAATTATTTATGAGATTGTACTTACCTGCGCAAACCGGTTTGTACAGGCATGATCGCAGGCAAGACGGAGCTTGTAGCCGGGCCATTAGCCACTACAGTGTGTTGCGTCTTTTTGCACAGTCATGACTGCACAAACTGGACTGCGCAGGCAAGACGGAACGTGTAGCCGGGCCATAACAAAAACGGTCTTGGCATTTCAGTTGGCCCCCCGCGACTAATACTGTTTCCGTCATCGGTTGCCCATTTACCGAACGAAAATTGAAATACTCACCATCGTCATCGCTCTCATCCGCAGGTCCCGAGTAAACATAATTTAGCTTTTTAAACTTCCTACTCAGATGCTCCGTAGCATTGCGCTTCCTACATTTCGATTTGGCGAGTCGGCACTGGGATGTTTTGTGCTTATAATAGCCGCACACCTGACACTGCGCGTTCTGTTAGATCGGGTACCGAAGGAGAGTTTTAAAAAAAAAAGCTCTTTTATGAACACAATTAAATATATATATTTCGGAATTACCACTTTACAATATTGAATGAGATTTAGGTAAGTGCCCGTACTGGTCGGCGATCAGTCCCGAGCTGAAGGTTCGACTGGGCTTAAGCGCTAGCATGATATCTATTGGAAGGGAGAGATGCTTTGTCAGCATCACTTCAGCAATTCTGCTAACAGGCTAGGTATGTAACAACCCTCCTTTAAGAGTAACTGGCGCATTAAAAACAGTACGTATTAATTCTTAACCTGGGCGTAGGAAACTAGGAATTTCTTCTATCCCGGAATCTTCTACATTATCTACGATTCGGTTGGGTAAGACCAGTTTGAGGCATTTACTTAATCTTTTACAAATTAAATATAAAATAAAAATACAAAATGCTATTGTTAGACAATATCTCATTACAGATACATGGTTTCTATTTTCTATAGTTGTAATAGGGCTATTAATAATGTCATCGACTTTATTTATAAACGTGTCAGTAGCAATATTGGGCAATTTATCTTAATTAATATTTGATAATTTTAAGGGAGTTAGCTTGGGCATATATATTTGTGAAATTTATTAATGTTGCAGCAGCTATCGTTTATTAAGTTGAAATCTGATTTAATTGTTTGTACATTGACATTTATATTCGAACCTGTGCTTAATTCTTTATTTTTACAGTAAGCTGTGCATTGTGATTGGAAGTTAAGTACGCCCATGCCCAGCAATTTAAATTCTATTAGATCGTGTTTACATTCTACAGAAACTTTAGTAGGTTCAGATTGGACATAAATCCTTTTGTTTCCATGAAGTTTTTGCTATATATCTAATTGCCCATGTATAACTTTAGTATTACATTGTTTGGGTAATATCAGAAACTAGTAAAGAATCTCTGGTAATATGATTAGGATTTTTACTAATATTTCTATTTCACAAGAAGGTGTGTTTTCGACAGAGTTAGTGTTAACATTATCACATACATGAAGTTGGTTTATAGTTTGAATACAATCTTTTAAGTCATTAAGACAAACATATTATGTTGATCTGTCTTTACTAATAGCAACATAAATACAGGATGGAATAATCATAGCGTATGAATTTGGTTTTTCCACGTCATGTGGTACTGGCACGGGAATAGATTTGTAAAGATTATATTCCGTTGTATAAACTAAGGGAATCTTAATAACAAATACAATTTTATCATTCATAGAATAGCATGATAAAATAGACAAATCTATTAATGAATGTATGTTATCTAAATTTAAACTTAAAGCTAGTTCCTTATTTTTAGGTAGGCTTACAATAACGTCAGTCAACTCAGTGTATAGTTGTTTAGGAGTAAGAATTATGGCTTTTTGTAAACATGATGGCATTCACAGTGTCGTCTAACTTAAATGATAACGTAAGCAAACTAGATTCTAATTCGTTATAAATCTTATTGAGTTCTGACTGTATAAGTAATTTATTAGTTACAATTGTTAAATTGTTAAAACTATTGCTTAATTTTTCAATGGCGCTATTCAAACGTATTTCATTTGATTGTATAATGCTTAGTGTTTCATTGTATCGAGAAAGGGCTGTTCTTGTCATCAATATATTATTTTTAAATAAGGATGCTAATTTCGATTTTTGTTTCCTAGCGTTTGAATGGCGTTATTGCAATTAATAGCATCGTTTTCATCCACTGTGCCAATGATTTGTTTAAAAACGGTACCAACGCCGGCGAACCACGCAGACCTTTTATCGCGGCCTGATATCAGGTGTGATATGGTGCTATAATCTCTAAATATATCGTTAAGCCGGGAAAATAAAGGTTGCAATATGTTGGTGCAATCAGAATCTGTGATAATGTTCTTTTGTAGGCATAACGTTTGTGTTATTTCCAATACATGTTTAATGTTTTGTATATGTGAGTTTATATAAGCTATGTCTATTGGTACTAATACGTGGACAAAATCGTTGGATGTTCTAACAGTTCCTATTGGGTAGTAGACATGACAAGTAGACACCTGGGCTTTCAGTTATCGGCACCACGATATCTGACACCACTACGGATAGGCTTGCCGTGGCTATCCTGTAATACGTATATAATGAAATTATATAACTAAATGTATACTATATCCTAATTTTAATTTAATACTTAATCAGCTTATTTCACTAAGGATTTTCAGCAAGTTTAACTTCGTCGTAATTATATTTGACATGCCGACGGTTCAGGAGTATGGTGACCGTATTATTTCCGTTAATTTTTATTACTTTATAAGGCCCTTTCCATATCGGAGATAGGGCTTTTCGTAAACGTAAATGATTTTAATGTAAAATATGTCACCTATTTTGTATTTTACTGGGCGACAGTTCTGGTCATAATAAGTTTTCGATCTCGTTTTAGATTGTAAGATAATTATTTCATATCGCCTTTGCTCTGGAGTGTCGCATCCTCTGTTGGAGCTTACGTACATAACTACTGTAAGTAGGTTCTAGTGACATGTCATAAATTGACGTAGGTATAAAAGGCTTATGGCCGAATACTAATTCATACGGAGTATAGTTTGTAGTGGAATGGATGGTGGTGTTATATGTAAGCATCGCTGTAAATACGTATCTGGACCAATTACTTTGATTTTCATCTGTAAATGATTTCAGATACTCCTTTAGAGTCGAGTGATTCCTTTCTAGGGCACCCTGTGTTTGTGGATGGTAAGGACTAGACCATAGCCACTTGATCTTAAGAAAATTACAGGTTTGTTTGAACAGTTCTGCCGTAAAGTTAGTTCCTTGTATGGATATAATATGGATTTAGGTACACCAAATAGTGTAATAAAGTGTACTAAGCACTCGGCGATTTCTTCTGCCGTCGCATTTGGAATTCGGTATGCAACAGAACAGAATATTTGGTAAGATCGTCTTGTAGGGTTAGGATATATTTATATTTGACTCCACCAGCTTCGGGGAGTGGACCGACGATATCTAGGGCTACACGTTCAAAGGGTTGGTTCCATGAGGAAGTGATTTGCATCGGAGCTCGGTTGATTCTCCGTAATGCTTTGTTCGTTTGGCAAAGCTCACATTGTTTTACGTAATTCTCTATATTACTACGCCAATTGCACCAATATTAACGTTCTTGTATTCTTCGATCTAACCAAATATTCTGTTGCTTACGTAGAAACGTAGCATTCTATTAGAACCTAGATGACCAGATATGGGTATGTCATGGTTTTCTTTTAATATCTGACCAATTTCTGTGGGAGATGGATAATATATTATAGAATTCTTATATACAGGATGTCACAAGACCCATCACCAAGCCGAAGTCTACTCGTTGTGGACATCATGCCAAGTCATACTAACCAAAAATAATACCTGGGAAACGAATTTTTTTTGAGTTTTCACATTTTTTAAACCGTAAGCGCGCGCGTGCAATGCTCGAAATACCTACTTATCCATGGGGTTAAAGGGCATCTAAAGAACATATCGGCGGTGTAAATGCATCGATTTTGTACCTAATTAGAAAAATTCCATACTAACTTTGAGCCTCAATATCTCCTGAACCAGTAATTTCCCAGGTATGGTGCCGAAGTAAAAAATGTTTGTAGTGATTGGTACAACATGGGATTTCAGTTTTCGTTAGGGGTCTTGTTACACCCTGTATATGTTTATTACGATTCCCGTTTCGTGGAATAAGAAAGAAATAATATTATAAATTTTGATAAAGTTATGGGCATCAAAGGGATTTCGAAAATCAGTTATACTTATTTCACTAACATTATGATTTACTAATTCGGTTTTCAGATTCTTAAGGGTTTTAAATATGTCTTCATAATTGCTTTCATCGAAGTGGTGTACCTTAGTAAATAGTAAGTAATATTTAGTGTAATTGTTTTCTAATGATATAAAGGAATACAAGGTCCTTTCTTTGGCAAGGATTTCTTGACTATTGGTGAGGTTTCCAATTGTTTCAGATACATAAGGGTTGGATTCGTCAAGATCAATGGAGGTAAATATAATTATTGTTTTATGTTTTGTTTTTAATAATGACTCATTAAATTCGTTAATTTTAATATCAAATTCTAGAGGTTAATTTTTTATAATTTTTAGGTACTTGGAGTACGAGTCGCAGTCAGTCGTGATTTCAGGTGGTGTTGGGATAGCAAAATCATCGGGCAGTTCGAGTTCTTTTAAGTTTTCGGGGATTTCAAGACCTTCGGGTAACTCTAGAAAGTCAGGTAAGTCGGGGATTTCAGAAAGACCGGGACTCATAGGATTAGGAGGAGCGTTTTCAGGTTGTTCTGAAATGGCTGGATTCTCGGGAGTTGTATTGTCATCGAGGACATTGACATGTTGCGTATCATGTCGGGTTGAATATTAACTGGATATCGTCAGCATTACTATTCGATTTACTCTGTTTGTATTCGATATCATAATTACCGCCGAACTCTTCTAACTTTAACCTCCACCTCACTAGTTTGGAGCCTGGGTCTTTACAGTTAAAGAGCCAATTAAGTGGTTTGTGGTCGGTAACTATGGTAAATTTGTGACCATAAATGTACGGTCGGAATATTTTAGTGCCGAAGACAATGGCAAGGCATTCTTTTTCTGTAACGCTGTAATTTGTTTCGGCTTTATTTAAGATCCGAGATGCATATGCAATGGGACGATCTCTTCCTATTTCGTCCTGTGAGAGAATAGCAGAAATTGCGTAATTGGATGCGTCACAGGTGAGTATAAATGGTTGTGTAAAATCTGAGTATATTAAGGTAGGTGATGATATAAGTTTATTTTTTAATTCTTCAAATGCAATTTGTTGTTGATTGGACCAATTAAACACAGTGTCCATTTTTAAAAGAGAGGTAAGTTACTCGTCATCATCCTCTAATAGTCCACTGCTGGACTAGGCCTCTCCTTTGAAAGGAGGAATTGGCCTACTATACCACGCTGGCCAAGCGGGTTGGTATAGGGTTTGTATCAAGTTTTCCTTCTCTTACAGTGCTGTTCTATGCATAATATGCTCCCTCTGTCGGCTCTTACGACACCCATGGGATGATATGGGGTGGTGACAATTCGTAGTCTTAATCCGTCACCACACGGACACTAAGTGGTTTCACTATCTTTGAAAAGTCTATAAAATGACGGTAATAGGACACAAGGCCCAGGAATGACTTTACGTCTTTGGGACATTTTGGTACAGGAACTTACTGATTTTATTTTTCAGGATTTGGCATCAGGCCTTCTTCGCTAATAGTATGTCCTAGGTAAGTGACTTCTTTCCTAAGAAATTCACATTTATCAGGCTGTAGCCTCAAGTTAAATTTACGGAGTCTTTTAAAAATACTAGATAGTTTATGGATATACGTAATTAAGTCGTATGAATGGATAAAAATGTCATCCAAGTACACAAAGCAGGGGATCCCTTGGAGCCCACTGAGGACAGTGTTCATTAAACGCTGAAATGTTGCCAGGGCATTTTTTAACCCTTCTGGGACGCTGAAAGTGGTTTTCGGTCTGTCGTCCTTGAAAACCTCGATTTGATGAAACTCAGACGCAAGGTCAAGGGTGGAGAAGTATTTACTCTTGCCTAGTTGGTCTAGGATCTCATTTATTTGAGGTATGGGATAATTTTCACAAGTATTTCTGAAGTATTGATTAACGTAAGACTAATTATTTTCTTATCTTTGCCTTTGACCATACAGTTAGCAACAAGCAGAGATTCAGAAAGGTGTTCATCGAGTATCATACCTTCTTTTATTGCTGGATTTAGGACGGAACACTACTGTCATTTCAGAGTATAATATACCGTGTCCATTGGTCGTATGGATTTTGGATAGACCGCGAGTTTCGGGCTGGTTACCGTGTCCATGGGTCATTTTGGGTTTGAATAGGCCGCGAGTTTCGGGCTGGTTACCGTGTCCGTGGGTCATTTAAGATTTGGATAGACCGCGAGTTTCGGGCTGGTTACCGTTTCCATGGGTCATTTGAGATTTGGATAGACCGCGAGTTTCGCGCTGGTTACCGTGTGCCTGGGTCATTTTGGGTTTAGATAGACCGCGAATTTCGGGCTGGTTACCGTGTCCATGGGTCTCATTTATATTGGTGTCGTCTGCTACAGTATATATCTGTCGTGCGACACCTGTGCGGGACAGATTTTAGTATAAATCGTCATTATCGACTTCGTCGTACCCCACTTCTGCTTCGTCAACGAAGTTTACTTGGGGTTTCGAAGTTTCCACCTTGGGTTTAGAGAAGGAAGTTGTTGGTACAACTGGGGAGAAAGGTTTTGCTGATCTATCTAGCTTGTTGTTATTACATTGCCTCAGTTTACATTCTTCTAAAATGTGGCCTGTTATCTTTCAGTACCTACAGAATGGCTCTTTGGAAGGTTGAGCAGAGGCTGTGGAAGTAGAGGGTCTCGGGTTTTGATTACAATTAGGTTTAAAAACCCGCTGGGTGGCGTCATTACGGCGCACTGTTTTAGAGGGTTTTTGTTTATTAACCCTTAATTGGGCGCGCCTAAAAATTTGCACATGTGGTCGCGTGGGGCGTGCGGCACCCCAAATTAGTGTTTTTTTAAATAATATACGAAATAAATGCAAAATCAGACGTATTTTAATCAGAACCTTTGAACATACATATTAAGCAAAATTTAAACCTCTTTTTAATAAAGTAATAAAAAAAATAACAAGATATGTAACTTTTATAAATATTAGTTTTCCTCGTTACAATTTGGGCACATTATAATGATATGGTCATTGCACACATTTTTATGGCACTTGGAGCATTCAGTCTTTGTTTTCCTGTCCTTGTTTCTCGGATATATATGACACCTTTTATGTATGAAGGCGATCGGCCGAGTCCAGAAACCCGTAATTTATGCCACTCAAACAGTCACCTGGGGTGTCTTACACCCCAAGCGCGCTCTCCAAGCCCAACCGTTCACGACCGAGCGCCGCTCGCAACTGAATTGTGTATGTCACACGTGTTGATGAAGCTACCTGGAAGACAAGCACGCTCAATTTTATTTGTTTTAAGTTATTAGCCTGGAAACATGCGTTGGGGTGTCTGACACCCCACGCGACCAATTAAGGGTTAATAAGGTTTTGTTTAAAAGAGTACTGTTGGATTTTCTTCAGAAGTAGCAAAATTAATCGCTTCATTTAGGTTTTTGGGTTCTCTACATCGAACAATATTTGCTAAACGAGGGTGCAGACCCATTGTAAATGTGTGGAGAGCAAGGTCTTCCATTGCGGCTAGCCTACCGGCAAGTTCAGCCTTTTTATGGCTGGAAATTGAAATTTCTGTTAAAAGTTTGGAAAGGCACGTCTCTACCCTAAGGGAAATTGGCTAACACTCTTTTGGGAGCTCTGTCTGCACTCTTGGAGTTCAGTGGGTAGGTGGGCGTGGTGTTTACGCTCACCAAATTGGTTTTCCAAAAATTATTTTCAAGTTGACCATGTGTCTAACTCTTTAATGGTACAAGCTGCTTCTGCCTTACCTTCTAATAGGCTAATAATGTATTTGAGGATTATGTGTTTTTGGGAGGAAGATGATATTGAGATTGTGTTATCGCTGGTTATCGCAGTTGCTTATAAAAGCATTAAGCCGTTCCCGACTGCTATCGAATGGTTTTATAAATTTGAGAAAAACATTTAATGAGATTGTATCTTTGGGTTCATCTTTAACTTTAGAATCGGATGTAGACATTTTCCTGAAATAGAATTACAGACGTAGCTGTGGAACAACACAAAAAGTAAAATAAAATAATTCTATAAATAGACACGAAGTATTTAGTAGCGTTACAATGTATGACTTAAAAATCGTAAGTTCGACGACGGTGTCTCGTCTTATCAGTAAGCACAAAGGATGTTTATGTCTACGGCTAGCGGCTAGCGCTGTGTAGCGACGCGTTTAATTTTATTTATTTATTTGTTTAATTTTTATTTATTTAATTTATAAGAAGACCAACGGCCTTATTAAATTGAATAACAATGGTCAGTATATGTGACATGTGGCCAATTAAAGGTCCTCACGGTTAGAAACAATTCGCTAGGTATACATAAACCATGTGCATTGAAAGTTACAATAAAATACAATACAACAAAAAACAAAACAACAAAAGAACAAAATACAATTAACTAACTAAAATCTACGTAGTTCATAAAAAAATCTCTGCTTAGCATCTGTCTCATCATCGCCGGACTCGCGTCAAAGACGTCGAAATCATGCAATTTACTAGCTGCGTTAAGTGCCTTGCCTGCGCGCCACATAAAACTATCCTGCCGGTAGTTTGTAGGTACAAGAGGTAGGTGTAGTGGAGTATGATGACGTGAGGATTTTACTGGTACATTCAAACCCACCATAGACAACAGTTCTGAGCTATTAATAGAATTAGACAAAAAAAATTGTAAGTATGTTATATCAGCAATACCCCTCTGCTTATACAAAGGTAGAAGATGGAATTTGGCGCATATGTTTAAGTAATTGTCAGACTTATAACGATAATATTTAATACGATAGCAGAGGTATTTTAAGAACTTTCTCTGTACGTTTTCTAATCTATCGATATACTTGTCATACCTAGGATTCCAGATCTGCGACCCATACTCCAGTATACTTCTAACGAACGTGCAGTAGAGTATTTTGTATGTTTTCGCTTCTCGGAAACAGGAAGACGCTCGCATTATAAATCATAATGACTGTGATGCCTTCTTAACAATATTATCTATGTGTACATCGAACAATAACTTTGAATCATACATAATACCGAGATCTCGAATAGTATGACATTTTGTCAGAGTGTGTCCCTTCAGGGTATATTCAGAGGATACAATGCACTTCTTTCTGGTAAAGGTGACAACGGAGCACTTGGTTGGATTAAGATCTAATTTATTTCTAACGCAATAATCGTCAAGGCGTAATAGATCTAACTGGAGTGCCTGAACGTCTGTTTGAGAGGAAATAGAGGCGAATATTTTCATATCGTCTGCAAAACAGAGTAGTTTAGAAGAATGGAAGCATTGGCCGATGTCGTTTACAAAGATTACAAACAATAAGGGACCCAACAATGAGCCCTGGGGAACACCGCTGGGCACCGTAATCCAACTAGATAGGTAGTTATTCACCGCTACAGCCTGAGATCTATTGGTTATATAAGATATAAACAATCTTAGCAGACTGTGTTAGCAGATCACCCCCTTTGCCTGCTGCTTCTAGCTTGTGGATTAGTATCGAATGATCAATTCTATCAAAACATTTGCTGTAATCAGTGTAAACGACATCGACTTGCTTACCCTGGCTCATGCTGTCTGTGATGTAGTCATGAAATAAGATTAGGTTGGAGACAGTTGACCGTTCCCTCATGAACCCATGCTGAAATTCATTAAAAGAAATTTTTAATGCGGCATATAATTGAGTGTGAACTATTTTCTCAAAAGTTTTAGCAACTAAGCACAACTTTGAGATGGGGCGATAATTTTCAACGTCAGTTTTAGAGCCCTTCTTATGTATAAGGGTAATGAACGCTGATTTCCATAGCGGAGGCATGACGCACTCGGATAGGGACTTCTTAAACAATAAACTGATGGGTAAAGAAATAGTATCAGCACAATTAATTAGAAAGAGAGCAGGTATATTATCAGGTCCAGCTGACTTACTCTTATCCAATGACTTTAACAATTTAACTATCTCATGCAGTTCAATATTTACACTATGAATCTCTGATACAGTATCGCTATATTCAATTGAATCAAAGTTCGTTGTAGGCGTCAAACATTGTAAAAACGTCGAATAAAAATAGTCGGAAAAAACATTACAAATGGCTTCTCCCCCACTGGCTATTTTAGAATCATAATTAACGGTAGAAGGAATATTATTTGAGTTGGACTTCGATTTTATATACCTCTAGAAATGTTTGGGGTTATTTTTAATATTTCTCTCAACAGACATAATATACCTATCATAGCACTCACTCTCAAGCCTTTTTACTCTCTCTCTCTCAACAGGCGATAACTAACTCGGTCCGATAGATTTTTATATCTTTTGAATTTATTGTAATATTTGTATTTTTCCTTGATAATTTTCTTTAATGCTGGGGTATACCAATCCGGATATCGACCTGTACTACTAACTTTTGACGGGACATGCTTAATAATTATTTATTTAAAAATTAATAAAAACAGTCTGTTAATGCGACTTATTCTAAGTAACTGAATAACTTTAGTTATTCGGGAATCTATTTTTAGACATGGAATGATAAATATATTAGAGTTTATAATATCGTAGTTTTGCACGTAAACACAACACTTTAGGATTCTTTAAGAAAAGGTATAATGTAACTCACAAGAATATCACGATCACGATATACTTCATCGTTTGTCGCGCTGGAACACTGGAACGAAGGTAGCCACGTTCGGTGCCAGGTAGGGAGTTCCCAAGGGAGGCACGTAGATACGATACTGCTGCTCCTAACCACTTACTGCACAGTGGAATGGATCCTCGTAGGTATGCTGCTATTCCGAGCCAGGTATGGATTTGGACAGGAAGCTTTTGGAAGGGCCAAGCGTGACCCTGGACAGGCCGAGTGTGGCCCTGGACAGGCCGAGTGTGGCCTTGGGTAGGTATTCTTCTAGAATGTTTCAAAGCGGACCAAGGTGGCCCTGGATAGATTCTTGATTGGGTGAGCCGGGACGAATAGGTTTTTGGTTGACCTTGATCACTGGGCACTGGATTTTGCATTCACTATACTCGCGAGGCATACCAGGGATACAGAGATATCCCTTTACCGCTGCCACCAAATGTTAGACCCGGTACCAAAGGAGAGTTTTAAAAAAAAAACTCTTTTATGAACACAATTAAATATATACACGCAGATTTTTTATTAGTTTAGGAAAAATACCCTCATGTTGGAAAAGATATCTGGTATTCATATTCAAAATTTACCTACCACGTAAAATAAAAAAGTTATAAAAGTCAATAACTCTAGGAAATACGTAGTAACGCGCGACTCGATCGTCGAACGACGCGTCGGCGCGCTGTAGGTACCTAAAACGGCTGTTGACGTCGCGCGGCGAGGTCAACAGCTGTTTTAGGTACAGTACAGCGCGTGTAACAGTAGGTAACTACCTACACATAAAACACGTATTGTCAGCAAAGCTGGGTCCACACTAACGAGAAATGCCATTAATTATTGCGATAATGTACATTAACCGTATAGCGGTGTAGCCACACGACTTAACGCAATAATTTGACAACGGCATTAACATTGGCGTTTGGCATTTTTATCGCCAATGATGGGCATTCACGTTGACGTTTCAAGTTTAGCCACCTACTTTAGCGCGTTAAAAATTATCGCA
The DNA here is from genome assembly GCA_944739405.2 of Euclidia mi. Lineage (NCBI taxonomy): Eukaryota > Metazoa > Arthropoda > Insecta > Lepidoptera > Erebidae > Euclidia > Euclidia mi. The sequence goes on along the minus strand of OX123199.2, from coordinate 9,663,126 downwards.
ATAATTATCGCGCTAGCAGACATTGACGTTAGCCGGTAGTGAGGCCCCAGCATAAGAAGTACGGGTGGATATATATAAGTAGTAGGTACCTAATTTACGTACTTACAAAACACAAATTAATTACGATGACAACTTCAATAATTTTAAGCACATAATAATGATTAAAATAATAAACACATGTAACTAAATAGCTGTACCTACCTATTCCTTTGTAAGTCAACAGAAATAAGCTGTGGGTTCACGCAATCATAATAAACTAGTAGACGAAAAGAAGAACTTATTATTATTTACGTATTAATCGTCAGTACATAATCATTTTCAATAACCAGTAAAAGCCGAATTTAGGTATATACTTATTTCTGGCGTGTTTATAACATGTTATCAACGTAAGTATTCACAAAAATCAGTAAAGCAAATCATTTACCTTTACAGTCTTCTGCTTACATCACAATCAATTTACACATTTGCACACACATGTTTCTCGCGTTCTCGCGACACCGTTTCTTCTTTGTACACAAATCTTATAACCTCGATCCACTAATAAAACCCTATGGAGTCAGGTCAGGTTGCGGCCTATCAATTCACTCACCACTAGCGAACACATCAGTACTGTAAGGATCCATGAACACAATTGTAGTTTAATTACGTAACACGGACACAGAGTGACGGGAGCGTGATATACGACTGTCCCATTGACCTAATTCCTTAAGACTGAAGGTCAAGTTGCTCCCGCGCCGCACAGCCGCACCCCGCCGCGCCCCCGCCCCCTGCTGGCGCCCTGCAGCGGAGGATGGCGCCGGCGCATGGTGGGGAGCGGAAGGACGGGAATAACAGTTCAATGACTAATGCCAGTGTGTGTGTGACACGATCGCTCGTATTTCGCCAGTGTGCGACAAACTGATACTTCGTGTTCTCGTACTATTAAATTAATTAATTTCTTAAGATTTTTTAAGCTTATATTTCAAATATTATTAGCTGGTTAGGTTCTATTAACGATAAGTAATAAGATGGCTTTCGCTCCAAAACCAATAAAAAATCAGCGTGTATATTTCGGAAGTACCACTTTACAATATTGGATGAGATTTAGGTAAGTGCCCGTACTGGTCGGCGATCTGTCCCGAACTGAAGATTCGACTGGGCTTAAGCGCTCCGCGCGCGTGTCGCCGTCGCTGTGGCCCGCGTAACCTTGAACACCTGATCATGCGGCGCGGCGTGCACACCGGCGCTCGCAGCTTCCCGCGCGTTCCGCGCGTTTTCCGCCAACTCCATCGCCTTGCTTAGGGTAAGACCTACGAAATCCTTGGTGAAAAGCTTCTCCCTGTCGGTTCCAGGCAACATGCCCATGACAAATCTGTCCCGCAGAGCTTCCTCCACATTGGAGAAATCGCAGTGTGCCGTCAGACCGCGCAATCTCGCGGCCTATTGGGCATATGTCTCCCCCTCGTGTTGCGTAGCCGCGTAAAACCTGTACCGTTCCCCCAAACCCGCACCGCTTTGGTGAGAAGTGTTAGTCCAAAAGACGGAGAACGTCATCGTACGGTACGTCTTGCAACTGCTTTGGCAACGCGAGATCCGCCGCCAGTTTATGCGTGCCATCCGCGAGTACGCTCAGCAAGTAACATTCTCATCTCTGTCACATGCAGTCGTTTCTCATCCATCTTCTTTGTAGCCCAACAGTCAGCTCCATACAGTACGAGAGGCCTTATAACCGACTTATACATGCGGCCCTTTAATTTCACAGGCATTTTGTGGTCGCATATTGTGCCTGAGACCTGTCGCCATTTAATCCATCCTGCGTTGATTCTTTGCCTAACATCCCGATCAATTTCGCCGTCATCTTGCAGGAGTGAACCTAGGTAGCGGAAATCGAAGCATACTGGTAGAGGTGTACCCCCGAGTGTAACCGGTATAGGACTGGAGAGACCGCCAAAGTCGCAGAACATATATTCCGTTTTGGTTCTGCTTATTCTCAGGCCTACATTCTCCAATCTCTGCCGCCACTCCTCCAGCTTGCTCTGCACCTTCTGTCCACTCGCTGCTACCAGAACGATATCGTCGGCAAACAGCATGTACCAGGGTGCCTCTTCATAATTAACAGGAAGAGGTAGGGGCTAAGAGCCGACCCTTGGTGCAAGCCTAGGATTTTAGCTCCAAACCAATTTGCAATATATACTTGATTCTGAACATGCTTAATCTGTATACCTATACAAAATTCTTGCGATACTGACTGACTGATTGACAACGCACCACTAAAACTATTGGCCGCAAGAAGCTGAAATTTGACATGTATGCCCCTTAGAGATTTCCCGAAATTTTTATGGGAGCGGGAGAAAAGGGGTTACTGAAGAAAAGTGTGCGGGCATTCTTTAGTTTGATATAAATAATTTTCCCTTATGCAGATTTTAGACTAGTAGGTAGGTACTTATATTTTCATCGAACACTTCAGGCGGTACTTAAAGGCCTATCCTGAGAACAGCTATTTACGTTAGATTCCAAGGAAAGGTGAGACTCTCCCACGAGGTTCGAAATCTCCATTTCCTTAGAACGTAACAAATCATATAGGTACATGTTCGGTAACAAGATAGGTATAGTGATACAAGATTATTTTTCTAAGAATATTGAATAAATACATATACATATATTACATAACAGCAAACAAAAGTGTGGTGTGGAGGACAAAATAATACAAGACCTTTGATGGACTAAAGTATGACTTTGACGTACCCTACGGACTCTATCGGTTATTACGACGAAAGACTAATCTTGAAATCAAATTGCGCTAAACGAACATACATACAGGGTGTAAAAAGATCCTTAACGAAACTGAAACCTCATAATGTACCAATCATTACGAACATTTTTACCTCTGTACCATACCTGGGAAATTACTGGTTCCGGAGATATTGAGGCCCAAAGTTACTATGATTTTTTTGTAATTAGGTACAATATGGATGTCCTATGCACCCATGGATAATTAGGGATTTCGAAAATTGCACGCGCGTACTTTTAATTGCGGATTAAAAAATGTGTTGCCTTAAAAAAAAAAAGATTGTTTCCCAGGTTTTATTTTCGCTTAGTATGACTTGGCATGATGTCCAAAACGAGTAGACTTCGCCTTGGTGATGGGTCTTATGACACCCTGTATATGTGGTGACGGCTTACGCCCCTTCGGATACGGGTCGTAAGCGTAGTCGCATCGTAAACCTAACGTTACGACCACTACGACGCTACGCGTACGAGTCATGCAATGTTGCACAAACGAATCGTCGCGTAGACGTATCGTTTTTGATATCAATGTGTGAGTAGGTTATTGTAGTGTATTTCTCTCTCGTACGCGTGGATTACGATACGCTTACGCTTCGACGCCGTGTGCGAAGGAGTTTAAAATACAAAATGCCACCATACTATTTCATTTCCTATGTCGTAAGAGATAACTTAAGAAAAATACGAAGCAAATAGTAGATATACTTGCTAAGAGATGGAAAACTCGACATGAAACCTTTTACCAACACGTAACGTCAGGGTAGTAGAGTAGGCCAAATCCTCCTATTGACTCAGTGCTACTGTGAAGCTAATTAATAGAGGCTTGAGTCCAGCAATGGACTGCGGCCGTAAAGGAAATTAACTTCTCCTTTGTATTTAACGTAGACCCGTTGTTTTGATTCATAAGAATCTCTTTAAGGTAGGTAATTTATTGTCTTATTGTTTGTACATCTGAGTGTGTGCCGAATGTTGTAGATTCTTTCAAGGCCTCGCGTTTAGCTTCTCTTTGTTGAGTTTTCGGAGTGGAATTTCAGAAGCGCCGTAGCACTGGCGGAGTCTCTATTTTCAATTGCTTTGGATAAGTCAAGCCGCAAAATGTTTCTATCTATCTTTTATTATATTAAAAGTCCTCTATTCATCATCCTCATCATTGTGCTAGGCGTCATCCTGGTCGCATCTAAGAATTTTGCTTTGGATACCGAGGTCTACGCACTAGTTTAACCAGACTTAACAGCCACATAGAGACTGCTGTCTGACCTCCGCAACGCAAAGAGATAGGATAGTGATGCTCTATGGCGTAAACCAACTGACAGTTAATTCTGAGCATATTCTGAGTTACTCATATGGAGGTACGAATTCCCCATGTACTGTCAAAGATCTTCTTGACAGCTGGGACTGACGGCTTTTAGTCAGTGGAGCGCGCCGAAAAGGTTTGTAACCGATGCTCTTTGAATGGCAGTCTGTCGGTATAGGCTAGGCTATCGCTGCCTATAAAATGTATAAAGCAGAGCCATCTAGTATCCAATAGGTGAAATAAATTGTGGATAGCTGCGATAAGCTCAATGTTACTTTGTTTGACTTGGCAGAAGGAAGAAGTTAGAGGCTATCGCTACCTATAAAATGTATGAAGCAGAGCCATCTAGTATCCAATAGGTGAAATAAATTGTGGATAGCTGCGATAAGCTCAATGTTACTTTGTTTGACTTGGCAGAAGGAAGAAGTTAGTCATTGGAAACCTACTAAGAATATGTCAGAGTTGTTATTCTAGTACAAAATATGTCCTCGCCACCGCAGTATGAAGAATGTAAATCGCGTGTTCGTGTGCCATCTAGTGTCGAGTATCGAAACTAATGGCAACTAAACTCTGCCTCAAAAAGTTGGTAGATAAGTGGTACACAGTATTGAAACATTAGTGGTAAAGGAAAGAAGATTCATTTTTAAATAATTAATCGTAACTATTTTCGTTAAACCTTATTTCAGAGCCTCACAATAACACAGGATGACGTTACTATATGGGAACGATTTCAGTAAATTTTCTAAATGCGTCTCCTGGCAGCGTAGACAGAGAAATCTATAGACAAATGCTTGGCGTGCCGCATGTAAGACAGAACGATAGGTGGATGGTATTGCCATATCACAGATTTTACCCTGATTTTTAGCAGTACCAAATACAGGGTTCGCCGCGGTTCAGTCGCGACGAATTAAGGCCGCGGCCTTAATTTGTCTAAAGGTATATATATATATATATATTCTAGCAGGACCTCGTGGTTTTACTCGTTACGTATTGTATTATTTGTATGTTGACTGCCTCGTCGGTCTAGCGGTCGTGCATACGAGTGCTGATCATGAGGTCTGGGGTTCGATTCCCAGCTCAGGTTAGAACAAATGTTGCTAAGGATTTGTGTTAAAAATTTCTTAGTGATATTAGAATGGGTGTAATCTTATACCACTGCCTACTCTTCGGGGATATAGGCTTGATACAAATCTATAGGTAGGCTAGATAGTTTTTCAGTAAAGTGTTCCAAAAAAGGTTCATGTTGTGGGACAGTGAATATGTATAGAAAAAAATTAAACAACATTAAAGTTACAGAGAACAAGTCAAGACACGTCTCGAAACTTTGGAAAGATGTTGGAACGAGTTCAAGACCAACCAGGCAAAGCTTTCGTAGCGCTTACCAGGTGATCATGAATATCTGGTTGGTGATTATTACCAACAAGGTAAAGCTACTTAGAAGCACGACTCTACATTGAGCATTAGTAGCACCCCCAAACCTCTTTCGGCACAACAAGGTTCCGATCAACAAAAACTTATCAAGTCCGATTTGGGTGGCGCAGAATCTACATCTAAAGTAATAGAGCAAGACGAAAGCACCATCGAGGACACTGCTACTCAACAGAAAAACGTTCCCTCTAGCAAGCAAGACTGGAATGAGATGGCAAACACCTTACACTCAAGCAATCTTAGCTAGCTTGACGAGATGTATAGAAGACAATTGAGCAACTTCAAGGCATTTGCGAGAACAGGCTCTACATCAAAGTAGACATCTTACAAGACCGATGGGAGCTTGAAGACACACTGAAAACTCTTTACTGGGAAATAGACTGTGAGACAAACAGATCTAACCTACAATACGAAGAAAGGTTCACAGAGCAGGAACAAAAATATTATGATATCAAGAAAGCCATAAATAGCAAGTTATGGTCCGTTTCGCACCGTGAAAAGTCGACGCCTAAACTCGACATTCCTATATTCAATGGCAACTACCAGCTGTAGGTGTCGTTGCAATACACAACAATCTAAGCTTATCTAATTGCGCTTAGTACAACACCTACAAATCAGTTCAGAAAATTATTTGTCCTGTTGGGAAATATTGAACTATAGGTACAACAATAAGAAGCTTATTTTTACAACTCTCATGAATACTTTGATGAACCTTCCTGTAACTCAACAAGCTAACATGAATCACATAAAATGGCTCCATGATGTTGCCACAGAATGCTTAAATGCGATCAAAAACTTGGGTGTCAATATCGACACCTGGGATCTGATTTTGGTGTATCTTTTGGTACAGAAAATAGACAATGAAACTTATAGTGACTATCTGGAGTCAGTGAAAGAGCCACGCGAATTGCCAAATTTAGAAGAATTTCTGAAGTTCCTAGAAAACAGATTCACTACAATGGAAGCTGCATGCCGCAAGCAAAAAAACTATCATACAAGGTCATCGTCATCAGCATCAGATAGTCAAACCAAATCACACTATGCCAAGAATTTTTCAAGCAATCAAGCAGCTACGTATTCGAAAAACAAGATATCATGCCCAATTTGCAACAGCGCAGAACATAGAATTTATTATTGCAACAAATTCCTAGAAATGTCACCGTCTCAGAAACGACAGGAGATTTCGAAGCTAAATTTTTGTTACAATTGTCTTCATACTCATCATGGAATATCTTGTTTATCTAAAAAAACGGTGCTGCTAGTGCAATGGGCGACACAACACTGCTGCACTCAGGGTGTACGAAGAACGTGACACCGGCCGACACGGCGTCAAGGTCAGCGGCTAGTAACGCTGCATTGAACCGACGCACCGAGCAACTCAGCAATAATATGCACGTGTCCCTGCAATGTGACGTGCCCGAAATTCTATTATCTACAGCTCTGATAAAGGTACAGAGAGCATATGGAGAGTACCTAGTCATGCGAGCCCTCATAGACCAAGGCTCGCAAATGTCTCTCATCACCACTAGAGCAGCGCAGCTTCTGTGCCAACCCCGTCAAAAATGTCGAGGTGTGATAACAGGTGTTGGCGCCAAGGACAACATCTGCAATGGTATGGCAGAAATACATAGCAATTCTATGCACGAAGATTATGTCTTTACGACGCATGTTTACATTATGAAAGGCCTAATATGTCATTCACACGTCCAACATGGGACTTATTACAAAATATAGATTTGGCAGATCCCGATTTCAAAGTGAGCAAGCCCATTGATATCTCATTCGGAGCTGATATCTACGCAAACATTTGGCAACATGTCTCCAGTCGCCCAGCAAACGCGTCTAGGATGGCTCCTGTGCTGCAAGGTTTAATCTCTACAGTGCAACGTAGTTCTCAGCAATATGCAAGACATACAAAAATTTTGGGAAATAGAAGATGTATCTGCAAATCATTCATATTCGACAGAGAAAATCGCTGTATTGAATTTTATAAGTCTACGACAACAAGGTCAGAGGACAGGAAATATGTAGTTAAACTGCCTCTTAAGTCTAACATTGATCAATTGGGCCAATCGAATTACAAAGCTATCGCCCAACTTCACCAAATTGAGAAAAAATAGAATAGAAATAGCGAGCTAAAAATAGCCTACAAGTACGCAGTAATATATATGTCAATGCCTACAAGTCATTCATACACGAATATCAAGAATTACGACACATGAAACTTGTCAGCTACGACAACTACAACAATCCAATGACCGGACCCGTATGTTACTTACCGCATTATTGCGAGCTACGAAACGACTTTAGAACGACCAAGCTACCTGTAGTCTTCAATGCATCGGAAAAATCATCAAGCGGACGAAGTCTCAACGATTATATGTGTACGGGGCCGAACTTACAAAACGATATCTACACGCTATTATTAGGATGGAGGCTATACAAGATAGCCTTGACCGCTGATTGTGAAAAATGTTTCGCGCCATTTGGTTGCATGAAGATGACCAGCCTCTACAAAGAATAATATGGCCAGATAATTCACAGGATCGGTTGCAAAATTATCAGCTGTCAACGGTAGGCCGCACCTAGCAATGATGACGGTACGTCAATTAGCAAGTGACGAAAGGAAAGATATCCAGAAGCAGCTCAAATTGTAGAAAACAATTTTTAAATGGATGATTTGATTCTTACTGTTCCAAGTTCAGTTTCTGCACTGAAAATTAAGACAGATCTTATAAATCTTATGAGAACTGGTTCCTTTAATTTAAGGAAGGGGAAGTCTAACTATCAAGAGTTATCAGACAATTCAAGTCATAGTAATTTTAACTTCACACAAGCCGAATCTACCAAGACACTAGGTTTATATTGGAGCCCTGAAAGGGATGTTTTTGTTTTCCAAAGCAAGATAAACAAGGAGGTTCAAGACACGAAGCGATCACTGCTCTCTGCTATTTCACAACTTTTTGACCCCCTTGGGTGGCTAACTCCGCTAACTACCAAAATGAAGCTGCTTTTTTAACAAGTATGGAAAACAAGCATGGCCTGGGATGACAAGATTCCCAAAAATATTGATCAAAAATGGCAAACAATAAAGAGCGATATTATTGATATAAATAATATTGGAATACCACGATAGCTCGGTTGCGAGGTCACGTGTATGCTCAAATTTCACGCAAAAGGCGTTCGCTTGTGTCGTTTATAGCAAGCTAATAAAACAAAATGTTGTAAAACTCCTTGTTAGAAAATCAAGATTCGTTCCCTGCAAGAAAAAAGTTTCCTTACCTGGACTGGAGCTGTGTGGAGCATTACTGCTGTCCAAAGTCATGGCGAAAATCAAGCAAGCCTTATCACCAGACGTGGACGTCAAGGATCATGATTGGACCGATTCCATGGCAGCTCTCGGATGACTACAAGAAAATCCCCATCGCTGGAAACCATTCTTATCCAACAGAGTACGTAAAATAGTTTAAATCATGCCGCCAGACTGCTGGCTCTACGTCAAGTCCGCAGAAAATACTGCTGATTGCGCCAGCCGCGGCCTGACAGCAAGTCAACTGAGACTACATCCATTATGGTGGCAATGTCCAGCATGGTTGTCCACCACAGACAATTTTACACAAGAAAATTGTACCTATACTACGCAAGAAGAAGCGAAAATGACTAAGCAAGTTAACGTCATCACGCAGTGTAGTGACAACATTTTCATCAAGGAAATGATTGAAAATACACCTCATTTTCAAAACTTACGAAGGTATTAGCATGGGTGTGCCGATTCATAGCGAAAAAAACAAGAGAGAAAATCGGTATCCCGGCTAACTAGATCGGAATAACGAGAAGCAAGAAAAAGGATAATAAAGCAAGTTCAATGGGAAATATTCGAAGATGACATATGCAACCTGAAACAAAAGAAACCTATTTCTACTAAAAGCAAGATTCTAAGCTTGAATCCGTATTTAGGCGAAGATAATCACAGAGTACCTTTGTATATAGAAGATAATATCCTGCGCCTGGGAGGGCAGCTCTGTAACGCCAACATTAGCCCTGAAATGAAAATCCCTATTATTTTACCGCGAAATCATCGCCTAAATAATGCACACGAACCCACATTGCATGGCGGCGCTCGAGTGACATTAGCATTCACGAGACAGAAATATTGGATTCTAAGCGGAACTAGAAGAATTACAAAATATATACTTAGGCAGCTGTATAAAATGTAAGAAGCAAAAACCCAGCATGCAAGAGCAAATAATGGGAGACTTACCTGGTTCAAGAGTCTGTCCTTCTCGTCCTTTCAAGCATACGGGCATAGATTTCACCGGACATGTCCTTTTGAAAACTAACAAGGGCCCTGGAGTGAAAACCACAAAAGGATATGTTGCCGTCTTCGAATGCATGGCAACCAAGGCCGTGCATTTAGAATTGGTGTCCGACCTGACTACATCATCCTTCATTGCGGCTCTACGAAGGATGGCTGGACGGCGAGGTACTCCAAGCGATATCTATTGCGACAATGGGCGCAATTTTGTTGGCGCATGTAGAACTTTGCATGAAGAATATCAAGAAATCTTGCAAGCTTTCAATGAAAAGCCACAGAACGAGTTAGTTGACATGGAAATCACGTTCCACTTCAATGCGCCCGCGTGGCCATCGGCGGGAGGTCTCTGGCAAGCGGCTGTAAAAAGCTTCAAGTTTCACCTCAAGAGAGTGATTGGAGAACAGAGGCCTAGGTACATACGAAGAGTTCTCCACGCTACTGGTACAGATAGTGGCGTGCCTAAATTCAAGGCCGTTATGATCAAGGGCGGATCCAGCTTGGGCGCCAGGAGGGGGTCACATAGTCGTGGTCAAGTCAAGAACATATAATTTAATTTTGATAACAATAGATACAAGTAAAAAGTAGGTATTTAATTAATGTACGTAATAGTGCAGATACGTTAGAAAACGGTAAAAACTAAAGCATTAAAGAAAAAATAAATTACGGGCGATCAGAGGTCGGGAAGTGGATGGGATTGCGATTTTAAGGGTAAAAAAGGGTTTATCTCGATTGCCAGCAAAACTACAAGTCATAATTTATGTGAAAAATTCAAATAACCAAGTTTTTGGATTTTTATTTTTGTTTTTTACACGAAATTTGGTGAAAACTTGCCTTTTTATGTTCCAAACACACTGTTTATGTTTTTTATTTAAAGTATTTATTTTTACGCCTTATTTTGACTTAATATCGAAATAAAACCCTAATTTTCAATTGAAAATTCTCACGTCAATATATAATTTTTTTTTTAATAGTTCGGTATTTTGTTCGTTGAAATCTCTACTTTCTGATGGTGAATAAAATATAAATTACTAAGGTAAACGTTCTCAGAAAATGCAACGAAATGAAACAACCTCGAGACCGATTTTTTTAATCATAATGTACAATTTTGAGATATTTATTAAAATTAACACTTTAATTACTCAAAAAACGTAAGATTCCATGCTACATTGATAAATAAGAACTTAAAAATCGATATATACAACTAAAATAAGCAACCAAATACGTTAATAAGTAATTAACATCTACAATATTTTGAGGAAGTTATAGAATCTTCTTTAAATTATAGCGTTAACTCCTATTTATTCCTATTTTAAGATAATGTATATACCTGAGTGACCCACAGACAATTTGAGCCCATCAATTGTTATTTTAAAGAGAAGTGTGGAAGGGCTAGGTGGATCCCAGCCCTGACATGTATTTTTATGAATAATGTTGTTCACTGTTCTGTATTTCAAATACTTACTGTTTTTATAGCTGATATGAAATAACAGGCAGTAAGGCCCAGATCCACCTAGCCCTTCCCCTTTCTCTATAAAATAACTAATGATGGGCTAAAATTTTCTGTGGGTCACTAAGGTACCTACATACATTATCTTAAAATAGCAATAAATAGAAGTCTACGAAGATTCTATAACTTTCTCAAAATTTTGTAGATGTCTTATTAAATATTAACTTATTTAGTTGTTAATTTTAGTTGTATATTTCGATTTGCAAGTTCTTTTTTAGGGTTCCGTACCTCGAAAGGAAAAAACGGAACCCTTATAGGATCACTTTGTTGTCCGTCCGTCTGTCAAGACCCTTTTTCTCAGGAATGCGTGGAGGTATCAAACTGAAATTTATACTAAATACTCGAATCTATGGTTCCATAGAGCTGTAAAAAAATCAAACTTCTAATCCAACACAATCAAAAGATACAGCCGTATATGCTGCAAATTGCAGCATATTTTCAAACTCGCATTGGAATCAAAACCTACAGGGTACTTCCCGTGAACTCATAATCTTGAAATTTGGTACGAAGCAACGTCTCATATCACTTATAAAGGAAAAATTGCGAAAACCGTAAATTTTTAGTTACAGCATATAAAAAAATATTTTTTATAAATTCAAAGTTACTACGCCTTTCTCTTGAACGCGTGGAGGTATTAAATTGAAATTCATATCAAATACTCAAGTATATAACACCGTAAGGCTGCAACAAAATCAAGCTTCTATGTCAACGCAATCAAAAGAAAGAGCAATATAAGCATATTTTCAAACTCGCGCCTACTCGCAAGTGAATCAAAACCTACAGGGTACTTCCCGTGAACTCAGAATCTTGAAATTTGGTACGAAGTAACGTCTTATATCACATATGAAGGAAAAATTGCGAAAACCGTATTTTTTTAGTTACAGCATATAAAAAAATATTTTTAATAAATTTAAAGATACTACCCCTTTCTCTTGAACGCGTAGAGGTATTAAATTGAAATTCATATCAAATACTCAAGTATATAACACCGTTAGGCAGCAACAAAATCAAGCTTCTATGTCAACGCAATCAAAAGAAAGAGCAATATAAGCATATTTTCAAACTCGTGCCTACTCGCAAGTGAATCAAAACCTACAGGGTACTTTCCGTGAGCTCAGAATCTTGAAATTTGGTACGAAGCAACGCCTTATAGCACATATAAAGGAAAAATTGCGAAAACCAAACATTTTTAGTTATATCATATAAGAAAAATATTTTTAATAAATTTAAAGTTACTACCCCTTTCTCTTGAAAGCGTGGAGGTATTATATTGAAATTCATATCAAATACTCCAGTATATAACACCGTTAGGCTGCAACGAAATCAAACTTCTATGTCCACGCAATCAAAAGAAAGAGCAATTTAATCATATTTTCAAACTCACGACTACTCGCAAGGGAATCAAAGCCTTCTTCTTCATCAAAGGGTTCTTTCCGTGAACTCAAAATCTTGAAATTTGGTACGAAGCAACGTCTTATAGGCCAGATATAGGATGCGGAAGGCTGAGGACCGTGTGCTGTGGTGCGTGTATGATAATTACATAGTCTTCAAGCCTTTTTGCTAATTATTCTGTACTTTATAAGTATTTTTGTAACAGATTTCTAATAGTCACTAAAAACTTTGTAAATCAATAACTTTGATGAAAAATCTTACCATCATTCATCAGTAGACTTTTGCAAGGCTGCTGCAAGGCTGGTATAGGTATTTAAGTTATATTATAAAATAAGCGATGTATGTTAATATAAAATAAAGGATGACTGATTACAAACGAGAAAGATCCCTTTTCTTTAATTTATGCTCCTCCAGCTTTCCATACTGTAATGTTATGGATTTCATTTGGCAATAAAAATACCATAACTATGATTGGTGAACTTTTACTTATATACCTACAGGTTTGTACGGAACCCTCGGTATGCGAGTCCGACTCGCACTTGACCGGTTTTTATCAATGTAGCATGGAATCTTACATTTTTCGAGTAATTAAAGTGTTAATTTGTAATAAATCGCTCAAAATTGTACATTATAATTAAAAAAATCGGTCTCGAGCATGTTTCATTTCTTTGAATTTTCTGAGAACGGTTACCTTAGTAATGTATATTTTATTCACACCATCAGAAAGTAGAGATTTCAACGAACAAAACGCCGAACAATTTAAAAAAAGCTGATATATTGACGTGAGAATTTTCATTTGAAAATTAAGGTTTTATTTCGATATTAAGTCAAAATAAGGCGTAAAAATAAATATTTTAAATAAAAAACATTATCAGTGTGTTTGGAACATAAAAAGGCAAGTTTTCACCATATTATATCGTGTAAAAGAAAAAAACTATTGTAAAAGTTAAAAATAAAAAACCAAAAACTTGGTTATTTGAATTTTTCACATAAATTTTGACATTATGTGAATAAAGTGTAAATACAAAAGTTGTAGATCTTTTTATGATCTACAACTTTGCCATTTACGTTTTTTGCGTATGACTTGTAGTTTTGCCGACAATCGAGAAAAACCCTTTTTTACCCATAAAATCGCAACCCCATCAACTTCCCGACCTCAGATCGCCAGTAATTTATTTTCCCTTAAATTTTTGCTATATTCTCTTTCTTTTCTAATGGGTTTCATCCTACTATAATTTTCTATCGTTTCAAAAATTATCTACTTACCCTGGTCTAAAACCTTTGCCATCATACAAAGTTATTATATTATAAACTAATTAAATAGGTATTGAAGGTATGTAGTTACATAAAATCTGTATGGTGACAAAATAATTATATACTTAAATAAAATCTTTATGTATAATTAGTGGTCCACCTAAGTCCTGGAACCAGCTCAGGGGGGGGTCATGACCCCCATGACTCCCCCCTTGGATCCGCCCTTGGTTATGATCCCGACGATCTAGAGTACCTAACCCATCTCACTTTTTGACAAGCGGGCCACTGTTGACAATCGTACCCACTGAGAGAGATTTGAGAACCCGTTGGTGTCTGACGCAAAAAAAAACACAAGACATTTGGAAAAGATGGAACTCGGAATATCTATCCCAGCTGACATCAAGATCAAAATGGAAAAATCCAAAGGAAAATTGGCCCAATTGATTACACCAGACATAAAGGACGTAAAGGATTGTATCCTACAAGAAACTTATTTTTGTCACGGCCAGAAGCCCGAATACCAGATGAACAGTGACAAAAGATTATGCGTGCAAGAAAACCAAGAATGCATAACAAGAGAAATATTATGTAATGATAAATGGCAAGAAAGTTACATTATAAACACATATATTTATACGTGCTGCCTGCAAACCATCTGCAAACGTTGCAATGTACGAACAATGTGCGACGATCATCGGATTACTGCGAACGAATTGACGGGCACCGGACACCTGAGTGTAGGTCAAGGCTGCTTACTGAAGACAGATGAGTTCTCTATTATATATCCATATAGGGCACATACAAGTGAAGTACGACTTGCACCGGACTTATATACACCGACCATTGCACAAATTAACCATATAATCAACATTAGTACACCTACGTATTAAATATCGAACAAATCACATTTGATATTCCAAGAAGCAGCCGCAGAAATACAAAGCAAGATACAAGATTTGGAGAACAGTGAAAATTTGCTAACAGATACAATAACTTTTCGTCATATTTGGAATGTTAGGGGTGATTGGTACTGTGATTTTAGTACAACAAGATCGTCATTCTGAAGCAACAACGCAACCACGCGGCGGCAGCTCTGACGGAGGGAGCGCGTCGAGCAAGCGACGGCATCGAACCTGTACCTCCAGTATGCGCGCGCACTTCAACATTTCGAAACCCATAACAAGTCCAATTTTACAAAAATATCATGGGATATTAATAACCCTGTTTAATTATTATTTCGAAGTTTTATATCATAATTTTCTTTGAATTATTTTTGTTTTGTTAAAAGTAGCTCAGCATCCCATCTTCTCTGGCTCGCGAATATGTACGGACCAATCACGCCACATGTCACCGCGTCAGCATTTTATTGTAAATGAACATATTATTATGCACAATTGTTTTATTCACTTACTTTCAAAAAGTCATTAGCAAGGTAAACCCGTGTCAAGGAAATAAACATTTTTATATCAAACAAGTTCAAGTGTTTTTAGTTATCAAGAAACAACAAGTGTCGTACAGCAGCATCAAGGCACCCGCACGACAGTAGTCTCCTTTTATTGGTCAATATCCATATTGTGCGCATTGCCACCAGTAACGTTTCTGTAGGTATAGGTATATATATTTGTATATAGCTTGCCATTTATGTTGAATAAATCACTACCGAATTACCGACATAAAAGATACCGCTTTTATCTTTACGATTAACTTGGTGCCTAATTAATGGCAGCCTGGTCAAAGCTCCAGGTTCGGAGCAGGTCTGCACTATAACAAAACATGACTAAATACCTACTTCATTGGTCTCGAAATCATTTTAAAGCTCATTTGATAGCACCCTTTTGTTGTGGTGTGAACAGCGTACCCACCATCGTATTGGCTTAGGACCGAATGTATTACATGTTTAGTAAATCCCTGAAGAACGTTCGCTCTTCATAGAAGACCACTTATAGAAATTGCAGCCATTATCCAGTGGCGCCGCTAGGCGTCGGCGACGTCGGCGACCGCCGACGGCCTCGCGCCTGAGGGGGCCTCGCAACCTTAAAACTTTTGGTATCGCCACTCAGCCTGGTTTAGGTAGCCGACCCCGAACATTAAAAAAAAAACTAAGCAGATGGTAATGCCTTTTATCGTGAAGGTAGTGAGTAGTAATTTCGCTTATTTGGCCTTTTCGAGGAGCACGATGAGCCAAGACAGACTATCTAAACGTAAATAGCGGCTAATCTTAGCTACGACACAATCTTGATAAAAAACAGTGAGGCTAAAAGCAGAAAAGATCTCCCCGCACAGAGGAGAAACAAGAAGTCTAAACTTTAAGGCGAGACTCTCGAACTAAAGATGAAAAGACGCGAGATGCCATCCTGTCAGCTGTCTTCACCTGATAGAGACGTAAACCAAAAAATACGGCAGCTAATGGGTTGCGACATCCGACGCTTTAATACTCGCACAATAGAGGCTGCGATCGAGGAAAACCGGGATCAAAAGTCTTCACTAAGCAGTCGAGGCAGCCCCAACTGACGAAACTAAGAACTGCGAATGGCCACACCGTCAACTCAAAGTCCGAGATTCTCGAGGACGTTGAAAGTTTCTATCGACACTTGTATACCTCGTGGGTTGACAGAAAAACTGGACCTAGTATTGACTACCGCAGAGTCCCATTGACGCGCCACTTTACCGAAGACATCCCGAATGTCGACCAGAGCGAGGTACGGGCTGCCCTTGAGCAACTTAGGAAGAAGAAAGCGCCTTTTGCTTTCGGTATCACTGCAGAATTCCTCAGAGCACGTGGAGACACAATCCAGAGAGAGCTAGCAAGTCTCCTCAATGCCGTCATCCACGAAACCTCAACACACAGAGTATGGAACGGG
This sequence comes from Euclidia mi, assembly GCA_944739405.2. Lineage (NCBI taxonomy): Eukaryota > Metazoa > Arthropoda > Insecta > Lepidoptera > Erebidae > Euclidia > Euclidia mi. Next base: position 9,646,312 of record OX123199.2, on the reverse strand, counting down.
CGTGTGGTGGCTCTTTTCTTAAAAAAATGCGACAAAATTTTATTCAAGAATTACAGATCTGTTTCATTTCTGAGCCATATCTACAAGTTATTCTCAAAGAGTTTTTACAAACCGTGTCGCTTGAAGACTCGATGACTTCTAGCCATCAGAGCAACCCGGGTTTCGAAAAGGCTACAACACCGTGAACCGTATCCATACTGTTCGGCAGATTGTCAGCCGCTGTGTATGGCATTCGTGGACAACGAGAAAGCTTTCGACTCTATCGAAACCTGGGCAATTCTTGATAGCAAACCGTGGACGCTGCGACGCACACCCGTCGAGTGCGGACGTGCGGCGCTGGGACGCGCGTATTAAATTATTATTTAATAAATGTAATTAGCGGCTATACGTCGCCCGATACTGTAGCTATGAGCTGTTCACAGCAACTCATAGCCAACGAGCTGTTGGCGTTTATACAACATGCCATCGACACCATGGACGAGGTCAGCATTCTGCAGATCTGCAAGTCCAACTTCAAAGAAGAAGACGTGTGTGGTAGCAAGAAGCTACTCTATCAAACCCTGGGCAAGTTAGACGAGATGCCGTCCCGGCGAAGGGATGGCACCGAGAAGAGTATCCAGGATATCATCTCGTTATTGAAGGTGACCGACCCTGACGACGTGCCTACGTTCGTGGCGAAGGATCTGCACAAGCTGCCGCCCGTCACATTCGACCACGTCAACGTAACCAGGTTGCTGAAGGATATCACATCCCTGAAATCCAGCCTGGCCGAGGTGCAGTCCAAGTTAGAGAAGTCGGACAGCACCATAAGTGAGCTACGTGCAGAAGTAGTGTTATTACGTAACGTTATTTCTACAAGTAGGTCGCCAGTCGTGTCGAACGTTAACACACGACGCGGGGCTCAAAATGCATCCATCAGCAGTTTTGAGTCAGCGAATTTGCTTGCGTCGCCTATCGCCGGTAATGCAAGCGCTGGGACGCGTTATGTTGCTGAAATCGGGTCATCGACACCGGTCAAGGTTTTGACGAGTGTTGATGCATCGACGACTAAGCGCGCTTATGCCAATGTTGCTGCCAAAAGCAAAACGCAGCAGAATCGGCCGGATGAAAAAGGGGGTAAACAGAAGCCTTGTAAACCCTCTCATAACAAGGTTGTGGAGCTACGTGCCCCAAAACCGAAGACATGCGACGAGGATGGTTTCATAAAGGTGGAGAAGAAGAAGAAGAAACCAACTTGTCGTAACCTTTGTGGTACCGGGTTAGTGGGACCGAACATGCTGCTGCGTCCCGCCGTACCAACCACGCAGTTGTACGTCTCTCGGCTGCATCACTCCACAAAGGAAGAGGAGGTCGTAGAATACCTGCGCCTGAAGACCAAATGGACTTTGAGAGTCGAGAGATTGGAGTCACGGCATAACACCAACTTCGACTCGTACGTGGTGCGGGTGCCGACTCATCATCTCGAGACTTTCCTTAAGGAAGAGTTTTGGCCGAAGGGTGTCGTGTATCGGCGTTTTCTTGGGAGGTTACGCAATACCACTCCGCGTAACATGAAGCCGTAAACAACACCTGTTTGTTTTATTATAATATTTTATTATGTTATTTTATGTATGTTAGTCTATAAGGTATATATCTATGGGTTCTTGTTACCTGAAAATAAATGATTATTATTATTATTATTCCGTTTATTAAATATTGCTCTCATTATCACATTTTACATACTTAAATATTATTATTATTATTATTACCAAGACAGAAAGACAACCACCATAGATTTGCGTAGGGGAGTCCGGCAAGGGGCCAAGCAGTTCACCAACTCACTTGAGGATGTCTCCAAGACCCTGAATATCAACGGCGAGTACATCTCACACCTTCGAATTGCTGACGACATTGTCCTAATAGCAGAGATGTCGGAAGAGCTTAGCAAAATGCTGTACGACCTTTATGAAGCCTACCGGCCGATTGGTTTCGGCATGAACCTGTATAAAACGGTCATGTTCAACGAACACGTCGTGTCGAGAGCGATCTGCATTGACGGTTCCTTGCTCTAAGTTGTGCAACAGTATGTCTGCCTGGGGCAAGTAATACAGTTGGGTAGACACAGCTTTGAGAAGGAAATCGAAAGAAGGATTCATTTAAAATGGGCAGCATTCGGTAAGCGACGTCGGTCGGTAACGTCGGGTCTTCACGTCGCTTATTCCGCGAAGCTTCAAGACAAAAGTTTTCGACCAATGCGTACTACCAGTAATAACATACGGTGACAAAACCTGGACACTGACGGTTGGGCTGTTCAATAGGTTTAAAGTTGCTCAGCGTGCCATGAAACAAGCTATGATCCGAATCTCTCTAAAGGATATAATTCGCAACGAGGCCATTCGGAAGAGAACTAGAGTAACCGACAAAGCTCGCCGTATAAGCAGGCTGAAGTGGGACGCTCCAGCGGTGGACTGCAATAGGCTGATAGATGGAGTAAAAAAAGCCGTTAAATGACGAAAAAAAAAGACGACGAAGTAAAGGGGGGAGGGGCGAGTAAGTAGTAAGTAAAAGGGGCCTCGCGAACTTGATGTCGCCGACGTCCACGTGTGGTCTAGCGCCGCCACTGCCCTTATCGAAATAGGCAAGACTTTTCAGTGAGCATGACGACTCAGAATTGCATGATAATCATCACGGCAAATGCAAAACAAAAAGCAACTCCCAAACTGTGAATAAATTGGAAGGTCTTCATTCTGAGTTATACCTAAGGTTCAGTCGATAGGATTTTAGACTAACTTGCGGAAAAATGTCCACTAAATCGGCTAAATCGGCGGCATTCCCAAAGACTTTCTTCTGCCTTACTATATACAGGGTGTAAAAAGACCCTTAACGAAAACTGAAACCCCATATAGTACCAATTATTACGATCATTAGGGTTCCGTACCTCGAAAGGAGAAAACGGAACCCTTATAGGATCACTTTGTTGTCCGTCCGTCTGTCAAGACTCTTTTTCTCCGGAATGCGTGGAGGTATCAAACTGAAATTTATACTAAATACTCGAATCTGCGGTTCCATAGAGCTGTAAAAAAATCAAACTTCTAATCCAACGCTATCAAAAGATACAGCCGTATATGCTGCAAATTGCAGCATATTTTCAAACTCGCATTGGAATCAAAACCTACAGGGTACTTCCCGTGAACTCAGAATCTTTAAATTTCGTACGAAGCAACGTCTTATATCACTCATAAAGGAAAAATTGCGAAAACCGTAAATTTTTAGTTACAGCATATAAAAACATATTTTTAATAAATTTAAAGTTACAACCCCTTTCTCTTGAACGCGTGGAGGTATTTGATTGAAATTCATGTCAAATAATCAGGTATATAACACCGTAAGGCTGCAACAAAATCAAGGTTCTATGTCAACGCAATCAAAAGAAAGAGCAATATAAGCATATTTTCAAACTCGCGCCTACTCGCAAGTGAATCAAAACCTACAGGTTACTTCCCGTGAACTCAGAATCTTGAAATTTAGTACTAAGTAACGTCTTATATCACATATGAAGGAAAAAGTACGAAAACCGTAATTTTTTTGTTACAGCATATAAAAAAATATTTTTAATAAATTTTAAGTTACTACCCCTTTCTCTTGAACGCGTGGAGGTATTAAATTGAAATTCATGTCAAATACTCAGGTATATGACACCGTTAGGCTGCAATAAAATCAAGCTTCTATGTCAACGCAATCAAAAGACAGAGCAATATAAGCATATTTTCAAACTCGCGACTACTCGCAAGAGAATCAAAACCTACAGGGTACTTCCCGTGAACTCAAAATCTTGAAATTTGGTACAATGCAACGTCTTATATCACGTATAAAGGAAAAATTGCGAAAACCGTAATTTTTTAGTTACAGCATAAAAAAATTTTTTTTTAATAAATTTGAAGTTACTACCCCTTTCTCTTGAACGCGTAGAGGTATTAAATTGAAATTCATATCAAATACTCAGGTATATAACACCGTTAGGCTGTAACAAAATCAAACTTCTATGTCTACGCAATCAAAAGAAAGAGCATTATAATCATATTTTCAAACTCGCGACTACTCGCAAGGGAATCAAAACCTACCGTGAACTCAATATCTTGAAATTTGGTACGAAGCAACGTCTTATAGCCCAGATAAAGGATGCGGAAGGCTGAGGACCGTGTGCTGTGGTGTGTGTTGGGAGAGGCCTATGTCCAGCAGTGGACGGCGATAGGCTGATTGAGGTTAAGATTTCAAATAATTACATAGTCTTCAAACCTTTTTGCTAATTATTCTGTACTTTATAAGTATTTTTGTAACAGATTTCTAATAGTCACTAAAAACTTTGTAAATCAATAACTTTGATAAATAAAAACCGGTCAAGTGCGAGTCGGACTCGCATACCGAGGGTTCCGTACAAACCTGTAGGTATATAAGTAAAAGTTCACCAATCATAGTTATGGTATTTTTATTGCCAAATGAAATCCATAACATTACAGTATGGAAAGCTGGAGGAGCATAAATTAAAGAAAAGGGGTCTTTCTCGTTTTTAATCAGTCATCCTTTATTTTATATTAACATACATCGCTTATTTTATAATATAACTTAAATACCTATACCAGCCTTGCAGCAGCCTTGCAAAAGTCTACTGATGAATGATGGTAAGATTTTTCATCAAAGTTATTGATTTACAAAGTTTTTAGTGACTATTAGAAATCTGTTACAAAAATACTTATAAAGTACAGAATAATTAGCAAAAAGGCTTGAAGACTATGTAATTATCAAACACGCACCACAGCACACGGTCCTCAGCCTTCCGCATCCTATATCTGGCCTATAAGACGTTGCTTCGTACCAAATTTCAAGATTTTGAGTTCACGGAAAGAACCCTTTGATGAAGAAGAAGGCTTTGATTCCCTTGCGAGTAGTCGTGAGTTTGAAAATATGATTAAATTGCTCTTTCTTTTGATTGCGTAGACATAGAAGTTTGATTTTATTACAGCCTAACGGTGTTATATACCTGAGTATTTGCCATGAATTTCAATTTAATACCTCTACGCGTTCAAGAGTAAGGGGTAGTAACTTTAAATTTATTAAAAATATTTTTATTATATGATGTAACTAAAAAATTACGGTTTTCGCAATTTTTCCTTTATAAGTGATATAAGAAGTTGCTTCGTACCAAATTTCAAGATTTTGAGTTCACGGCAAGTACCCTGTAGGTTTTGATTCCCTTGCGAGTAGTCGCGAGTTTGAAAATATGCTTATATTGCTCTTTCTTTTGATTGCGTGGACATAGAAGTTTGATTTCGTTGCAGCCTAACGGTGTTATATACTGGAGTATTTGATATGAATTTCAATATAATACCTCCACGCTTTCAAGAGAAAGGGGTAGTAACTTTAAATTTATTAAAAATATTTTTCTTATATGATATAACTAAAAATGTTTGGTTTTCGCAATTTTTCCTTTATATGTGCTATAAGGCGTTGCTTCGTACCAAATTTCAAGATTCTGAGCTCACGGAAAGTACCCTGTAGGTTTTGATTCACTTGCGAGTAGGCACGAGTTTGAAAATATGCTTATATTGCTCTTTCTTTTGATTGCGTTGACATAGAAGCTTGATTTTGTTGCTGCCTAACGGTGTTATATACTTGAGTATTTGATATGAATTTCAATTTAATACCTCTACGCGTTCAAGAGAAAGGGGTAGTATCTTTAAATTTATTAAAAATATTTTTTTATATGCTGTAACTAAAAAAATACGGTTTTCGCAATTTTTCCTTCATATGTGATATAAGACGTTACTTCGTACCAAATTTCAAGATTCTGAGTTCACGGGAAGTACCCTGTAGGTTTTGATTCACTTGCGAGTAGGCGCGAGTTTGAAAATATGCTTATATTGCTCTTTCTTTTGATTGCGTTGACATAGAAGCTTGATTTTGTTGCAGCCTTACGGTGTTATATACTTGAGTATTTGATATGAATTTCAATTTAATACCTCCACGCGTTCAAGAGAAAGGCGTAGTAACTTTGAATTTATAAAAAATATTTTTTTATATGCTGTAACTAAAAATTTACGGTTTTCGCAATTTTTCCTTTATAAGTGATATGAGACGTTGCTTCGTACCAAATTTCAAGATTATGAGTTCACGGGAAGTACCCTGTAGGTTTTGATTCCAATGCGAGTTTGAAAATATGCTGCAATTTGCAGCATATACGGCTGTATCTTTTGATTGTGTTGGATTAGAAGTTTGATTTTTTTACAGCTCTATGGAACCATAGATTCGAGTATTTAGTATAAATTTCAGTTTGATACCTCCACGCATTCCTGAGAAAAAGGGTCTTGACAGACGGACGGACAACAAAGTGATCCTATAAGGGTTCCGTTTTTTCCTTTCGAGGTACGGAACCCTAAAAATCTTACCATCACTCATCAGCAGACTTTTGCAAGGCTGCTACAAGGCTGGTATAGGTATTTAAGTTATATTATAAAATAAGCGATATATGTTAATATAAAATAAAGGATGACTGATTACAAACGACAAAGACCCCTTTTTCTTTAATTTATGCTCCTCCAGCTTTCCATACTGTTATGTTATGGATTTCAGTGGCAATAAAAATACCATAACTATGACTGGTGAACTTTTACTTATATACCTACAGGTTTGTACGGAACCCTCGGTGCGCGAGTCCGACTGGCACTTGACCGGTTTTTTTTTTACTTCGGCACCATACCTGGGAAATTACTGGTTCAGGAGATATTGAGGCTCAAAGTCACGATTTTTTTTTCGAATTATTCCAAAATCGTGTTAAGAATGATAAATGTACACTTTCTGCCAAATAAACATAAACAAAATTTTCAATATTTCCCTAAAATAAACGGCTTTAAAGTTCCCGACGCGTAGTGTATGCGTACCAGCAATCAGCTGCGAGGTCATTCGCCTCGGCCGCGCGACCACGTGATCATAAACACCGCGGCGCACGGTGTAGGTAGATACGGCCGGCGTAGGTACGATGTCTGCAAGTGCACGCTATACATTGCTGGTAATAAAAGTTGTAAATTTTTTTAAGCTTAAATTTTTTTTTTTGTTTCCCAGGTATTATTTTCGCGTAGTATGACTTGGCATGATGTGCAAAACGAGTAGACTTCGGCTTGGTGATGGTTCTTGTGACATCCTGTATATGACAGGACTCCAAATTTCTAAAAATGTGGTGAAACACCTAATTGTTCCGCGTTATCGAGAGCCTAACACATATGATATTTTTAATAAATAAAAATTATTATATAAAAGTTGAACTTAAAATATGTATGTTAAATGTTTTGTATTATTAATACTTACCTATGACTCATTTTTGGCAGCGCAATAAATATTTATTATAAAAGATGTTGCAAATGTTAACTTTAACATACTTGTGTAATATTTTCTTTACAGATGATACTGATCATAGAAATTAGTGGATATTGGAGCATGCCGGAATATCGAACTCTTGAGTTTGACCGTAAACGATATCGAAAAACGTCCAGAGAAACTGAAAAATACGAAGGCGAATCATAACAGGTCTTTTGTTATACGCGAAGAATATGTAATTTTTTTGAAAATACCAAATTTAACGACCAAATAATACAAAAACCGACCAATACTACTTACTATAATAAATGTACAAGACAGCCAATGGGAGTAAATAAAATAAGTGCAACACCACGACAAATAGCCACCTTCCTAAAACTGGCAGAGCCTCAGCTTTATACTGGCTATTGCTTGCGGAGAAGCTCAGCAACGCTCTTGGCTGACTCCGGCGCCGACCTCACCACGTTAAAACGTCACGGCGGCGCGGCGGCGGGTGGAAGACGAATGCGGTTGCAGGAGGCTATATTGAGAACTCAATCGAAAATAAGTCTAAGATCTGTATGCGTATAACAGATACCATAAGTCTGAAAGAGACCTCGAAATCCTCGAATCCTTGGTCTAACCCACGCCCGACCTCTTCCAAAGACACAGAAACTGTACACTACACTGTGTACCTACAGTGTACTTTTACAGAAAACCGATCAGAGTCGTCAACTTTTACTGTAGTTCCGTCACAATCACAACCTACCACCGTAACAGAAACCTCAGCAGATAATCAAACTCAAGTCAATGCAACTCTAACGATGCCGAGTAAAACTGTTACTTTCTATAATTGTACCTTTAATAATTTTATTAAATGTTTAGCATCATTTTGATTCATATTAAATACATACATACATACATAGACTCACGCCTGTTTCCCCGAAGGGGTAGGCAGAGGCATATTAAAAGCCCACTTTTCGCCAGTGTTTTGATCCCACGTAATAGGTGGCGAGCCTATTGCCGCTTATCGGGATATTTTGTTTGCCAGAGCCTCGTCCGTTGATCGGCAGGTGCACCACTTGCAGGTGAGGTTGGCTTGGGACCCTAAGTTCTTGGTGGGAACCCTATGCACCCTCATATTAAATAATAAACATTATTTCAACCTATTCCTGTTCATTTGTCTCCTAAGTAATTATGTATTCTCACTGCTGAGGTGAAAAGTTATGTGTGCTACACGAGAGCAAAGGTTTTTGCATCTCGTGCTGTTGAGTCCCTCACTACGCTCAGGATTCGAAAACTTTAATCACTCGTCGTGAATCAATCATAGAATATTTCGCTTGCTCGGGACTCAAAATCGGCACTCGAAACAAAAAGCAACTTTGCTCTCTTGTTGCACAAATAACTATTTCCCGACCCACCAATTACCTATCATTTTAAGAACCTTAATTAGAAAAACCTTATCCAGATACACGAACACAATTGACTAACTGCATTACGCTTCTCTGTGGCACACGCACACCACCGCTCACCCACCCCTCCCCCCTTCCGCTCGTCTCGCTGTCGACACCCCCGGCGTTTTTGTTTTTGCGCGGGGTGAAGTCGAGCGCTCATAGCTACACACTGTACTGCAACCTCGCCTTAACTTACGAATCTGAGACATGGTCCTTCCCTATGGGATTTATCAGAAAACTAGAAGTCACTTAGCAGGCGATGCGATGGAGAGAGCTGTTCGAAATTTCCCTGCAAGATAGAATCAAACATGAGAACAACTCCGGGCGAATCAAAGTTATAGTCATAGCATTACCGAATAGCCAAGAGGCAAACGGCCATGGGGCAAATGTAGAACGTGAAATGCTTTTTTTGGTCATCCTGACAAGCATATTAGCTAGTTTAATTGGACGGCCAACTTCGTAATTCCAGATTTCACACAGGGGCACATGACGATATTATTGAAACAAATTTTATATTTATAACATTATTTAATCCCAAAACATCTACATGTACCTAGTAATCACCATTAATCGGTACGCTTATTTATTATGTATTATAATATATATGTATAGTAAATATGTAAAATTATTGATTACTTTATAAATGAATCTAAACACTTGTGGACACAAGAAATTAGAAAAACACTTAATTGCATCTAATGCAAACGTCAACTTAGAGAACATGTACCATACGATTCATTTTTGAAAGTCAGAAATTAATTTAAATAATGGAGCCTACACGAATTATATTTAAATGTGTATCTCTATCTTCTGGTACCTGTATGTTATATATTATTATAATATAGCGGGCAACAGTAATAACGAACACTGAGTATAAACAAATGTATTTCATTGTGATTAGTCATTAATGGATCAACTTCTCAATCATTTATTAGAGATAAAGTCATTTAAACGAAACCTTGTTATTGATATTTTGAATAATTATCGTTTACATAGAAACCAGAATCCTATCGTAAGTCTTCAGTGCCGACTAACATTATAGTAGGCAACACAACATATAGAAACTGTATACATCTATAGTATAATTTTAAATATTCAAATACATGACATAAACTTGCTTATCTACGGTGACGATTACTCTCCTAACAATTTACGTTTTGAATATTGATTGCTTAAATTGCCGATAACATTAATTATGTATGTAAACATTCCGCCAATTAGAAATCAACAATCTGTAGTAATTGTAATATTTGTTTAGTTAATATAATGACTATTATTTATTTTTTTAATTATAGACCCTTGGAAACAATGACTTCTAACTGTGAATATAATAAGAACATGATAATATAACTATTAAGCCAAGCTACTATTTCAAATCCGAATAAAATGGCCACTTAAAATAATTATTCTTCATCCTTATTCGCGCTGCCGTTTTCTTGTGGTTGTGGTTTATTTGACCTGTGGACAAATAAATTATTATTATTATTTAAATGTAGTAAAAGCCAAGCATGTTTTAACATTCAATAACTCAGCAACAATTTATGGAGATACCTTGGCTCATTGATCTGTACAATAACTAGATAAGCAAAGAGCGCATAGATTTGTTGCCATGTTATGGGTCCGGGGACCTATTACTGTCACATTGTAATTAAGTGTCAAATTTGTCGACACGAAAAGACAACGATCGTAAAAAGGGTAGATATGCAGTTAAATATTGCTATTCACGTTGTTAAAGAGCCAGGATATTTCATTTCACACTTAAGTTAATTGTTTATTATGACATTCTGTACTACATACATAATTACAATAAAAATCGCAAAAAATCATTGAAATTCACGGTGTTGTCAATTGTATTTATAAAATGTTGAATTTCCCAACTTTACGGCAGTTTCGTAATGTGATGAGCGTTGTCATTTGACTACCGAAATTATAGGACTCATTCCTTGTTTCTTATTAAGACTTATTTCTCCTATAATACAAATCACTAAATAATTATTTTAAATTAGTTTTGTTCCTGTTTTATCTTAAAGATTTAATTCCTTATAATTTAAACAGAAATTGACGAAATACAATCAACAACAGAATGCCTTAAAATGTTTTAATTAAAAACATTTATTTTGTTGATTTCAATTTCTACATAATTTGGTACCAATTTTAAAACGACTGCTCAAAAAAGGTGTGTTATGTTCTTAGGGTGCAGAATGTATGTATGGGTGCTTCTTCTCTCCGTTATGTTTTCGAGGGAAAATATTTTTACAACTGGAGAACACCGCATTTCACGATTGACGTTCAGTTGCTGTCACATTCAAATTTACATTTTGGAACGTCATTTTTAAATAAGTGAAAGAGATGAATATAGGTTTTTTCCAAGGCGCTTATTTGTTTCAAAGCTACGTCGGATATCTCGGCTGGTAGTCACGCTGTTTTGAACGTCAATTGTAGGAGTTTGTTACTTTAGTTGTTATGTTACCTCAATTGCCTAGGCTGTTCTGGTTTTTTTTTAATGTTTTGTTTTTTTTTACAATGGGGTACAAAAATGCAGACGGTTCGCCTAATAGTAAACGACTGCCGCCACCCATGAACGCCTGTTACACCAGAGGAAACAGAAGTGGATTACCAGCTTTCGGAATGAGAAAAGGCATATGCGGAGGCATAAAAGGAGAGGGATGAGGGAGAATAAAAAGAAATATGGCCTCGGGCATTCTCAGGCACCTAACAAACGCAGTATTATAGATAGGTCGATATTTTGTGAGACTTCTGCTTCGAGCCGGCCCATTCACATTAAAATCAGCAACTCCTACTGCGATGTGGATGTACGACAAGCTAATTACCTGGTAGTATTGAGAAATCTGGCTGCAGAAGCGTATCGCAGTGGGTCATAGTCTTCAGAGCTGGAGGCTCTCGTCCGCGCCATGTTGCGCATGTGCTCGCGGAATGCGATGCGGATCGCGCTGTTGTCCACCGCGCTCGGCCGCTCGCGGTCCGCTGCTTCGCGAACGCTCTCTGAACAATTAAAAATAATATAAAAATATTATATCATCAGCCTTTAACAGTCCACTGCTGGACTAGGCCTCTCCTTTGAAAGGAGAAATTGGCCTACTAGATCACGCTGGCCAAACGGGTTGGTATATGGCTTTGTATCAAGTCTTCCTTCTTTTACAGTGCTGGTATCTGCATAATATGGTCCCTATGTCGCTTTTACCACAACCATGGGATGATATTCGGTGGTGACATTCCGTATTCTTAATCCGTCACGACACGGACAAAAAAGTTAAATAAAAACAAATTGAGTTCGCGGTTACACGGTGATTTATGGCCACTGCACCAATGGCATAGCGTGATTTTATAAGCATTCCTCGATAAATGGCTAACCAACGCAAAAAATTGTTTTAAAATGCAAATCGCATGATTAGTGCGTTCGAGCAAACTACTCCTCAACTATATAATATTAGTGTACATAATAAAGATATGTACAAGGTGTTTTAGATAATAATGCTAATAAACATGTTGTCGAGCTCAATGTTCAATGTAGGAAGTCAAATATGTATATGTTTCATAATATCACCAAAACCCGAAAAATAATTTATTCATAACAGCGAGGTCATTTACGCTCTAAGTTGGTTCCTATACAAAACAACCTTGTACACACATAATATTTACGATGAACAATGCTAGGAATCTAATGAGATAAATATACGTAAATATACGAACATACCGTTCATGAATCCATCGAGTGTGGTCGGTGGGCGAGCTTGGCGGACGCACCGTCGCTTGCGTGACGGCATGCCGGAGAGGTAAGCATCACTGTACGGCTCTTGAGGCTCCGCCCTTTGAGCCTGCTGGTCGCGAGTGAAAACAGGCACCCATTCTTCGCCCCAGTGCTGGACTATCATCAACGGCGGCACCTGCATTATTAAACCAATATTGTACACACTTACACAACAAAATCACTCAACCAACAACAAAACAGCTCATCCACAACACTTTTTTAACACATATTACATATATAACTACCACATGCTAGCTACTAAACACGAACGTATAAAGGTTACATCAAGTCAGTGTCATTTCTAATTACATATTCTTAAAAATTTAAATAATTAACATGAGCGATTCCGTTAACTGTATTGTGGGAAATGATTTGTTATCAGCATGTATAACATACTGTCAGAATTTCTAGATTTTTAATATATAAAAATTAAACTTACAAATCTTATATTATCATCTCTGTTACCGTTGTGCGTTGGAGTAGACGGCTCGCTCTTCTCCTTATTAATCCTGTTGAAACACAATTGAATAATTATATTGAATGAAATAATAACAATGTATAAATTATCTCAGGGTCCTATTCCATTGGGACACTGTAGTGGCTAGATCAGTCGCGCCGTGTCGCTATCAAACGAGAAAACCCAAATCAAACACTAGGATTGTCAGCTGTCAGTTTCAAAGTGGACGTAGAAGTAGACGCGCAGTGTTGATTCGAGTTAAGAGGTAGTAGCGCGACCGGTGGCACCACCACGGAGTTCTAATGAAATAGGACTCTTAGGCACTTGAACTAAATGTACCTTGTATTTGTCCGACTGGGCGAGGACAGCGGCGAGAGTGGCGTGCTGGAGGTGACGGTGTGCACCGGGGTCGCCGGCGCCGACGCAACGGTGGACGTCGACGCGCGTGACGTCACCGGCGCGGGTTCAATCACTTCCTCGGGTACAGGCGACACCGACGGAACTATCTCCGTCTCGTTCACCGCAGGCGTAGCTGGAGGAGTTGTCTGCATGGGCTCCTCCCGAGCTGACGGAGCCGGCGATACTTCCATCGGAGTCGGCTGCTCAGCCACCGTTTCTGGCGCCTAAAATGTAACTCAAACATTAATTACTGAACTAATATAATAATCACACACTGAGTAGTACAAATTACGTGCATTTTCGAGACACTGAAAACACAACGAATTTAATAATGAGTTTTACTCACGACCTACTTCCGATCCTAAGATCAAACTTGGAGCTTATAATGAACACGTTCAGATGATATATGGTTAGAGTTTAAAAATAATATCTACAGAAATACTTTGACCATCAGAGAAATACTAAACTAAGTGTGCGCGCGCCTTTACCTATTCATGCCATAGTATACATTTCAGCTAGAAGCTAATTATTAAGTAATAGGATTACAATGGAATTTAGAGGTCCGAGTTTAAAATTTTATTTCATACCCAGTAAATAAAGTATTTAGGTACAGTCAGTATCAAAAGTTGATGACCACATTTAGATTTTCATACCTAAATCGCTCAACATGACAAGCACCAGAAATGAATGATTATCATAAAAGGGCATAAGTAGGTGACCATCACCTTTCAAAAGTCGCTAAACAAAGTTATAGTAAAAAAGCTTATCATCTTTTTTAATGGCACCAGTCATTCGGCCAATACGGCCAGTGACGTCCAACTAAATAAAGGAGGTCGTTTCATTTTTTATTTTTATTGTCACCATCATTCGGCCAATACGACCAGTGACGTCCAACAACTAAATAAAGGAGGTCGTTTCATTTTTTAAACTAATGTGATTAATTTTTATTAAAGTATTATCATGTAAATAATGTTATATAATACTATAGTGTACATAGGCTGCACTAAAAGTATGGGCAATGGAATATTTACACTGTTCCTATCATATTAAAATCTTTTTAATTGAAAATTCCTTGGTTTTAAAAATCGAATACCATTTATTTAATAAAAAAAAAGATTCTCGGTCTTGTCACAAGGTTTTGTCAAGTTTGTTTAGTCGTTGAGAAAATGGAATTGACTCGAGAAAATTCAAAAGCGATGATTTATTATGACTTTCGAAGTGGTTTAACACAAAAACAGTGTGTTGACCGGATGATTTCTGCATTTGGTGATGAATCCCATCCAAAACCACAATTTATCGCTGGTTTGCTGAATTTCAACGTGGACGTGTCAAGCTCAGTGATGATCCCCGTCAAGGTCGTCCAAAAACTGCAGGCACCCAAGAAAACGTTGGTGCTGTGCATAAACTGATTGAGGAAGATCGACATGTGACATACCACGAAATTCAGGCAACTTTAGACATTGGCATGAGTCAAATACAAATAATCTTGCATGAACAATTAGGTGTAAAAAAGTTGTTTTCCCGATGTATACCGCATTCGCTCTGTGAAGAGCAAAAATCGGCTCGCGTTACTTGGTGCGTCAGAACTCTCGAAAGATTCCACGCAGGATCCTCAAATGCTGTATACAACATCGTATCAAGTGACGAATCCTGGATATACGCGTACGAACCCGAAACAAAAAACCAGTCACGAGTTTGGGTGTTCGAAAATGAGTTAAAGCCAACAAAAATTT
The DNA here is from genome assembly GCA_944739405.2 of Euclidia mi. Taxonomy (NCBI): domain Eukaryota; kingdom Metazoa; phylum Arthropoda; class Insecta; order Lepidoptera; family Erebidae; genus Euclidia; species Euclidia mi. Next base: position 9,631,174 of record OX123199.2, on the reverse strand, counting down.
TTCGTTCACGGAGTGTTGCAAAAAAAATGGTGGCCACGTTTGTCTCCAAAACCGGCCATGTTACAACTATTCCTCTTGAGGGACAAAGAACGGTTAATGCAGAATGGTATGCTAGCATTTGTTTGCCACAGGTCGTTTCTGAACTCCGTAAAGAGAACTGCAACCGCCGCATCTACCTCCATCACGTTTTTAGAGCAAGAAAACATAGAATTATTAGACCATTCGCCGTACAGCCCCGACCTAAGCCCTAATGATTTCTATACTTTCCCTAAAATAAAGAATAAATTGCGTGGACAGAGATTTTCATCACCTGAAGAAGCTGTGCACGCCTACAAAACGGCCATTTTGGAGACCCCAACTTCCGAATGGAATGGTTGCTTCAATTATTGGTTCCATCGTATGGAAAAATGTGTCAAATTTCGTGGAGAATACTTCGAAAAACAACAAATACATTTCTAAATAGTAATGTTGTATCACTGCCTTGATACCCGAAATTTTCAGTGCCGCCCTCGTATTAAGCTAATACAATATTTATAGATGATAAACAATTGCAACCGCAATGGTCTATTATTCAATCGTAACACAAAAAGCTTCGATGACGTCGACGGAATAATTTTTAAGCGGAATATGCTTATCTTTATAATCGTGCTTGCGAGCTTATTTTGAAAAATAGGCTTAAAAATGTGATTGCCGCTTGAACACCCACTTCTAATATTTCTCATTGATACTATGAAAAATAAACAAAATGACTTATTTTAGAAAGTTAAATTCGAAATTTACATCCATTAATTTTTTTTACATGATTTAGTTTGGATTAGGACAAGATTGGTTTACATACATACATACATAGACTCACGCCTGTTTCCCGGAGGGGTAGGCAGAGACTACGGAACGCCATTTGCAACCATCCTGACATACCTCTCTATCTTCATTCACTTCCATCAAGTTTCTCATGCATGCCGTTCTGTTTAGGGTAATTTTGACCTGTCCTTTTTTTTAAGAGGTCTCCAATCTGGTCAGAGAATGTCCGCCTAGATCTTCCCCTTCATCCTGTCCCATTCACATTTGCCTTATATATCTTCTTTGTCAGTCTTTCGTCATCCATCGTTTCCATGTGCCTAAACCATCTTAACATGCCTTTCTCGATGCTTGTTACTACATCGTCTTTTATCCCACACCACTCTCTTATCACACTATTCTTTACTCTGTCGGTCAAAGATACACCACACATACTTCTCAGTGCTCTCATTTCTACAGCATTTATTCTACTTTCAAGTCTCCTCTGGCATACCCAACTTTCACTACCTATCCCTCCATAAGGGTAGGCACTAACACCCCTCTATGCATAGCCAAACGTGCCTTTTTGGACACGTTTTGACTGTTCATAAACGCCTTCAGAGCTCCATTCACGTAACGCATTCCTCCTTTTCAAAAACCTTGACTTTCGTTTTACTTACATTCACTTTCATTCCTTTCCTCTCTAACGCACCATGCATGATTGTTACCATCTCCTGCAACTCCTCCGCTGAAGACGCAAGTATTATCTGATCATCAGCATAAAGGAGGCATTTGACGAATGACCCATTCATCCTTAATCCGCAGTCACTATGTTTTAAATCTTGCAAACAACTGTCCATGAAGAGGTTAAACAGCCACGGCGACGCTCCACATCCTTGTCTAACACCTTTCTCGATGATAAACAAGTCAGTGTATGCCCCGTTTATCCTCACACAAGCTTTAGAATCCTCATAAAGGGATTTCAGAGCTCGAATGAGGCTGCTGTCTATCCCATTCATTGACAGCACCGACCACATTTCATTCCTCACCACTTTATCGTAAGCCTTTTCCAAATCCACGAATGCGCAATAGACCTTTTGACTTTTGGCCAAAAACTTTTCGGCTATGCTTCGCAAAGAAAAACCTGATCAGTACATCCCATACCCTTTCGGAATCCCGCTTGTACATCCCATATTTTCTTGTCGGTTACTTTCATAACTCTTTCAATCAGTACCTTTGCATACAATTTGCCAACAATGCTGAGAAGGCTAATGCCTCTATAGTTTTTGCAGTCTTGTTGCGAGTTATAAAGAGGCACAACAGAGATTGGATTTATAACTTTGAAAATAGTAACGAGCACTTTTTTAGTTTGCAGTTCAGCGACTTTTGATAGTATAAGACGAAGTAACTATTTAGTTATCTGTGGTATAAGACAGCCATTCTCAAAGTGTGCTCCGCGGAGCCCCAGGGCTCCACGAAGCATCTCTAGGGGCTCCACGAAAATGTATGTCAGTAAAATAAATGGTTTTAAAGTGCACGTATGACTCGGCTTTGTTCTATTTTATGGCTCCGCCAAGTAGTTGGTTACCCGAAAGGGTTCCAACCCTAAAAAAAGTTTTGAGAACCACTGGTATAAGTTTGTACACGCTACGTATCCGAAACAGAATATTTAATGTTCAGTAACTTTTGTTATTTATGATGTTAAGTTACTTTTTTGACGTTGCCGTGATTATATACACTAGATAACCAAAAAAAGCAATTTATATTGTTCAGTGACTTTTGTAAAACTGAAGGTTATGATGTTTTCGGATATTATAACGATCAGCAATTTTTGACAAAATGCTGTTCAGTGACCTTTGACAAGTAGTGTTCAGTTTATTTTTAACTTTAATTATGTTCTTTCAATACTAGCGCCCTTATTGTTGAGCTATATATGGATGATGATGAATGGGTATAATGTAGGTACAGTGATTTTGAAAATCTGAATGTGGTCATCGACTTTTGATGCTGACTGTACGAGCTGTAGCTAAAGACTCTTAAGTAGTAATGAGATGACTTATACATTCCTCACTATTCGGATCAATTAATACAAAGTTTTCATAAAGGAGCTAGTGATTTCTGATACTTATATCAGGATTCATTATATAAGAATAATTAATATAGGGTGTAATCATTTGGTATCACTGACCTGTGCAACAATGACTCCTTCGCGTCGCTGTATGTACTGATCAATATTGCTGATGCCCAAATTGTTGATTACGCCGTTTAGATTCGCTTCGCCAAGAGTTATTAGCAGTTGTCGTACTGAGTCATCGAAGTTCTCGATCATTTGGTCCTGCAAAAAAACATTTACACAATGTTGTAGACCCTGACCTCGTATGTCGGATTTATTTGACAAAGATTTTCGAGCCCATTGGTAGTAAGGTTAACTATCGCTTGCCCCGTGCCGATCGGTCCTGGCTGTCATAAAAATCTCTGACAGTCGCCATAAGTTACCTCTGGATAAACTGACACTAGTCTAAACCAATGGAATTTCGCTATACCTTGTGGCGGATGTCAGACAGGCTGTCGCTCCGTGGAAAAGCTAATATTCAGCTAAAACTGGTCAGACTAGTAAGCAAACCCCGGGTTGAAACTGGGATAACGCTACAGAGGATATTGGTAGTTAGTCGTATCTTAATATATAAAATCCTTGCGTTACTGACTGACTGACAGACACGCTACAGCGGAAACTAATGGGCGCAGGAAACTGAAATTTGGCATATATGTTCCTTGGGGACCGTAGGGGTGCACTAAGAAGGGATTTCCCGAAATTTCCATGGGATCGTCCAAAACGTCCAAAAAATGCAGGCGTAGCTGCTGGCGTCCTCCATATATTTGATCTAGGTGGTTAAAAGTTGACGGTACTTAAAAGTTCAGCCACTCGTGGAACATATGGACAAGAATATTCATTCCAAGGCGAAAAGCGTTGTGCGCAGCGTGTTATAGACATATATGTTTAAAAATTCATGCTTCACAAACTCAGTTAGTCATCTCGTGGCCACTGGTCTTCAACACTCTTTGGATACAAACCAACCCAATACTGTTGGTTTGATGATTTCATCCAGATTTGATCCTGGATGAAATAATTTATATAGATTTCAGTAGCGTTCTCTGTAACGTAACGGAATAAATTGGGAAGAATATGAATTTGAACCAGTCCAGTAACAATAATCAAAACTTACCAAATAAAGGCGGAATAAAATGCGCAATCCCTCCACGCCATCTTCGAGGCATTGTGTAATAAGCGCGCAGAAGTCTTGGAAGAGCCGCGAGAACACTGCGTAGAACCTTGCTGCGAACATCTCCCCTGAGGCGTCGCACATCACGCACGCGACCACGGCCGGCAGACGCGACCGCACCAGACCACGGATAGACGTGTAAATGTCTACTTCTTCACGGACCGGGGTTACATTGTGCTGTGGATAAATCAAGCAACTTAAGACCTCTTGAATGCTGAAATTCTGTCATATCTGGTTGGACCAGTAAGTGACCTCAGGCTCCAAGGCGTGTAAGACTTGGAGGCAACTAAGATAACGCTAGGACAATAATGAAACTTAAAAGCCTCGATACTAATTAGCAAACATTGCATCTTTCAATATAACAAGTGTTGATTGAGTTAATGTTGGTAATCGTATAACTGATGAGAGAAAATAAAACCACGTGTTTTTTGCTTGAATATCTATTGGACACTAAAACTTGTGAGGTTAGTAGTCACACACGTTAAATGTAAGTGTACATGTAGGTAATGTATGTTTATGAGGCGAACAACAAGTGTTATTTAAACAAAAAGGAAAACCAACTACGAGTTTGAGTACTCAAACCTTGAGACCAAACGGAAAGAGAATCATTTCAAACAAATTATTTTTCAAATCGGTTAATAAATGACGAAATTCTGAGGAAACAAACATATAAATATTTTTTTAAGTCTTAATATATTGGCAAATTATCTGTATAAAATATTTTAAATGCTTACTATATTATTGATGAAGTCAGCATGTTGACTGACAAAGAAATCAGAAACGGCAAGGAAGGCATTTTCCCCATCAGCTGTGCCGGAGCGAGTGAGCAAATTCTGTATGTAGTTACGTAGCAAGATACGTAACGTCTGGAACTCGTTCGGTACCAGTTGCGGTTCTCCAGATATTGTTTGCATTGGTTCCGGCAAATACAAGTGACGTGCCTGAAACAACATTTGGCATAAAGCTACATACTAAAATATATTACCTTAAAGAGTGAGTTAAGTTCAAATTTTTATTTGCATTGGTTCCGGCAAATACAAGTGACGTGCCTGAAACAACATTTGGCATAAAGCTACATACTAAAATATATTACCTTAAAGAGTGAGTTAAGTTCAAATTTTTAAAGTATCTGGTCCTGGCTGTCATGCAGTTCTTTGATAGTCGTTACGAGAAATCAGAAACCTGAAATATCCTAACGCCCAATCATAGGATAAAATATTTAATCTTTCTGTTCTTGTAGGTACATCTGCATTCAAATTCGATGAAAAAGAAAAATGAGAATATTATTATATAGCTCCTACTCCAAGTTCATAAATAAGGCTAGGCACGAGTTCTTTTTGGTTCCTAAATAGTTCAAAAAACAACGGCATTAAGGAAAATTATTGCATTATGGTACATAGATTATACTTACAACAGCCACAAAGAAAGCGTTGAGCCAAGATTCATCCGAGGGAGCAGTGTCAAGCAGTTGCACTAGTGTCTGAATGTTATTCTGCAAGAAAATATCAAACAATTAGGCCTAATACACATAAGGAAAATTTATGTAGGTATACATTCCGACAAACATGAGGTCTACCATTCTATGGTTTAAATGTACTAATCACATGTTATTAAATAGCAACATTTATTTTACTGACAGTTCTAGCCTTACTTTAGGCTACACTCAATGACGTATTATAAAATAGACGCGCCATACTCCCACAAAACGGCTCTGAAAAACGGCTACAAATACCAAATAATATCTTGTATGAATAAAGAAAGAGAAAGTAAATAAATACTAATATAGGGGACACCTGTTGTTAGAGAAAGATAATTTTAGTTGTTTTTTAAATTATTACACACAAATTATTGTTACGGAGCGTACTATCACAACACAGGTTCGCGCGTCACTAAACGGAATGGCGGCAATTGCCTCCATTTCAGTTTGCCATTTCCAGTGTGCGGGCAACGCATCTATAGCTTTTATATATCTTTGGCTACACTGAATGTTTTATCAAACCTGGTAGGGCACTTTCTTGGCTGACCGTATAGTTATAATAACACATGGCTTTCTAGCAATAGGATAACACAATCATCATCATCATCATCATCCTAGCGCTGTCCCGGTTGCGCCGCAAAACCCACGCCTTGGAGCCCGGGGTCCGAGGACAACACACTATTACTGCCAAAATGTAACATTGACTGAAGCACTGTTTAATTTAAGCTGTGAATTCGAAGTTCGTATTATATATATTTCAAATTTTAAAGTTCTAGCAACTTCAGTAAATATAATTGCTTATGCTGTTATAATAAAGACTTTAATCGATCAATATTTTAATTTAGTATTGATAGGATAACGAGATAGTTCATTGATGTCTAACTAGGAGTATGAAATTTCTTCTAGTCCAGTCATTTGGTAGGTTAACCTGGAAAGTATTCCAGGAGTTTTGAAAATTGCCGATTTTATAGATATCGACGTGTTCTTTTCGAATTTTCACTATGCCACCACGTCTGCCTTGTTATCTATTTTTTTATTCTACCAGGCTTTTGTCAATAACTTGTACTCTGTGTTTCGGAAACAAACCGTCGCCGTCGTCACCATACTTTTTCAGATGTTGCGCTTTTACAGTTTTCATGTGCAGGTATCATGTCAGGCAATCAGTTCGTCCATAGTAAATTGACACTCTTCAGAATTCTGCTCGAGATAAGAGTAAATGTATTGCATTGCCGTTTCGATCTCGTTTGCATATGGACCTCTTTTTTTTATTTCTCCAGTTGGAGGTGCGTGGTACAATTTTTTTTATGGACGAATATATTGCGCCTCGATTGCGACCAAATCGTAAACATGCTGGAGACGCTCAACAATCGCTCGACTTCAAACAGCATTACGAGCTCTAGCAAGTTCTGAAATTATATATTTCATAGATAAATAATTTACGCGCGCTATACACAATATTCATTATCAGCCCTGTATATATATATAATGTCCCTCTGCTGGGCAAGGGCCTCTTCTCTCTATGAGAAGGGTAAGGCCATAAGTCCACCACGCTGGCCAAGAACGTTGTAGACTACAGGCCCATGTTCAAAAATGGATGGGTCATATGAACCACCAGGTGACGTATATAGGACGATATAAGAGCATAAAATAATAAGATTCAGCACTATGCCGTCACTTGTAAGCTGTCCAACTGAGTGCTGGTGAGAATTCAAAAGTGCAGGTAGAGTGAGTACATTTTGGTCTATATGGATACTACTACCTCCCTGTCCTACTAAGGATAGCACAAAAAAAAACGCGCCACCTACTCTTTCCTCATGTTGGTGAGGAAATTAGTTATTTGGCCAAAACGCGTGTTGAAGTGGACTTTGCGGCTCTCGTACGCGGAAACTATTGATTTTACAAAAAAAAAGGTTACTACATAAATGTAGAAAATGTTCTCTAGTTTCATTTATTAGTAACCATTTTTATCGTTAAATGAGTTGGAACAGTTATTCTCAAAAACTGTATTTGCGAGCGGTAAAGATACGAGGAGGCAAAGTTCGAAAAAGCACGTCGAAATCTATAAAATCGCCAATTTTCAAAACTCCCGGAAAACCATCCAGGTAACCCCCTTTTTGAGCACCAAATTACTGTACTATTATTATGAGAGTAAATGGCATGTTGCTTTTATGTTTCAATTTCGCTTGTAGTCTTTTTTATATTTATAACATAAAAAATAATTAATCAAGTACATTATTATGAAAATAGGCCTTTGAATTTATGACAACTATAGATCTATAAGAGACCCATACATCACCCATGAAGGTATAGATAAACATGGAGGCCACAGCTGGAACAAAGCCTTGAGTCAAATACCTACATTTCTCTATCTCACTCTCTGTGGTCTGACCTCTCACTTTAGCGTGGATTTCGTATTGCTATCTTCTTATTAAAATCTCCGAGTAAGCTCTTAAAAAGAGCCGCATATTAAGCAAATCAGAAGTTTACACGGTCAATTAATGTGTATTTAAATCAAGAGTTGAAATCCAATCACTTGTAAAACTCCCAATATTGTAGGTCTCGAACGCTTATAATCATGGTTGGCGAGACAGTGAATTATAATCCCATTTCCTAAGGATTTGGTAATGTGGCAACATTGGCCACCATATGTCAAGTAAATCTTGTCAATATGGCAGTGGTTGGTTGAAAAGAGATGGTATGACCACAGTGAGCGAGATAGCGATACATCATTTGAGCTTCAAGTAGGTATTCGGAGTGCGGTCTCCATGTTTATCTATAACTTCATGACATCACCATCTCATTGTTCATACAATAGGGTTGTTCCCAACTAGTCAAATCAAGCACTTTTAATGAAATGTCAAAAACGACCTTTGCCAAGGGTATTGTATGAAATATGACGTACTGACGTCATAGTGTTTTGCTGTCAAGTAGAATACATATTATCAATAAATTGACGATAAAAAATGTTAAATAAAGTTTTAACATTAATTGATGAATGCAACTACCATTATTTAGACATGTTTCACTAGATAAAAATACTTGTATAATTTATTGCACTTGCAGGAAACTTCCCTATTACACACTTCAAGGACCCTCTACACACTCTGTAAGAGTGTGTGACGTAATTTGTGGATGACTAGTGGCTCCAAAGTAATAAAAGCTTTACTTACTTCTGAGAGGTTGATATTACGCTCCCTTAGGGTCTCAATGTTTTGAGCTGCAGCCCTTTCAGACCTAAGTCTCACTTGTGCGGCTATCTGTTGTTGATGTTGTTCCCTAAAAATTAAATAACATTTTTTAACATTTAATTCATTTACATATTTAAAATATTGTCAGATCTTTGACTATCCGTTTCGACACTGAAATGTCGACAGAGCGATCAAGAAAGGTAGACATAGGTACATACGTGATTTACTATCGACGCAGTTATAATAGTTGGTTGATCATGCTTATAGTAATGGGTAAGCTTTAGGCCCATCAAAGTTTGAGAAAGGAAATTTTAAGTCTGTTTCTGTAAAGATTTTATAGGTTTATCCTATAAAATCTTCATTGTCTACCGAGTCTTTCATATGCGCAGAACAACATTCATCTGCTGCTCCTTTAATTTTCTATCCACCTCCGTCCTATTATAAGATGATCGTCTTATTTATCTTATTCATCACCCACCAAACTGACACTCAGTTTGGTGGGTGTAATTATTTTGTAAAGTGTGTTGAACCAGTAAATGTTTTAACTATTATTATTATCATACAATGTGACACTTCATCGGCCCCTAGATATCATCATTATCATCATTCAGCCCTTTATACTGTCCCACTGCTGGGAACGGGCCTCTTCTCTCTATGAGAAGGGTAAGGCCATAGTCCACCACGCTGGCCAAGTGCGGGTTGGCAGACTTCACATGTCTTAATTGTTCACCCCTAGATATACATGGATGTAATTAGTGGATGGTCCCTCCGGTAATAATGATTGTAAGTAGTAAGAACCTGCGTCGTAGCAGCCGACGGCGTGCATGTGAGCTGTCGCACTGCAGGTATCTGTCGTAAATGCAGTTAGCGAGCGACACCGCCTGGGCACGAGTCGTAGTCGTCGCGCGACGCAAGTGTAAGTGGGCTGTAACAATCAAAAGGTACATTATTAACATGTTCAAGTACGAAATTATACCTTACTAGTGACGTCATCCGTTTATATAAATTCATGCGTTACTAATTAAATGACAGACAACGCACAGCTAAAAAAATTGGGTGCAAGAGGCTGAAATTTGAGATTTATGTTCCTCGGGGACCATATAGGTGCACTAAATAAGAAAGGGTTACTCGAAATTCTCACGGGATGGGGCTGAAACGGCTCATCATCCTCCTAGCGTTATCCCAGTTAGAACCCGGGGCCAGCTTTCTAATCTAACTGGATTTGACTGAATATTAGCTTTTCCATAGAGCGACTGCCAATCTGATCTTTAGTAACCGATATTTCGGCACTGTGCATCAGTGCCGAAATATCGGTTACTACAAACAAAGGTACGTGGTATGTAAGACAATTTAAAATAAGTTTAAATTACCACGAAAGTTTCGGCAAGCGTTGTCTGTCAGTCAGTTGTTAATAGCAGGAGAATTTTATATTTACAGGTATATATATTCCAAAACTTACGTTGTCGACTATTCTGATTGGCTTCTTGAGCCTGCGCTGCCTGAGCACCTGCATGAGTTTGAGCATTGGGGGCCGCCGCTGCTTGGTAGGCCTGAGGGTTAGCAGAAGGTGACAGTAGATGGGCCGCGCCAGGCACATTCGTGGTCGGCAGGTACTGAGTGGCCTGGATCACTTGCTGCACGTGGGCTTGAGGACCCATCTGTAAGTACTGGTGCAAAGGCGTGACAGTCACAGTGTCCCCCGGTATCTGGTGTATATGCGCCGGTCCCGGGAACTGCACGGTCATTCCCTCAGGCAGACCCTGTCGGATCACAGACTGTACGATGTTCTGCAGTAAGTCGGCGCTCGGCGGACCCCATGGCAGCGGTACATACACTGGGAAAGTGCATTGGATGTGAATAACATGTATATTTAATAACGGTAACTTCACCAAATCAAAAATGAAAACTAAAAATTAGATGTTACAAATCAACAAATTATTGGAAAACATACAAGAAGCACAGATTGTGGATGAAGTGCACAAACAGATTGAATTAAAGTGTGTAGTGACTTACCTCCTTCTTCGGTAGTGATCGGTTGTCCCATGGTGTTTACGATGGGGGCGGTAGTTGGGGGTGCCCCTGGTGCTGCGCCGGGGGCAGTAGCGCCGGTGGTCGCAGTTGGTGCTGCTCCCGGGGCCGCGTTCGTGCCCGTGCCCGCAGTAGCGCCCGTTACCGTGCCCGTGCCCGCATTGTTATTGTTGCCCGTGTAGATAGTCCCGACGCCCAGAGTGCCACCGTGGGGCAGCTCCTCCATACTCATCACAACTTCCACGCCACCGAGACCACCAGTCTGGCTCAATCCTCTGAACAAATTTTCAAAATCTACGACAAACACAGTTTCGTTATTACAATGTTGTCCCATTCAAATTTGAGAAATGACATTTGAAGTCTGTTTCTGTTAAGATTTTAGTGGAAAATCCTTGTCTAACGAGTTTTTCATATGCGCAGAACGAAAAAATGAAAGAAAATAAACAAATTTTCAAAATCTACGACAAACACAGTTTCGTTATTATCACAATGTTGTGCCATTAAACACCAAACACAATATTAATAGCAATGTAATATCAGTTACTATCTACTAAGTTTGTTAGATTGAGTTAATGGGCACTAAACAAACAACACTAGTCTTAATTCGTGCTTGTGTGATGTCCGTCCTGACACAGGTTAACAAAATGATTTGGTTCACATTGTTAATGGTGTATTATAGAGTTGTTCTAAATAACAACTTAAAAGAAACAATGTTCTTAATTTGTTAAAATGAATTATTAAAATCCTTTACTGTGTGTTATCACTGTTATCAGGATAATGATGGCCAAAATTAATTATAACGGTCTCTGAAATTTAATGACATAAAATAATCTTACCGAGGAGCACTTGCCGCCTGTTGGCTTGGCCAGCTTGACCAGTCTGGCCACCTTGGCCTGCCTGACCGGCCTGGGCTGCTTGGCCCCCTTGACCAGCTTGGCCATTTTGGCCGGCTTGGGCCGTCTGCCCAGCTAAGCCATTTTGGCCGGCTTGACCGGTCGTATTCTGTGGGGGCTGTTGATTCTGTTCCTGGTTATTAACCATCGTCGCATTCAAGCCGTTAAATAGAGCATTCTCTAGGGGGAACGCTATAGGGACCCTGGTCTCTATCTCTACTTGGTACGTAATAGGATCTGGCTGTATATTGATATTGACAGTCGGTTGGGCAGGGTTCCTACCAGGTACGCTTTGAGCAGTCTGGTTAGCTTGTGCGTTCGAGCCATCGCCATTGGGTGCAGCGTTTTGCGGCGTCTGTGCGGCCGGACCGGGCTGCGTTGCGGTAGCGGTCCCGGTACCCACATTGTTTGAGTTAGCATTGGCGCTCGACTGTTGCTGAGGTGGACGGCGGTTGGACTGAACCACGTTAATGTGAGCCTGACAAAAATAACAAAACATACGTGTCATTTCAATTAATTTCTTGAGGTTTTACGACTTCTCAATTGGTTTTTTAATACCTGCATAGGCAACGGGTGGCGTATTATAGTTGACTCAGATGTGAGGCGAGGGTTGCGCTGGCCAACTTGGAAATTTATGTCACTGACTGCGTGGAAGGCGTGAGCGAAACTATGCATTATGTCTGAAACCATGTCCACAGTACGCTGGGCGTTCTGCCGCTCCTCTTCAGTGAATTGCGGCGGCTGTGAAAACATTACAACCATTGTTGTACATAATCTATATAATAGCCATATGAAAGCCTAAAGTAGAACAAAACAAGCTAAACAAATTAATTTCAATGTATGTAAGCGCAAATAACTGGGCGTATTCCGAAATCAGCAAGTCATGTAATATGCCAGGTTCACAATCAATTGAAGGACAATATCAAGCAGAGAACCATGACAAAAGCACATACCTCGGGATTATTAGCGGCCCGCAGCATTCTGATATAATTGGCTCTGTAGGGCGCAAATTGTTCCTGGAGATTTTCAAGTTCTTCAAGCAACTGTCCGAGATCACGCGGCCGCGAGTGGCGAGCGCGTAACGCCCTTATGGCCCTGTAACTCCTTTCATGTGGGCAAAAGAAACCTTGAAAATTTTAACACGAAAGCTATACAGTTGACTGCATACAGATATTAGTAAAACTGCATAATAGGAACAGAAATGTCGGTGGAAGAAAATCAATGAAAAGTTCAGTATCTTGTTCTCATATAGGATTCATAGCGTACAAGAATATCGATTTCCATGAATAACGGAAGAAGATTGGCTCATATGTGGAAATAAGACAGTATTACGTACGTATTACGGTAGTCTATAAAGAGAATGTATCGATTGCAACTCACCTGCGGCGTGCATTGTGTGCGCGGGTAGCGGCGTCCGGCGCCTCGTCACCGTTCTCGTCCAACTGTGGTTCGCTCTGAACATAAATAAATCATAGGCGTATTCACTATGGCACACAACATTGCTGATATTTAAGACAAACAAGTTTAGTATTCTATGTCCGAACCACCACCGAGCTAAACCGATTCTTTAATTTTCCTAATTTTTTTAAATAGGCGAGCCAACTCCAACATTTTTACGTGATCAGGGCACTAAAGTAATTTAATTAAATTAATTTTATATATACAGAAGAGATGCAGGATAATTTAATAGTAACTACTAATAGACAATTTGGTAGTACCCAATGTTTAAAATATCTTGCATATCCGAATATAGGGTTTTGTTAACTTGCATGATTTTTAAAATGAATAATGTAAGGACTGCTCAACTACTCAGCTACTCGTTATTCTTAAATGAGATTGAGCATCTGTATTTATATATTTATAGCATAATTAGCAATGCACTAATATTGGAAATAAGCTGTACCTGCGGAAAACCGGTCAAATAAGGTAACCTATTGCGATACATTTCATGTCGATTAGTAAGAATCGAAGCTAGGCCCAAAAGTATTTAATGGAAGGAAAGAGGAACCCACCACGCACCCTCGGATTGACTACCCCAACTATTGCAATAGAAAAAGGTTGACAATACCGAACTCCTCTAAAAGGATAAGTGATATAGGAATGGTATGGGTTCCAGGAAGATACCTGACTTGCAGTATCCCGCTGTATGCGCCGACTATTCTTCGACACGTGTTTCGCCTCTGCACGAGACATCCTAAGGAACGACTGAGCCAGTCGTTGCCCATCGCTCCTGAGGATGCCTCGTGCAGAGGCGAAACACGTGTCGAAGAATAGTCGGCGCATACAGCGGGATACTGCAAGTCAGGTATCTTCCTGGAACCCATACCATTCCTATATCCCTTATCCTTTTAGAGGAGTTCGGTATTGTCAACCTTTTTCTATTGCAATAGTTGGGGTAGTCAATCCGAGGGTGCGTGGTGGGTTCCTCTTTCCTTCCATTAGGTTACAATGGAGTTCCGCCAAGTAACGCCTGATTCAATCAACTATACCAAAAGTATTTGGTGAGTAGGTACTGTGAAATTTGGCAACCGTCGTGCAATTCAATGATGAACAGTTAAGTGAACGCGGAATCTGGCACTCAACAATATTAATTGTACAGCGAATGGGTTAACCCATTCGCTGTACATTAATATTGTTGTTATATTAATAATGTCGTATGGCGCGAGACACAATAGAAAATCATTTCAATCAATTGTTTTAAATCACATATGATACACGGGACAGTGAAACTGTTAACATTTTCAATTAATTACCCACAATTATGTCATTATTAATGTGGTTATACAGATACACATTACTATTTTATGTGTATAAAGGTGCATACTGATTATTTTACTTGTGTCATACTATGACACATCCATATATGTAACATTTAGTGTCCTCATTGCTGAATTATTAATATAGCAATTATAATATGATAATTATGTCATAATCTGCACGCACCCTAAGAGCCAGTCTCATCACACCTTTATAAGCTCGTCATTCAAATAAATAAGAAAATAGTATGATGTTATCTGTCAAATAGTTTAAGTAGTTATGGCCCCTCGGAGCATGATGAGATTGACCGACATATTATACTTACATCTACCAAATAATACTTTCATGATGACCTATTGACTGATAATCATGCAGTTTGAGATTATTACATACTAGAGGACGCCAGCAGCTACGCCTGCAATTTTTTTTTTAATTTACCCGTTTTGGCCGATCCCGTGGAAATTTCGGGTAATCCCTTCTTAGTGAACCCCTACGGTCCCCAAGGAACATACATGCCAAATTTCAGCTTCCTGCGCCCAATAGTTTCGGCTGTAGCGTGTCTGTCAGTCAGTCAGTAACGCAAGGATTTTATATATTAAGATTCAGCTGTAGTGAGGTGACTCATTTTATTAAACCACTGCGTCATTTTTGCAGTCAATATACACTATCAAAAGATTTCTTAAATGATGTATTGTTTGATTTTTGTTTCGACATGTCATGTAAGAAGACTGTGATATTTTCATTTAAATAATACTTAACAACTTATTAGGACAAACCGATAAAACTGCAGGTACACACAATGGTTAATATTGTAACAGTTATAGATTATTTATTATTATTGAATAATATCGATCATAATGAAAAAAAAAATTGAAGACAAGAAATAAAATGACTGCAGAAACATGTTAGAAATAGATTGAACAAGAGCAAGAGAATATTACATTTTCCATCTCTTTAATATTAATATTTGTCGAGTTCAAGTTTTTTACGGAATTATTTTACATGTCATAAATTATAAACAACTTCTGATTTAAAACATCGCCGAAATATCGACCGAAAATAGTCTGCTCCACACATTTTGCAGAAGTTCAATTTGGTATGAAATGTGTGTGAATTTAAAAAACAAGTCGCTATGTTCCATTCCTTTCTTTTTTAATTAGAATCGCATTCCAATCGTATATTTAGATCCACAAACAATTGAACCACAACAAACTCAATTATAACCTCAGGTTAATAGTCAATAGATCACCATTGAAAGTTTATCAACATGCAACTAACTAGCCATATATTAAAATGCACCATGCACATCCATCTACCAAAAGATACAAACAAGAGTGGCCGTAGTAGGAGGGATCTGCCTGCAAACATTCCTGATGATGAGAAATGTTGACAGTAATAAGCATTCCATTGTCAAACAACCTCAGTTATCAGCTTGGTTGAGTGCTATGGTTGCTTCGGTCAAATAGAAAATCTATGATTGCGTTGTTACATCAATACTTAAGCAGTTATGCATGTTTGTCTTGGTCTGGGTGTTTCTATGTATAATATGTATGTATTTACAAAAAAAAGTATATATGTATGTTTATCCATTATCTAGTACCTATAGTACAGGCTCTGCTTAGTTTGGGACTAGATGGTGTTGTGTAAATGTAGTAGAATATTATATTATATTATTAATATAGTTATCAATATATATCCTGAATAAGTTAACATAAAACTTAAACAAAGAATTGTTACTGACATTTTTTATGGCAATATCCTCAATTCAATTAAGCGGAGAGCTTTAAACTGTTAGTACAGAAATCAGTGCTAAGTTAGTTATCTTTATCTTTAGTTATCTTTAAAATTACTAGTTAGTTTTTTTTTTTAAGTTATTGATCTGCTTATGTGCATATCATTAAATTATTCTTACATAGTGTCAATTTTAACTATCCCTGTATGATTCAAATCAGTCAATAAATGTAAGCGCATAATAATTAAAGGAGATCACCCAAATTGGGCTAATTTTTATTTTGCCGGCCAATCAATAAAATTGGGTTATTTGAATAGAACACACTATTTTAAACATTTTTTACTATTACACCAAACTTCTAATTCAATTCTCTGAGACAATACATAGGTTTGAATATATGTCTGAAAGTACCGTAGAGCAGTTTTCTTTTGTCTAAAGTGATAAATCAAAGAAATGCAAAGGTGGTCAACTATAATGTTTTCTACCTCCCGTGAAATACGTGAGCCTTAAAATGCAGTGGAAAAAGTTAAAATACTTTTATAAATTCTTGGCACCAAATATAAAAATATAGTCTAAACCTTCAGTAGGAATGTCTATGACAGGCAGATGTCTTGTAGGTATATGGGTATGCCATGCGACATGTTGTTGAAGAGAAGTCGCGTCGCGGCGTTTTTAACCGACTTCAAAAAAAAGGAGGTTCTCAGTTTGACCTGTATTTATGTATGTATGTATGTATGTATGTATGTTTGTCCGCGATTATCTCACGTTTGGCTGAACCGATTTTGATGCGGTTTTCAGAAAAGTATTTGTTACACTTAGGAGAAGGTAGGTTAGGCCCTTAACCGACTTCAAAAAAAAGAAGGTTCTGAGTTTGACCCGTATATATGTAAGTTTGCCCACGATTAACTCGAGTTTGGCAGAACCGATTTTTATGCGGTTTTGAGAAAAAGAAGTATTTGTTACACTTAGGAGAAAGTTTTAGTATTTTAACCGACTTCAAAAAAAGAAGGTTCTCAGTTTGACCCGTATACATATTATATTGGTTCTTAGTATGTTTGTATGTATTATGTGTGTGTGTTTGTACGTGTGTACGTGTTTGCGCGCGCGCGCGCGCATGTTTCTATTTCTATGTGTACGTGTGTGTGTGTGTGTGTACGAGTGTGTGTGTACGTGTCTATATCGCTGCAATTAACAAAAAACAAAGAAAGTCGGTGAAAGAATCTAATGCGAGAGCATATTTCTCATTCTAGTCATTTCGGATAAGGCTCTGTTTTCGTGGGGATGGTTGAGTAAATTGTTCGAGTCAATATCACTTAAAACCATGCCTTTTAGGGATTTGACCCGCCTCAAGGCAACATAGCATTGGCCTATAGCAAAGATTTTAGGCCCCAGGTCCGCGGAACTAAGTGTATATCCTTGCAACTTGTGTACCGTCACAGCCCAACTCAACATGACTGACAACATCCGCCTCTCGATATCACCATAACCGCGATTGCCTTGATAGGTCGCTGGCACTGGAGCTATGGAAATGTATCCATCATCATCTTTAAGACGCAATGCTATTGATGGATCATCAAATAATATCAAAATGGCATCAGGCAGTTCACCTAGCTCAAGTTGATCTTGTCTTAGTGCCGGCCATTTAAATCCTTTAGGAACACCCATTGGCTCGTTCGCTAAGCCATCCGTTATTGGCATATTTCTCCGGAGCATAATATGAGAGCTCACAGCCAATTCAATGGTATGTACAAGTCCACCGCATTTGTTTGGATCGTACTTCCGTATGTGGCTGATTCCCTAGACTCATCTCTCTCTTCCAGTATAAAGCCTAAGTCCATAGGCACACAGAATAAAATTAGGTACCTATGTCAAAGTCATGATAACAAACTGATACTAGCAGAAAACTTATCACTAAAATAATTGAATGTTACTATAAACAGACTATTAATTAGCCCAAAACTTAAAGTAAATGGAGTACCTATCACTAAAAAGTATGAAATAAATAAAAGAGTAGTTAACACAAAACCTGAAGTAAACGAACGAAGTACCAAACACTAAAAAGTATGAAATAAAAATAATAAGAAAAAAAAAAAAACGAAAATGATAACTTAAAAATCGCACCAAAAGTGTTTACTAGGTATTTAGTTTCTTTTTTAAAAAAAGAGAACCGCCTTCAAAAAATCGACCCTCTGAAAAGTACGAAATAATTTTTACATACGCTAATGCATAGTATATAACTTATACAAAATACTTAGTTTTTGAAGTCGGTGCCAAACCATCAAAAACAAAAAAGAATACTGGCAAACAGAGAAAATAATACGAAGAATTTATCAAATCAATAAAGCCTCAAAAAAATCTGAATTAATAAAATTTAAAATAATCTACTCTAAAAAGCAATATATTTAAAAATATATAAAAAGTATGAAATAAATGCTTAATTATACTTCTTAGCTATTTTGGGCTGTAAGTACTATGTAGATTGAATGCGCTGGTTTGGAAAGGATGACGCCAAACAATAGGC
The DNA here is from genome assembly GCA_944739405.2 of Euclidia mi. Lineage (NCBI taxonomy): Eukaryota > Metazoa > Arthropoda > Insecta > Lepidoptera > Erebidae > Euclidia > Euclidia mi. The sequence goes on along the minus strand of OX123199.2, from coordinate 9,612,520 downwards.
TTTTAGAGGGATTTGGTTTGGCACCGACTTCAAAAACTAAGTATTTTGTATAAGTTATATACTATGCATTAGCGTATGTAAAAATTATTTCGTACTTTTCAGAGGGTCGATTTTTTGAAGGCGGTTCTCTTTTTTTAAAAAAGAAACTAAATACCTAGTAAACACTTTTGGTGCGATTTTTAAGTTATCATTTTCGTTTTGTTTTTTTTCTTATTATTTTTTCACTTTCCATGGTTGTTTCGGCCGGTACCTACATGTAGAGGAAAGACCAGGAGGAAACGCCTAGATGGCACAATTGTGACAGCAGCCGCAATCCAGTTGAGGAAACGGCGCTACAAACGTTGGTGGAATGCCCCGCTTAGGCGTCCCAGTGCGCGAACTCACCATCATCTTAAGGCAGTCTCGACTATTTTGGTGTAGGCCTCTTCAACAACTTCCATTCAGTTCTGTTTTGGCCACTCTGCAACCAATTACTGCCCGCTATCTTTATGATGCCATCTTTCCATCCCATTTGCGGTCTTCCAGCTGGTTGTTTACAATCCCACGGTCTCCATTCCAATATTTGCACGCACCACGTTTCGGGTTTTCTGGCTACAGGTCCGGCCCATTACCACTTTAGCTTCGCTACTCTTTTAACAACATCTAATCCTCGATTTTCTTTTCGGAGCCATTTATTTTTCTGTCTCTTAGTGTCACTCCTACCAATTTTTTCTCCATTGCCCTTTGAGCTACTTTAAGTTTCTGGAGAGCTGCCTTTGCAGTAACCCAATTTTCGGCTCCATAGGTCAGCACTGGCAGAACGCACTGGTTGAGTCTTCTTGCTTTTTCTTTCTTTGTAGTATTCATAGCAAAAGCAGATGCAAGTTTGCAAAAAGCGGCCCAACCCAAACGGATACGTCCATCAATCTCGTTCACCTGGTTTGCTTTGCCCATCAATATCTCTTGCCCTAGGTATACATATTTATGGACGAATTTCAATGGGGTACCTCCTAGTGCAATTATTATTCCGCTGGAGTTGTCACTGGTCAGGTTTCAAATTGTCCGAGAACTGATCGCGGCAATTGTTACAGTCGTACGGTATTCCCTGCCCTGTCCATGGTCCGGTGCGTGAAACGTCACCGTATCCTTCTGTGAGGTAGTCATGCTGATCAAGGAGACGGTGAAGCGAGAGAGGGACATGATAGCAGGGCCGCTCCCCATCCGCCAGTAGGCTGAGGCGGCGCGGCGGCGCCATGTCCACCTGCGCCTCCAGAAATGATGATTAGCAAATATGGCGTGGCGTGCCAGCATCCAACGGCGAGCCGAACCCTGACAGGGTCGCGGTGTACGACGCGTTGCTAACCACAATTCACGTGGCCCCGCCGTCAAGGGACACAGTAGTGGTTTTAATGATTAGACCCAACCACAAAAAAGGTGGCTTGCATATCTAATGTAAGTACCACAATGCACATTACATGGGACCAGCAGCCGATTGCTCTTCTGCCATTAAGGCATACTAAAAAAATAACAGAAAGCAAGCAGTGCACGCGCTGAGCGCAATGCGAATTGGAGCGAGACAGCGTGACAGATGCTACTTCTAATGCTATCTCATTCTCGGCTTACTACCTGCCATTGCCTGATACCATTTAAATTGCAACTTGCACATTATTTTAGGCAATCATCATCATCAGCCTTTAACAGTCCACTGCTGGACTAGGCCTCTCCTTTGAAAGGAGGAATTGGCCTACTATACCACGCTGGCCAAACGGGTTGGTATAGAGTTTGTATCAAGTTTTCCTTCTCTTACAGTGATGTTCTCTGCATAATATGCTCCCTCTGTCGGCTCTTACGACACCCATGGGATGATATGGGGTGGTGACATTCCGTATTCTTAATCCGTCACCACACGGATTATTTTAGGCAAAATATAACAATTCCTCATTCCAAAGGAGAGGCCTAGTCCAGCAGTGGACTGTTAAAGGCTGATGATGATGATAACAATAATAACGATTTATTTCTCTAACAGAACAAATTCTTTGAGCTCGAATATTATCTCACAGACTACAATTAGAACATTAGTGTAGTAATAAAAAGTGTTTATTTCTTACTATTCTATAATAATTTTAAGTTTATTTTAGTTGACCGGCACTTTTAGAATTAGCCCAAATTTTTATGGAGAACTCTCTGGTGGTCTTTTCTATACTAATATTATAAAGATGAATACTTTGTATTTTTGTTTGTAATGGATAAACTCAAAAACTACTGGACCGATTGGACGTAGTTAAGCAGAAAGGACTCAATCCACACTTTGGCCAAAATTGAGTTAAGTATGCCATCGTACTCCCGAGGGTCAAATCTATCATTTAGTAAAACCCTTTTTGGAAAATGTACACTGCAACTAGTTTTTTTTCGCTACCCCGACTCAACCCACAGTATGAAGAGCACACAAAAATATTTGCAGAATGGACTCAGTCCACTTGAATTGTTTCTGAGTAATGTATTTCTATGAGTATGTTCTTAGGGTCGATAAACCAGAATAAACTCAAACAGCTTGGATCCTTTCTAAGAATAAGTTTTATTATACAAATATCATTATATCAAATAACTAAAACGACTTAAACAGGTTGAGTCGTTTCTGTGTTATAGGTTTACTGAAACAAAATATTTCTTTTTATTTATCAGAAACGACTCAAAGCACTTAGGATATTTCAGGAAAACTGCTTTAAATGAACAGCGCATTTAATATCAAATAAACTAAATCGACTCAAATAGGCTGAGTCGTTTCTAAGGGATAGATGTAACGCCTGATAGAAAGAAATACTTTCAAATTAACTGAAACAACTTACAACATTTGATTCATTAAATAATATTAATAATAAAATTAAATAGATTTTATTAATATTAAATAATAATGAAATGTATGCGTGGGCGAATCGCATCAGGCGGTACAAAAAAAGGATTGACCGATATTCCCAAAATCGCGCGAGAGATGAGAAGCTGGTTTATAGGAATTGGGAGCGACCTGAACCAGATGTGGCTGATGGGCGTCCACCAGATGATGCGAACACGATTGCGTTCTGGCGCAGTTTATGGTCGACTCCCGTCAGCCATACAAAGGGTGACTGGATTAGGTTGGGGGTGCAGTCCGTCCGTCAGCCAATTGGAAATATGCGGGACCGGACGGGTTGCACAATTTCTGGTTAAAATGGCTACGCAGTACGCGCACTACGCACATGTTCGCTTGGCATCCCAATTCCAGTCATCTCTGGACTCAGGATCGCTGCCAAGTTTTATGACAAGTGGCGTAACTCACCTGCTCTTCATGTCTGGTAGTACCACGGAGCCTACGAACTATAGGCCTATAACTTGCCTGCCTACAGTTTATAAAGTTTTTACATCCATTTTGAGACCAAAATTGGCATTACATATATGCAATAATAAAATCTTATCTGAGTCTCAAAATGGATGTAGAAGCCGGGCACGTGGTACTAAGGCCATGAGCCAACAGGTGCGCCGTAGTAGAAAGAATCTGGCGACATGCCTGATAGACTATTAAAAGGCCTATGACTCTGTGCTACATACGTGGCTTTTGAGAGAGCTGGAGTTGTACAAAGTAGATGCAACACTATACGCCCTCTTGAAGGCATGTATGGGGCAGTGAAGTACGGTGCTTCGCTATCTAGGGTGTCGACAGCCTTGCGGGTATGGCGTACCTATAAAGATCAAGCGGGGTATTTTCCAAGGCGACAGTTTGAGTCCACTATGGTTTTGTCTAGCACTGAATCCGCTGAGCACTTTGCTCGAAAGTTCAGGGCTAGGCTATCGGTTGCAGACTAGAGGTCAGGTTATTTCTCATCACCTTTTCATGGATGACCTCAAACTATTTGCCTCCACTGACCTCCAATTAATTGAGTTACTAAAGATAACTTAAAGCTTTAGTAATTCAATAAAGATGGAGTTCGGTGTGGATAAATGTGCGGTCATGCATGTAAAGAGAGACAGGAGTGTGGAATCTGATGGTATAGAGCTCTCAGATTTCACACAACTTAGATCTCTTTCTGCAACGGCAACCTACAAATATCTGGGTATGTCGCAGGCATTAGGCATTGATGACGCTGGCATGAAACAGGCGTTGCAGGCACGTTTCTTTGGAGGCCTGAAGAAAGTTTTAAAAAGCTTTTTATCGGGCGGAAATGAGGTGCGTGCCTGTAACGGTTGGGCTATGCCCGTCTTATTGTAGGTACTCCTTCGGCATACTCAGATAGACTCAAACAGAATTGGACGCCTTGGATAGGAAAGTTCGCTACCTACTTACGACATAACGAATGCATCACCAGCGTTCGTCGGTGATGAGATTGTACATCCCGTACAAGTGCGGGGGTCGTGGCTTCTTGAGTGCCAAGACCCTCCACAATCGCGAGGTGTGCAATCTCAGAGATAACTTTCTCCACACCGACGCGGGTGTGCACCGAGATATGGTCGCTGTGGACAGAAGGCTTACCCCGCTGGGCCTGGCCAAAGAGAACTGGCGCAAACCTGCCGTACTTGGTGTAGAGGAGCGCAGGGAAGTATGGAAAGGTAAAAAGCTGCATGGACGTTTTTACCGGGCCTTGCAGCTAGGACCCCGACGTAGATTTTCCAGCGTCGGTGTCCTAGCTGCGTTTTGACGATCTTTTCGCCGAAACAGACGGTTTTGTCTTTGCGATTATGGACAGACTGACAGAACTATTGTGGCTAACAAGCCGGACATAGTGGTGACAGACCGATTAGAGTGCCATGCAATGATCATCGACGTCATCATACCCCATGACGAGAATCTCGTGAAAGCCGAAAAAGATAAACAAATTAAGTATTTGGACCTGGCTCACGAGATTGTGGACATGTGGGATGTTGACTCGGCGATCATTGTACCGATAGTCGTGACGGTAAATGGTCTTATTGCCAAGAGCCTCGACCACCACCTCAAGAGGCTCTCGTTAGACGGCTGGATCTTGAAACCATTGCCCTTATGTTCTGGCTACAGATACTGCCTCACAATAGTCGAGCTTCACTTGTTGGCCTGAGGTGTATCCACTCCAGGATATGACTGCTGAAACCTGCGCTGCCGCCCTTGTCAATGGTTGGATTACGCGGTTTGGCTGTCAAGAACACATTACCACCGACCGCGGCAGCGACAGTTCCTATTGCACACATTCAAGGAACTCGCCGCACTGATTGGCGCAAACTATCACACTACCACCTCGTACCACCCAGAAGTTAATGGCCTTGTGGAGAGATTGCACCGACAACTAAAGTCAGCCATCACCTGCCATGCATCATCCAACTGGGTTGAAGTCCTACTTTGGGTTCTACTTGGCGTACGAAGCGCATGGAAGGAAGAACTACAATCGTCTACAGCAGAAATTGTGTACGGTGAACCACTCCGTTTACCTGGACAATTCCTCTCACCTGCCTCCAAAGCTGAGGCAGATATTACAACTCTGGCTGCTAGACTACGTGCTCACGTCAGCAAACTCACGCTGCTACCTACGTCATGGCACAATAGTTCCAGTAGAACGTTTTACGTACCCAAGGACCTGCCAACAGCAACTCACGTCATCGTTCGTCAGGCTCCGGCAAGAAGAACACTTGAAGGACCGTACTTAGGTCCCTACAAGGTTTTACACTGAGACCAGAAGACCTTTGACGTGGACATCCGGTGCCACAGAAAGGACTTGGAGGATGAAAGAACATGCGACCTCATTTTTGGCCTGTTTTGTCTATTTTTTTTAATTTTAATGGTTGTGTTTTATGTGATTTTACTAGCTTTGTGTTTAAGGTCAATTAATGTAAAACTTTTTAGAACTTTTACCTATTTCGTTTTTTTTTATAAATAATTTTCTAGTACAAGGGTAGTTTTGAGTCCTTTTTGAGAAATAAAAAAATAAAATCTGTCTTAACAATCTTAAGTTTAATAGTAAGGACTCAACCCACATTTAACTTAATATCTCGAAATGTATTGCAAAATATATCACAAACTTGATGGACAAATACAATATAAACTATTCTTTTGATGAAAAGAGCCATTTAAAAAAAAAAAATAACCTTTTGTCAGAGAAATTACAGCTCAAACTTTAAACGCCCATAACTCAAAAGTGACTTAGTGTGGATTGAGTCCTTTCTGCTTAACTACGTCCGATTTTAAAAATTTCACATTCACCATTAGAAAGCTACATAATCTGCGAGTAACATAGGCTATATTTTATTTTAGAAAAATTGGGGATATTTGGGGTTTTCGGGTACCTACGCGAAGTAGTTCCCTCAGGACGCGTATGAAACTGCGGCAAACGGCTAGTATTTAATATTATTGTATTGCATCTGACATTCTCATTATTCCTTACTAGATGAGCCCGCGGTTACACCCGCGTTTTTGAAGGCTACTGCTCCGCTCCCGTAGCTCATAGCGTGATGTTATATAGTCTATCGCCTTCCTCGATAAATGGGCTATCTAACACTGAAAGAATTTTTCAAATCGGGCCAGTAGTTGCTGAGATTAGCGTGTTCAAGCAAATCAAGCAAATAAACTCTTCAGCTTTATTTAATAGTATTAGATAAGAGCTACCTGCATGTCTTAGTGCTCGGTCTCAGTGAAAGGCGGGCGCGGGTGCGGGCGCGACGCGGGGAACTCAAACGTATGAAAGTCTATAGGAGTGTCCGCAATGGGCGATCGGACGCGGCGAGCGGCGCGGGCGGTGTCGCGCGGGGATAGCGCGGGCAACTCAAACCATAGGACTTTCATACAAGTGACCACAGTGAATGCGCGGGCGGCAAGCGGGAAACAACGCGGAGCGTGCGGATCTCAAACTTTTCTGAGTTAACGATGCTCGTAAGCATCATAGCGCCTTCTGATTTGAAATGAATTTGGATGTTGAAAACTTTATAAACGCAAATCATCACGACCCACAATATGGATGTCAAAACATAAGCAATAGAAAAACAAAAATGTTATCTCAAGACTGTGAAATAAAGTAATATTACAATTTCATAGTAATTAAGTTATTTTTATATTTAAAGAAACGTCAAACGTAGGAACTTTTACAATGTATTAAACATTATTTTCAACGTCAATTTCTAGTAAGAATTTTCTAGGAACAATAATTCTTCTTCATCCGTATTGTATTTGACAAACACTGTAGACCGCACCCGCGAACGCGCCGCGCGCTTCACTGTGGACACGTGAAGACCCGCGCGCCATCCGCCCCGTAAAATGCGCCTCCACTCTGACCAAGCACTGAGAGTTCTACTTTCTATATTCTCAAAATACATGTAAAGTCTGCCTTCCCGCACTTGGCCAGGATGGTTTGATTGGAAAAGGCCCGTGCCTAGCAGTGCGACAGATTATAAACAAAGCTGGTTCGCAAACAGCTAAAAACTCAAAGTCAAATGCTTACTTTGTTTACATTTTATTTGTCTCGTTCAGAGATAAACTAATGTTGCAATGCGATCCCTCCTCTACGTCCTGAGTGCTTGTTTAGCATAAATATATACATTACCTCCTCTTGAGTCGTAGTACCACCAGTGGTAGGTTCGTTATCCATACTCTCTACGGGCACTTCACTGCTAGCTGGCGTACTCCTATTTTCCTACAGCAGGCACAGTGACAACATAAACAACTACTAATAACATAAAATAACTATCCATATAATATTTTAGTACATATGGCAGCAGATATAAACATGCAGCTACAGCTATGGAAAGATAAAGACTCAGTTACGTCAGGTAGTCAAGGCAAGTGCAATCAATAATTCCCATTACACTGGAACCTCATAAGTGAACTTCTAAGTAAAGCGTCATAAGTGTTTGAGTTATTTTTTGTGTTCAATCAATTTTATACTAGAAAGTATTAAGTTTTACAACCATGTGAGGGAGTTAACACAGATATAAACAACCCCACAGTAATAAAAAACAACCTTTAAACTTAAAACTTTAACTAAAATAACAACCTTTTCAATTCCTTATAATAATTTGTAATTTTAAAATTACAGCATAATTTTGTAATGTTTTCTTACAGATTCTGTTTGTTGAGTTTGGATGAACTTTTTATAAGACATATCAATGTCTACACATCAATACCATCTGAATAAGTAATTTAATACAGGGAAAATAGTGCGCAAGGCTGAAAATATTATAATATATTTACAGTTTATTTTACTTTGTTCACCTGGCTATTTTGTTCCAAGGTGAACAAAGTCCTTTGCATAAGTCGATTTATTTCAACTGCAATGTATAACGTAGGTGAAATCATTCCAAGGTGAAATGAGGACACAGAGAATTCTACTCCTAATAAATATATTCTTACATGCAGTCCGCAGTATAAAGCACTATATTGTAAAGGTGAACGCACACTTATCCGAGTCGAATCGTCCGAATCGATAATGTGCGAGGTTTCTTGAGATTTCATATACAGAATTCTAAAATTCGTTTCGTTCGACTCCTTCGACGCGGTCGGCTCATATAAGTGTGCATTCACCTTAAATACCACAACATACAGTCACCCATCCAAGTGGTGACCTCTGCAGTTGTTGCATAACTTTTCCGATCAATTACGGACGGTAATTCAAGTCTCGCTATGGACGCCACTCAGTAAAGATATTAGTGATATTACACCAGAAGAAATTATTATTTACTGCAGAGTAAGTCATTGAAGATCAAAGCATTGGTATATGATTTGATCTTAAAACAATGATTTATTGTTGCTAAACATCTCCTTGTTTCGATAGTAAGTAATAATAATAATAATAATCTTTATTGTACACCAAATGGTAAATTAAACACAGGAATTCACAGATAAACACAAACGGTGGCCTTATCGCTAATCAATCTCTTACAGGCTAAGTAAGAATAAGTATTAAAAGTGACAATTCTTGATATGATTTCACCTCTATTCCTTAACTGCATGAAATTCATCAGTGCAAATACAGTTATACTTATGACTTTCATGATCATCGTTAGTCGAAATAGAGTCAAAGTTGGCTCATTTATTTAATATGTTTTTGGATGTTACTCATGTTACAGTTAAAAAAAGGTTCTAGTATAGATACTTTTTAGGGTTCCGTAGTCCACAAGGAACCCTTATAGTTTCGTCATGTCTGTCCGTCCGCAGCCTAGCTCAAAGACGCATGGTGCTAGAAAGCTGATATTTGACATGAATATACACATAAGATATTGCAACAAAACTGTAGAATAAAATTTAGGAAAATATTTTTTTTAGGGTATCTCCCCTACATAGATAGTGGGGTTGATTTTTTTTTTTGGTCGAGTACCCCATCATGTGGGGTATCATTGGATAGGTTTTAAAAAAGTATGATTAGTTTGCTCAAACCATTTTTCGATCAAGTGATTGGTTTGTCAAATATCAAGCTTTGAAGTGAAAAAAATTGATAGACTCACGTGTCCCCCCCCCCTCTGCCGGCTAAACGATTAATTTGGAAGAGGTGAAAAAAATCACAAATGTAGTACATATAACGAATTTAAAAGGAAAACTATCACGGCTAAGTAGATATCACTAGTTTACGAGTAATCGTCGGTTAACTTATAAAAACCTATTTCTGTGAGTTTAAATTGGGCGCGCTGGCTTAATCTTAAAGATATACGTACTGAATCTGTATGAATTTTGAGAGATACATTTTAAATATTACAGTTTAAAGAATAATGTCAATTATGATTTTAATGTAAGAATATACTATTAAAGTATAGTACACTCTTGCAGTTATCTCCATTTGATAAAAGTATGCTACCACATATTTATCTCTGTTGCCATATACAATAATAGATATAACCGCTACAAAAGTGCTATACAGATATTGGACCAATACAATAGATATCATACAATTAACTTCAAAAAAATAATGAAGTCAATTTGTTTATATTATCACAGAAACCACATCCGCAGAGCACTTTTAAGATAGGCGTATACAACGAAACAAAAAACATGCGTAATATTTGCCAATATTGGTATGCCATGCAGATATCATCGATTTAAAGTAAATGGGTATGTATGTGTTAGTATGATTTGGTATCCAATTGTATTATTTATTAATTGCGTATATATTTTCTTCCTTAATTTCGATTCCAGGCGCTGTCTATTCTATTATGACTTCAGGAGCCATTGATGGATAAGTCAAAAGTTGATAATATAACTGGTATAATGTTTTCATGTTAACACAAGCATTGCAATCTCCATTCAGTTTGTTATGCCCATTTTAGAAATAACATACGTTTTCTATAATAAATATGTAGGTATTGGGATAATGTACCCGCAATAAAATTAGAATATCAATCTAGGAAAGTAGTTAACAAGATCACGAACATGATACATACCAAACATTTCACAATAAGATAAATTCTGAGTACTACAATAAATATTTAAAAATAGTTTATAAGATCTAGAGAGAGTCTTTATATTCTAGTACATACCTCGCCTTCGACGTGAGCCCGTAGAGTAGCAAGCGACGTCTTGATATCAGCAATCATTCGCCTTATGAACTCAAGACGGCCGGTAGTAGGCGACATCGACATAGCCTGCTGCTGTTCGAGAATGAAGTCTGGAGGGCCGGCAAGAGCCTCCAGAGACAAAAGAAATGTTTTTAACACATGATACTAAGTTGGTATATGAAGCATATTTTATTCATGTAATAAATACAATCAAATTATGTTACCATCAGCCTTCTAATTTGCTGCTGCATATTAGCAGTGTTGGGTTGTTCTGGGTTGTTAGTCGTGTTGCTGGTCGTAGAAGGCGATGGTCTGTCGGTCTGTCGAGTCTCAGGGCTCGGTGGAGCACGCTGCACGAGATGTACCACCTTGCCGTGGACGTCTAAACAAGAAAGCAGGTAATTACATAAAATCATAAACTTTCACCAATAAATATCATAAATTAATGCTAATATACAAACATACCATATTCAGACAGTTTCTTTTCATCTTGCAATACTCTGCCACAAAATATTAGTCTTTGTAGATTTATCTCAATTCCCATCTGCTCCCTCACCTTTTCTTTGAGTTGCTGCACTGTGATCTGTAAAAATATAAAAATATTACATTATAGTGTGCTGTAGTCCAGAAAATAATCTTATACTAATATATAAAGCTGAAGAGTTTGTTTGTTTGTTTGGTTGAACGCACTAATCTCAGGAACTACTGGTCCGATTTGAAAAATTCTTTCAGTGTTAGATAGCCCATTTATCGAGGAAGGCTATAGGCTATATAACTTCACGCTATAAGCGACGGCAGCAGAGCAGTCGCCTTAAATAACGCGGGTGTAACTGCGGGCATCCTCTAGTATTGGAATAAAATGGTTGCTTCAAAATAATATAGAACTAGAAAATGATTACTGTAACAAATAAACTATTACTATGCCCATTCTAGTACATCCAAATCAAATAATTTCTCAATAGTTAATAATCTCAACAATCCAAGCACCAAACTAAACTACTATTTTCAGCTCTATACTATTTTGAAGCTATATGTCCATTATGCCTAGACCAAATAAGAAACACATTTATTGAAAAGAAAAATGCAACAGTCTAAAAATTTTGTACTATTATTATTTAGAGTATTTTAGAAGTTTCATATTAATGTATAAAACTAGATCGCTCAGCATAATCACAAGACATCTTCGCAAGCAAAGAAGTTTATTGATTATTTTTCAGTCAGCGCCTAGTCTCAAAAGATATAACCACTTATTGTAGTTAGGTAGTTATTCTTTTTTTTACAGATTCCAAAACTGGAGATTGTAAGGTAAAATACTAAGTTAGTGCACAAATAGTTGAAAGCTGCAGAAAATATAAATATCTTTTAAGATTATACTGATAGGATATGTTGTATGTACTCCTTATGTAATTTTTATTTAAGTTGATCAATAAATTGGAGTGGGGATCTAATGATACATCAAAGTAATTCATAATACCTAGAAATAGACACTTGAAATGTGTGCATACCAAAAAAAACAATAAATAATAAACATCGCAAGGGCATATAAAATTGCACAAATCAAAGTTATAATATCGCTAGGCTTGCAATGCATTGAGCATAATATATAATATTTGGCTCAGCTTCATACTGAAGTAGGTTTCACAAAGCATTCCTTTACTTAAAAAAGAGAACTAGATATATTTCATTATAATCTAAGCCTGGAGACATCCACTACTAAACATAGACCTCCCCCACGGCATCCAACTCTTTCTCGCAACCGCAATAAGATAGTTAGGTGTCAAAAATAATAGCACTGCTTGTATAGTAGTATTAAGACAAATGAACTTTACTTATATACAGAGCAACTTTTACTAAATGTTACACTTACATCCATTGATATAATAACCATAGATCATGTGTATCAACCTGACTGTGTAGTCAGCGTCTCAAATCCGTCCGGATAAAATAGATGCAAAATGCACTTATTTTCAAATAGTGCATACTGTATCGTTTGTTGCATGGCACAGGCGTTAAAAGCCCAAATGTTACCACTTAAATACAACTTTAAGACAAGTATGTATGGTCGAATTTACAAAATAATATGATCATTATTATAACTATAACCAGTTTTACACAACATGAATGATTTGAATGTTCGAGAATATGCATCTATGGTTATTATTATATGTGTGAGTGATACAGGTGTAGCATTAAGTTAGCCAGCTTCATACAAGTTTTAAATATATTTGATGTATAACTACTGATTTTACTCTGACAATTCGACCCATTGATGTTAGTTGTGGTCACAAATGAAATAAAATTAACCACAATCAATTCATTGCCACAACTGATGAAAGGTGATAAAATGTCTAAAACGAGGTATAACACAACATCATAGTTAACATGAGTAAGATCTGTATAAAGTACACTAATCAGGTTTAAAAATTATTGATGTTAGCGGAACTCAAAATGATGATGATACCAACAGTCAAGTACCTAATATGTATTATCAAACTTTGCTAAAACCAAATTGAAAAAATCTCCCTCTTGTTTGGGAATCAGGGCTTTCTCTGTTATTGTATAAACTTTTTTGTTATAAAGAATTTATTATTATAATATAGAAAGTATCAACTAAAAACAGGAAATCTATATAAACATGAATACTAAAATATTTTTATAACAACTTAGGTTGAGATCATTGCTTTTGTAGTAATTAATTTCAATTTAGATTTGACATAGCTGACTAACTGTTATAAATATAGAAATATTATTGATAGACATAGCTTAAATTTGGTATCCATTCAATAGATTTTGAATGATTATATCATCCTAACTGATTATTTATGGGTTCCTTCTATTTGGCAGAATCTTGATACTCAGAATTATTTAAGTTTGTCAACTGTGTTAATATGTATTGTATACACATCAAATGAGTAACAGGTGTAGAAAGCTATGTATACAAAAGAATATTTTTAATTTTATAGATAAGTGTTCCACATTCTGTAGAGAGATAGCTTTTCACTGCTCCTTACATTCTTAGTCAGGTATTGATTGTGATCAGTACATCGCAACAAAGGCACCTCTAATGACATGTGCATACTGGCGAAAATAGTATAAGCCTAAGTATTGATTACCCAGCCTTGAAAATTGCAATGCATTTTTACTGTGAAAAAGGTGTCGCATCGTGATATATATTATTGACTCAAACTTTACAACAACAACGAATCTAAATAAAACAAACTATATAATCAATCCATGACTAGTAATTATCAGACAATAAAAGCAAAATCGCAGGAAAATGGTGGCCACTTACAAAATAATAATCATAAAAATACTTGTACAAGTAACTTACCTCATCGTCCACGGTGAAGCTATGGTTGTTAGAATCCAATGTTTTTATCGTAAACTCAATCATTTTTACACGAAAACATGAACGCCCTTACAAGGCAGATAATTTGACGCGTGCCTAAAACACAAAAAGATCGTTTTACAGTCTTTTTAACTGGTCACTTACACATCAAGATAAATCCGTAACTATTATTTTATATACTCACACCTATCACAATGAAATTTTCACATTAATTGCCAACGATTTAAAACAATTTTTAATCGGATCGGAGAATGCATAAATGCCTGGTGGTGACAGCGCGCACCGATCAAAAAGAAAGTGTTGCTAGTAAGATTTAATTACAAAGCTACGTTTCATAAAATAAACGAAAATATATACGTACAAAATAATTATTAAAATTAATGGTGACTTTGGCCTTTGAAAAATGTTACAACGCATCACCCACAGATGTAAAGCATCACCGTAGATCACCGTACTTATTTGACATGTTTAAGTGAGATTATGTGTTTCATAGATTATTATAGTAAGAACCATTAATGCTATTATATGAATCAAACAAAGTTACTATTTATGCATTAAATACGATGATAATACGAAAATAACGTAGATGAAACTGCGGGTAGCACCCGCAGTTTCATCTACGTTATTTTCGTAACAGGGCAACAGCGGCACAGTGCTGAACAAATTATAGACCATATGTAGCCCTATAAATTCCTCTATCTTCTAGCTAATGTCCCATTGCAATCGGTGCAGCCATACTTAGAGATTAGAACAGACTGCCAGACTAAATCTTTAAAAAAAGCTTGTCTGGCATTCCGGCATACAAGAGGTTAATTAGCTGTACACAGGTCTGTACAGCTAAAAACTCTAAACTTTAGTTTCAAGTTTTTATCTTAGATGCTTATTCCAGGTTCCATCGGTTCAGTTTAGTTGTTTAAGGGTCGGAACATATCTGACGGAAGATCCGTCGCGTATTATCGGTCGCGTAACGTCAAAACATACAAATATATAGAAAAAGTTCAACCTTTCACACTTGACCGATGATCCGTTAGTATGTCGAGCGTACAGCGTCTGTTCCGTTTCCGTCAACGCATTATCCGTCGACGTCGCGTGCACCACGCACCACGTTAATTTAGACCTTTGAGTAAGGAATATACATGGAGAGGGCAAATAGTACATACAAAAAATTGACATTATATACATATATACGAAATTGACATAAAGCCACCAAACATAGTGTTGTCTCGTTTTGTCTTAGGGATATCTCTGTTAGAAAAAAGAGACAGCCATAGTTTACTGAATAAATTACCTAATCATGACGATATTTTAGAAATGTCATTCGTGCCACTGTCGCACTATTTTTCGCCAAGGTTTGTGGTGCATCTGCTGTGAAATCGTTGTATATCGAACATAATAATTTTGTTTTTGTGCATAAATATGTCTAAAAACCAGATGAAACAGTGCTTCAGGCTGTGTATTTCATTACCGTCTGTGTGGTGCCATTCATGTCCGGTACTTTATCAGCGACACAGTATCGCTATTGGCTACCAGAGAATATTTTGTTACATGTTTGATACAAAGGTCGTCTTTCGCTTTGCCATGTTCGCCCACATTTGCATTATGGAATAAACTAATCTGGCAAAAGATTCAAACTAACTTAAGTAACTTACTACAAAAATGTATTATTTTCCTCTAACCGGCTCCATATCGATATCGATTATATTCTGGAGTACAACCCAAATGGCAGCTACATTATTTGCCCAACGTTTCGTATATAATTATGCACGCTAATTTCGTAGGTATGCACGCTAAATTTGTAGGTATTGGACATACCATATCCATGTCATTCCCAGATCGGTGATTTTGACTGACGCGTTGTAGAGTAAGATTCCAGGGCCGCCAGACCTTACTTATTTTTTCAGAAACGAAATGTGTAGAATAATGTAGTGTTAGTATGTGCTATGAGTGTACGCATACTTGCTAGCTTGGATCGTGGGCCAATTTTTAGGTATGAGGTGCTAAAGGTCCACGGGAAAACAATTTTCATACATACCTACATAGAAAATTTTTTTGTCATGCGCTGCAACTGTAACCCCTTCTATATCATTTGTATAAATTTTGTTAGAAACCGTAACCAAATTGTATCATCGTCTTTTATTTTTGAACCTCCATACTTATATAGGAAATATATTCAAATAACGCTTGTTGGCTACTATAAAAAATCTCCGAACTCCGACATATTTTTAATAGTCAAACTCGAATTGCAATATAAATAACTACAGGACTTCAGTGACTACATAACATCAGGGAACACGAAAAATGATTAGGTAAAAGAATATGACAGTAAAATATTGAGCTGCCCTGAGTACGGCCCTGCACGAATAAACTGATATGTGTGCATAATAGCCACGCTTTCAGCGAATGTGTGCAGATACGCTCGACGCATTTTATGTCAGATGTGTACCGACTCATTTGACGGAATAGACGCGACCGAAGATACGTTCGACGCATTTCCCGTCAGATATGTTCCGACCCTAATAGTTTGGTTGTCAAGATGTCAAGAGTGACGTATTGACTATCAAGTGTTGTCATTTTCCATTTTCTATATCAAAAACCTCTCTGTTCTATATACAAAGCAAAGATACAAAGGTACTCATTCTGTGGTAATGTGATCATTTTTACAAAGGTACTCTGTGGTCATTTTCACGGGCCGTAATCTGCCAATAAAAAAAACTCGACGCCAAAAGGACAATGGCAGATCTCCATACATCAAAATGTCTGAAATTAAATTGCAGCGAACAGTAATAAAAATATATCAAAAAATTTGGCGTAAGTAACAGAGTCTATAAATGATTCTATTTTCACTCAGGAAAGGTGGAAAAAGAAGATATCGGTGTATGAATTTTTAGTTAAGAATGAACAATGTAGGTAAAAGGAAAGTTATAGTATGAAAGGTAAACAATGTAGGTAGATATGTTTGAATTATCAAATGACATATGTCAGATTGACATCAAAACGCGGAAGTATTTTGTAGCCTCATCTAACTGTCACAGCCAAAGACAAAAGCAGAGCTGCACATTTTAAATCGATTTTATGTGAAATCGATACAACTTTAAATGATGCTGTGACGTTTTTAGTTGATTTAAACGTTGTTTTGCTTCAAAAATATTAGCTTATTGATATTATGTTGATTAAATATTAAATAATTGCATTTTAAACCAAACCAACTCTATAAAGGTCGATCGTATCGATTACTTATTTATAATCGATACGGATGTAACACTCACGTCTATTCCTGTCACACCATTGTCTATGGCAACAATCAAATAATAAAGTAATCGTAATCAATTGGAATGCTTTTTATCATCATAAAATACTCCAGCTTTAACGAAACAAAGTGCAAATATTAAAAATCGTAGAAAAAAAAAACAATTTGTTTTGTTCATATGAAATTTAAGGTCGCCACAACAAACCCAGACCAAATTCTGCCATTGTTCTTTTGAACATAGATTATACAGATTTTGAAGCAAAATAGAAATCCGCCATATTGTTTTTTTAGTTTTGTCATTGACAACTTTGACAAATGTCAAGAAACCCGGGGAAATAGATAAAACGTCAACATCAATATTGCTGAATCATGGGCCGTAATCTGCCAATAAAAAAACTAGACGCCAAAATTTTGAACATAGATTATACCATGAAGTTATAGATAAACATGGAGACCGCACTCCGAATACCTACTTGAAGCTCAAGTGATGTATCGCTATCTCGCTCACTGTGGTCATACCATCTCTTTTCAACCAACCACTGCCATATTGACAAGATTTACTTGACATATGGTGGCCAATGTTGCCACATTACCAAATCCTTAGGAAATGGGATTATAATTCACTGTCTCGCCAACCATGATTATAAGCGTTCGAGACCTACAATATTGGGAGTTTTAACAAGTGATTGGATTTCAACTCTTGATTTAAATACACATTAATTGACCGTGTAAACTTCTGATTTGCTTAATATGTCGGCTCTTTTTAAGAGCCTACTCGGAGATTTTAATAAGAAGATAGCAATACTAAATCCACGCTGAAATGAGAGGTCAGACCACAGAGAGTGAGATAGAGAAATGTAGGTATTTGACTCAAGGCTTTGTTGCAGCTGTGGCCTCCATGTTTATCTATACCTTCATGGATTATACAGATTTTGAAGCAAAATAGAAATCCGCCATATTGTTTTTTAGTTTTGTCATTGACAACTTTGACAAATGTCAAGAAACCCGGGTAAATAGATAAAACGTCAACATCAATATTGCTGAATTGTGTTGAGCAAATAGTTGCGTTGATTATTCTGTTCCACAATTATTATTATAGTAATCTTCTTGTTTTGTGAGCAAATCAAGATGTACTACAAGTATTGTGTTCCGGGTTTTGTTAGTTCGAGACACGACGACGACGTGTGGTACAATATTATATTATATTATATTAATTCTCTTTCGTAATTCTTGATAATAACAAAAAAATCACTCCTAATCCTTTTAAATAGCTTACGTTAAATAGTTTAATTACGTTCTTATACCTAATTATAGCAGTCAAAACCATTTAGGTGAATATGTAATTGCGAATAATCCAAATAGAAGAAGGGTTGATTTTGAAATAATGAATGCGGAAATACCTGGCCTTTATGAATTTCCCATTTCTGTGAGTTCCGATGATTTGGTATTATACGCACTTGTACAAGTAGGTAGAACAAGCGACAAAAAGCGACGGTTCGTGTATGATCGTAAGTATACAACGCTTTTTTTGTTTTACGAGGTAGAAAATCCCTTCGGATCTCGGACTCTTAGGGAAACGAGAGCCGGAGTATGTGGTGTTACCACTAAAAACCACCTCGACTGCCAACCAAAGACGCCTTACGGGAGGGATACTGGGTACAGGAGCTGTCTAGTTTTCCTCCTATGGCGCCATGTTCAATGGAACCCGTTCTTAGGGAAGGCTAAACGCCCTCTATTAGCCTTACTGGCGGCTTCGTGGAGCAACGAATCTTAATCAGCGACCTGAGCTCCCCATGCTCTAGGGGACCGCGGCGCTTGTCGTTGGGCAGGATCGGCCTTCTCCCGATCCCGATCCCGCTCTGCAGCCTCCTTTTGGAGCATAACAGCTTCACAAAAGGAGGCCACTGCTTGCCAGCCTTCCTCGCTTTCCAGCATGGCAGCAACAACTGCTGGCGGGGACAGATCGTGTCCGATCGGGTCGACAGGACTTCAAGCTCGGACCCCGATGCCGGGCAATCCGCCAACGTATGCTGGGCGGAGTCCATATCGCCTGCACAGTGGTGATATTGTGCCGTTCTTTCGCGTCCGATTCGATTCAGATACTCACCGAGTACCCATCCCCGGTGGGTATCTGAGTCAATCAGTAGGTGATGCGGCCGCGTTTCCGTCCAAGCCACGCTTCAAAGTTTGGCAGAATGGCACTGACAGCGCTTTGCCGTTGCTGTCGGTGAGCATTGCGCCGCATTTTGAGCGCGTCCTGGACATCACCATTCGCTTCCCGGTGAACTGAGCGAGTCTGGTCATAGACCTTCGCGTCTATGTCCGCCAGGATATCGAAGGGCCGGAAACGAGCCAGAACTGTCGCCGTTTCTGATGAAATTGTGCGGTATCCTCGAACAATCCGATTGGCCGCCACCCGTTGCACGCTTTTGAGCTTGGCTTTATAGCGTGAGGAGGCCGCTAGGCGTGTGACCCATATAGGCGCTCCATTAAGGGCCATGGATCGTATGACCGCACAATAGAGACGGCTAACTTTTTCTCAGGGACCCCTGAGGTTCAGAAGCAGCCTTTGAAGGGCTCCTGCTGATCCGCGAACTCAAGGGACCATACGCTCGAAATGCTCCTTGATGTTCCAGCGGCTGTCGAGGGTGAGCCCGAGGTACTTAATGTGCCGGTCTACTCGGACCTCCACACCATCCACTCCAATAAGCGAGCTAGATGGAACCACACTGTCGTTTCCTGTTCCCAATTCCGCGAGCTGAATTACTTCAGGGTAGCCATACCCTCTTGCTAACACCAGAGTGTCGTCCGCATAACAGATGATACTCACGCCGGGGCCCGGGGGGTAGACTGGTCGTCAGAACCGCATCGTATGCGAAGTTCCATAGTAGGGATCCTAACACTGACCCCTGGGGAACCCCACACGTGACCTCCCTCCGGTGTTCAAAGCCGTCCCGACCCATACTAGTATACGTAATGGACCTCTCGCGCAGATACGTCCCGACGATTTTACTCACGTTGTGATTTAATTTAAATATTTTTTTCATTTTCATGATATAATAGTGCCTCCCTAATTGCTAGCCACGGAAGGAAATTGAAGGCGTTGACTATGTTAATACAGACAGCCAAAGACACTCCCTTCCAACGAACGAAGTATACAAAGCACCTAACACTGATTTTTCAGCAACGATGACGAGCTTTAGTTGGATTGATCCGTGGCTTCTGAGGTAGAATCCAATCGCGACTATGTATATACTCATCGAGAGAGCTGCGCAAGGGTTAAATGCGCTGTTAGGGTATTATTGTTCAAGCGTGGTCGGGAAACGGACCTTGGGCTGTTGTTCCCATGTATTGTCAATTATATGGTACGTGGGATGGGGCAGGTATGAAAATAGCCTATCTCCACCGGCGGCGCAATTCTTAGATACAATAAAATTATAAGTCATGATATTGAGAATGAAATGTACGAAGATAACAAACTGTGTAATATAATATTTTAAAGTATGGACATATGGTTTTATTATTTCGTTTATGTCCTATTACATTGATGTCATGTGAGTGAACAATCTTAAAACGTAAATAATCTTAAGTAAAACACTGAGCGCATCTCCCTATTAGTTTATATTGACGACATTCTGAAAATCTTTAAATGCTAAAATCTCAGCTCCGATATTACTTAGGACAAAAATAATTGAAGTTATGTATATATTTAATATAGTACTACGAAGTATTATTTAAATTATTCTTGGCCGCTGGAAAAAAAAAATGACGCCACCACTGGTCCATACAGTGCTACCCAAACCCCTTTCCGATGTGCATCCTACTCTATTCCTGGAAACAAATTCTCAGCGGAATACCTCTGAATCCTTGTACATATTTATAATTGCTCGAATCATCGTGATAATTATTGTATTATTTTATTCCAGCACCGGATTACACTGCTGAACATCAGTATACAAAGAAGAAGCATTTTGATCACAGCTATTGTAGATCACATTCTGATGAAACACTGAAGTCTACAGGTGACATATTATAATACTTTATTTATTGTATGTTTATAATGTATTTTTCATCATAATAAATTATTGTATTCTTTATTTCAGAAGCGGATTATAATGTTGATCAGCATTATGCAAATAAAATGCATTATCACAGTTTGATGAAATGCTGAAGAATACAGGTGAAAAATTCTTATTCATTATATACATACCTATTTATGATGTCATTGCGCTTGCCCAACTATTCCCAGTAATATCATTAACACCCTAAAGATGCATCAGCTTGTTTTGTTTGATGAACATTTAGTAAATATTGTTGTGACATGACTCTAATAAGACACTTATTGGAATAATTAATGTTTTCAGATGTGTCCTCTAAATCCAATTTTCCTAATACTGTTTACTCTGATGGAGGACTGGTCAGCAAAATATTGGAACATACAAAAGAAGTAGTGTAATTTTCGACAACCTGATTGATAGTATCAATGGAAGTTCTATCTACAATTTACAAAGGAAGGGCATGCTGCTTCGTTCTGCTTCTACACCTACTAGCAAGTATCATGATTGTTAGCATGAGGCTTTTTGAAATGATGCCAGTTAAAACAGAATAAATAATATCATGGTAGGTACCTACCAAGAGTTCAAGAGGGCATTTTTTAATACAGCCAGGAATTATGTAAAATTTAATTGTATGCCTAGTATTAATGCAAAATAAGTATGTAACATTGAAAATAATTACTTTCAGTTGATTACTCTGATGGACGAACAGTCAGCAGTGTCCAAAGTTTGAAAATACAGAAGTAGTGTCATTCTTTGACGACCTGCTGGATAGTGTCAATGGAAGTGCTATCTACAATTTATAAAAGAAAACAGCTTCATTCTACTGTTGCAGCTACCTGCAAGCATCATGATAGTTGGCAGGAGGTTGGTTTTGAAATTAACACATTTAAAACATATTAATAAATTATATGTTAGGTACTTTATTGATACCAAGATGTAATTTTTAATAAAACCGAGAATTGTGTAACATGCAATGATATTATATACAAAAAAGAAGCAGATAATATGTTACATGCATGTGAATTTTACGACTCGTTGTAGGCCTTTTCTGTCACCAATGCAGTCAGTTTTCTTTTGGTTATCTTTGACGAGCGGTGGACGAGCGTGACACTAGTAGCTGTGACGGTTAGAAAATAATGCTCGGTTTTTGAACAATGCCTAGAATGGAGGTAACATATCTATGTATAAAATATCATTGCATGCCTAGTATTAAGAACCACTGCACAAAACGAATATGTCAGAGTACTGTTGCAAAGTCACAATTATGTGTCATATTTTGTGTTTTTTTTTACCAATAACACTACTTAGCAGGAGTATTTTATAATGCAATAAACAATTATTCAACAATTGGAGTAAAAGTTCATACTCAGTTAGTTAAAATAATGTTCACAGCTTTTTTAGTAATAAGGTTAAAATCTTATAACTTTATTATATACTTTTCATTTAGTTGCTTATTACAATTTAAAAATAATCCATATAAATAATGTTATTCTAATTAACAACAAAATATGACACTAAAATGCGATATTGCCACTCGTAAAGATTCTTTAAATGTGGCATTAAATGCAAAATAAGTAACATTGTTAATTATTTTCAGCTGATTACTTTGTTGGACGACGTCGCCGATCAACGAAACTGAGTAGTGGTGTCATTCTTCGACAAACAGTGTCAATAGAAGTGCTATCTACAATTTATAAAAGATGTTGGCAGGTGGCTATTTGAAAACGAGAAATAAATAATAAAATAATATATTTTGTTTTATTTTTCTCGTTGGAAATATTTTTTAAAGTAGTTAGTAAGTAAGGCACTAGCGGGGCCCAAATAACATTGGCATAATATTTAATTGCCTAAGCCTGCCAACCTTCTAATAATAATAAAAAAAAATATCAAACATCATTTTGCTTAAAATTGTAATTGACCAATAGGAAGCCAGAGCTTGTGTCCAGCGAATTATATAGGCCAGATTGCCGTCTGATACGTAGTATCCCTATAGTCTGTGGACATTTTACCGCGAACCGTAGACAGAGAAATCTATTCTCTGTCTACGCCGCTAACCAATCGGTGAACGGGTGAACTCTGTGGTCTGTGGGGAGTGTGGGGTGAATTTCGATCAATGTTGATCGGAGGGGGTGAAGTAAATTTATGTAAACATGCTCTCTGCCCTATGCGCCTTGCAGTTTTTATGGTAATTGTAATCTCAGTTTTCCTTGCAGAGCGACGTAAACTGCAATTAATAAATTCTGTTCTCAGTAAAATATATACAAAAAGTGTTAATTTGGTAACTGAAGTACAGCCGAGGTATTTTTGTTGTATTGAAAGAATAAACAGTGGTTTTTCAGTTTCGTTTCCTTTTGGCTATTTTAGATAAATCAACAATAGCGCAGATCTAATCAATAATGGCCAACAACGCAGACAACGCAGAGGGTCCCCTCCCCGAAGGGTGGGAAGTGCGAAGAAGTTCTGGAAGCGGTTTGTTATCTTAAGGACCTTAATTACTTATATTGATAATTGATTTCATGATTTCAGCTACATAAATACGAATCTAAATTCCTCCTGTATAATTTCCACAGAAATATAGGCAATATAATTAGGTCATACCTCCAAGGATATTGATTTCTATCTTATTGTATCAGTTACATATTGTACATATAGACACAACACTTATAAATATGAACCTCAAGCAAGATTCACTTTCATACTTTCAAAATATACATAATTTTAACTTCAAGATAGGTTGACCAAGTTTGTGAAAGGCAGAAAGACTGAAAATACTACAGCAAAGTTAAGATGTAGCGAGCCCTTTCACTATACCTTAAGCCTTAAGGTATGTTGGCAGTATTCCCTTAACTTATTAATTGTAATATAAACTAAAATAAAAAGATATAAGTACAAGGAATACATCTGTTCGTTAGAGAAGCAAAACGAAACAGTAACAAAAACTTTACACGGACGCTGGATAGATGGCGTTGTACCGGTCCGCTGAAATAAGCTAATGGTTTCGTTACCGGCGCAAGTATAAGTAGCTCGGCCAGCGAAGCCTTCGTTGAGTTGACTCTGCTTCGACACACCCCAACCCTCTATTGGTTGCGGCGTTAAACTATACACCATCTAGGATTTCTAAGATTAGGAGACCTAGGCACGTATTAGACGAACCTGACGATGACACTACACTTGCTCAAATCAGAGCTGTGTGCTCTGATCTGATCTGATCTGTCGGCTCGCGAAGCCATACAACTTCGACCGCGGTTCCGTACTCGCCGACGAGGCCGGAATACGCGACGCGCTAACGTTAATACCGCGGGACACCTTAGTCCCGCATTGCCGGCAGCGCCCCAAGCCGAGGTCCGTGGTAGCCCACCCTTGGGGAGTCAAAACGCTGTCTAGTATACTTTGACGGGTTGGGAGCCTTCTGCGCTCACCATCCATGCCATCAGCGGCCAACAACTAGTCCACACATAAAAAAAAAAAAATAGCCTTCGTTGAGCCTGGTTGTTTACAACCTACCTTACGCTTTGAACAGCCGTAACTTATGTTTTTTTGAAAAGTCTGGTACTTCACCGTACCATGGCTAGATAAACCATTATTTTAAAGCACAAAGGAAAGGAATACTGCCAACATACATTGTATTAAATCTATGAGAACTATACTTAATGAAAGAGAAATGCCAGATCTTAAACAACAGGCCTATGCTATACTGTATTAAGTATTTGCAATGATCTATTATTGGTGCTTTCCACTGGAGTATATATCTGCTATCTGTTGCGAGCATTGTGATCAGCAATGTACTTTTGATTGTTGTGCTTGGCCGGTCCAAGCTGAAAATGAACTGCTTTATAATTCAGCAAATTAGACTCAATATAGAAGTACATATTTAATTGAAACTGTAAATTTTGAAAGAAATAATTTAATTTAATCCCAAACCCCACTTACTGGTCTAACCAGACTTAGCTGAATATCACAGTTTCCACTGAGCAAATGCCTATGTTTTTATTCAGGAGCAAATGTTGCATATTGTGGATAATTTCAGGCAATTGAGAGCGCGTTGTTACAAGCTATAAATTGCATTGTTCTGATGACTATAAAATTAGACTGAGCACTGCAACGAGTATGTAATTTTTGCAATCCATCATCAGATGGATCGTAAAAAATACCATATCAATTGGTATCAAATTAAATACCTTAACTTGTAGAATAGAAGCCAATATGGCCTCTTTATGAAATATTTCTGTACAACTTGTGCAATATGGGTATAGAAGATTGATGCCACCAGTGTATTGCCTATAATTAAATAGCGTCCTACAGATTCAAGTTAACACAGGCTTTTCTGTGATCTTGCAATCTTTGTCATTCATCATCATAGCAGCCGAAAGACATCCACTGGACATATGCCTCCTCAAAAGCTTTCCACATGGACCAATCTTGACCCAACCACTTCTTTATCTTTACTTACAGAATAATGCAAGGAAATGGAATATTGTTTTTACAATTTGTGAGCCATTTGCTTGGGCAACGTCAATTTAGCCTTTTGATTATTGGCATATTTTGTAGTCTAATATTTTAGAGGTAGTCTAATATTTCATAGTCGGCGGGCGGCTGCTGCGGCGCATCTTTGGAGAGGACTGTGTCCAGCAGTGGTATAAGATGAATAATTGCTTGTGTTGACAAAAATAGAACTCAATGCCTTACATATTAACTAGGTATCTATATAAACAGTCCGATTTTTAAAGCTACATTCATCATCATCGTATCAGCCGAAAAGACGTCCACTGCTGTACATAGACATTTAGCTACATAATAATATTAATAATAATAAGTTATTATCAAATTATTTAGATAATAGTGAGGATCTCGGTGATACCCATTCAATCTTGTACTGTACCGCCGTGGCAGCTTGTCGTATAGCTGGTGTAAAGTTTCTTGAAACTGATACCGTTGTACGACAGAGGTCTGCTGTACCGGCGTGGCAGTGCAGGATTGAGCGACGTATTGCCGAGGCAAGGGCACTTATTGGCAAGCTTATCTGTTTTAGGGAGGGGAATACGCGCCCTAGGGTAATGCGCTTTGTGAAACGGGCTTTTTCGGGGACTAATATTAGTCCTCAAGATTATATAGCCCGGGTCACAGAGCGCATTGAATACCTAAAACAGAAAGTCTATGCATGGGCAAACCTAATACGTAGATTTAAAAAACGTGTGGACCGGTACGTCATTAATCGTCCAGAGGGACCAGAGGTGGGTATACAGAAGCTGGGAACGACCAGATCAATGTGTGACTAATGTGCAGCAGCCGGATGCGGATGCCCATTGGTCATACTGAAGGTGATTGGATGCAAGACGTCTAACGTTCATGCGAACATATTCCTGAAATGGAATGCGTGACCATTTCTAGCCAGGATGTTGCACAAGCAGTCCGTCTATTATCTAATTTGAAATCTCCAGGTTTGGACATGCTGCACAATTTCTGGCTGAAATGGCTACGTAGTTCGCATGAACACTTGGCATCTCAATTCCAATCAGCTATAGAATCTGGGTCGTTGCCATCATTTATGATGACTGGAATTACCCACCTGCTCCACAAGACAGGCAGTACTAGCGAGCCCGGCAATTATAGACCGATAACATGTCTACCATCGGTCTATAAACTTCTTACATCTATTCTCGTAGCTAAAATAGCTAAACATGTTGAAGACAATAAAATTCTATTATGTCAGCCTCTCAGAATGGATGTGGGAAGGGTGCTCGCGGTACTAAGGAGCTCCTCGTCATTGACATGGCCATTAGCCAACAAGTTCGCCGTAACCATAAGGATCTGGCGGCATGTTGGATAGATTATAAGAAAACGTATGACTCCGTGCCGCATACATGGCTTTTGAGGGTGCTAGAGTTGTATAAAGTAAATAGTTACTACTCTACGCACCTTCTTAATCGTCATGTATGGGGCAATGGAATACGATTCTTTGCTATCCAGGATGCCGAAGGATCCAGGAGGACGGCGAACGTATAAAAATTGAGCGGGAAATTTTCCAGGGCGACAGTCGGAGTCCCCTTTGGTTTTGCCTAGCCATGAACCCTCTCAGTACATTACTGGAGGGTTCAAGGTTATGCTACAGGTTACAGAGAGGCGGTCAGGTCATATCTCACCTGTTATTCATGGATGACCTGAAGTTATTTGCCCACTCTGATGCCCAATTGCTAGATTTACTAAATGTAACCCAAAACTTTAGTAAGTCTATCAATATGGAGTTCGGTGTGGATAAATGTGCTGTCATTCATGTGAAGCAGGGCAGGATGGTGGAATCTGAGGGGATCCAACTCTCAGATTTCATTAACTTAAGATCGCTTCTCTTAACCGATATCGGCCATTTTCAATATTCGAACTATAGATAGATCTGTAGATTTTCGATTCGTGTTTGACATATTTTGTATGGAGCTTCTGTCAAAAACTTATCTTAAATCTGCAGATCTATCTATATTTTGAATATTGAATTTCGTAGTATAAGTACTTGGGTATGTCACAGCCTTTAAGTATCAATGAAGCTAACATGAAGCAATCGTTGCAAGAGCGTTTCTTTGGCCGCCTGAAAATAGTATTAAAAAGCCTTTTATCAGGTGGCAACAAGGTTCGTGCTTGCAACGGTTGGGTCATGCCACTTCTTATATACTCCTTTGGCATACTCAAGTGGACTCAGTCTGAATTGGACGCCCTGGACAGAAGAGTCCGCACATTGTTGACGGCATATCGTATGCATCATCCACGTTCATCCGTGATGAGGTTGTACATCCCGCGGAAGTGTGGGGGTCGTGGCTTTCTGAATATCAAGACCCTACACAACCGCGAGGTGTGCAATCTCAGAGAATATTTTCTCCGGGCGAACGAGGACATGCATCGAGATGTTGTCGCAGTGGACAATGGACTCACCCCGCTCAAGTTGGCTAAGAAGAAGTGGCGCATACCTGTAGTACTCAGTACTGATGATCGCAAGCTTGTATGGCAGAGCAAGGAGTTTCATGGCAGGTTCCATCGGGCCCTGTATGGACCCGATGTAGACCTATTAGCCTCGGTGAACTGGCTACACTTCGGCGACCTCTTTGGGGAAACCGAAGGGTTTGTTTGTGCAATTGCTGACGAAGTTATCAAGACGAATAACTACCGGAAATATATCCTGAGGGATGGTACTAGCGATATTTGCTGTGCGTGTCACCAGCCCGGTGAATCCCTCATCCCCTTGTTTCCTGTTGTTCAGTTCTTGCTAACGGCGAGTACTTGCACAGACATAACCAAGTAGCCAGAATCATTCACCAGCAACTTGCACTGAAGTACAAACTTGTAGACATCGAGGTACCGTACTACAGGTATGTAGCAGAGCCAGTTCTCGAAAATGGCCATGCCACATTGTACTGGGATCGATCTATCATCACAGACAGGACTGTTGTAGCCAACAAACCTGATATTGTGGTGATAGATCGGTCAGAGCGCCTTGCAATAATTGTTAATATCGCGATTCGTCATGACGAGAATCTCGTGAAAGCCGAGAAGGATAAACAGATTAAATATCTGGACTTGGCTCACGAGATTGTCGACATGTGGGATGTGGACTCGGCAATTATTGTACCGATAGTTGTAACAGTTAATGGTCTAATAGCCAAGAGCCTCGATCGTCACCTTAACAGGCTCGCGTTGGGTGCTTGGGTCAAGGGCCTGATGCAGAAAGCAGTACTTCTCGACACAGCACGTATTGTGAGGAGGTTCCTGTCTCTAAATTATATATTTAAAAATGTAATTTTAATTTGAAAGATGATGAATAAAGTAAATAATAATAATAATAAAGCCCTTTATTCTGTACTGCGTGATACATAGTGCGTCTATTCATATTATAGTTTAGTTATAAGATATCCCGCAGTTCAGTGTGCCTGTTGGCATAGGCCTCTAACGTTCTCCGCTGAGCTCTGTCTCGAGCTACCCTTCTCCAATGATGTCCAGCAGTGAGTTTTAGCTCGTCTTCCCATCTAGTTTGTTGGCGTCCTCTGTTTCGCTTTCCATCTCTGGGGTACCAGTCTGATACGATTGTACTTCATTTACTGTGTGGGTCGCGAATCATATGTATGTCCCGTCCATCTCCACTTCTGTTGGTCGATTTGAGTGAGTATGTCTGCCAATTTGGTTTTTTCTCGTATCTCACTGCATCTTAAGCGCCATTTAGACGGAGACAGTCTTATTAATAAACTAGGATTAGCGTCAGAACAACTTTACTCCAAGACTTAAGCCAAGATTAGGCAATTATGGTACCTATTAATAAACTAGGAGTAAGGACCGGAGTTAACTATTCATAATTTACACCGGGAATAAAAGTTACTCCGCGGAGACCCATGGTTTAACGCTGGAGTAAGCAAGGAGTAAGCATCTATTTGTCACGGGGTACGGTAGACTAGATCGAAACTTTACCTGAATACTAAAACATAAAAAATAAAGATTTCGAATCGACAACATATATCCGCAAAATTCGGATTGTCGAGTATTTTGTTAATTTCTAATGCTTCTTGAATTATAATAATAAAAAAAGACAGAAAAGTCACTGTCACCGAATAACAGTCATGTTGAGTACCTACCTACTACCTATGTAGTTTGTATACCATGTGTAAATACTTCTTGCAGTTATATTTCTTATCGGTATAAACAGTTTGTTTAAACGACAATGATTATTAAAGTATCCGTCTATTATGAGAGAATTGTGTTACTTTGAATTTACACGAGCGAAGCCGCGGGCAAAAGCTCGTAGATTTATATTGTATTTCCAACTTTCATTGAGATTTATATACATAACCCAAATATATTTTCACATTTGTTTGGTGTTCGTTAGAGTACTTACTAGTATCTGATTTTGTAATTTTATTATTGTGGGTTAAAATTAATAGAGATTATTTCATTGAAGATTGTCAACCAACACAAACGCTTGCCAACCTATACAAACCTAGCCAAATACCCTATTCGCACGTTTGCGTTTGTGATAGTTTGCCGAGGTTTGGCAAGCGTGCGGACGCACCATTACCTACATATGTGTTGGTTGTGTGTTATGTTCGCTTGGGATAGTTGTGATCCCTACTATAATATTATAAATGCGAAAATGTGTATGTATGTACCTACATATGTACTTATGTAATGTTCCGTTTTCACGCTAAAACGACTGAACCGATTTTGCTAAAATTTGATATATACTGGACCATGGAGACGTACATAGGCTACCATAAGATGCAAAAATTAAAATGGGAGGGATTGTAGGGAGGCTAGAAGTTTTTTCTGCACAAATTTTCCTCTTGGAAGTAAGAACGCATGCGCTATGATAATTGAGTGCGCTGTGCGGATATCTGTCAGTACTGACACATCATACAATATAATGTCATATTGTGCACGGTGATTACATTATTCCCATATATAAACTAATAATTATATAAGTACTACGCTTAAACGGCTGAACCAATTTTCTCTACTAATATTGTAAACGCGAAAGTGTTTATATGTAGATATATTCTATTGGAAATGTATTGGAACATGGCTTTGACATTTGACTGTATGCAAGGCGATGTTATTATGTAGATATAATACTAGGTATATAGTGTCATGAATACCTACTGACCGAGCTCCTTTGTATACTATAGAGTTTCTGAAGTCTTTAAAATAATCAGGAGTGTCTTCCCACAACTTGAGACTGAAAGTGGATTTGTGTTACCCCAAATTTAACACACGCGAAGCCGCGGGCAAAAGCTAGTTGTCAAATAAAAGTGTTTAATAAAAAGTTTTTATTCGACCAGGTCATTTTGTTCATTCTTTTTACTTTAAATGTCAGTGGGTTGCCATAACGTATACCTTTATCTCAATGAAAGAATAGTATTGTTACTCCGAACGTACTTCGTATTTATTAATACCGTTATTAACACGTAGCTATTCCATAACTAATCTAGAATTAACTATTACCGGTGTTACCTACTTTGGAGTAAGAGAAGAATAAGCATTTTTTATTAATAAGACCGAGAGAGTTTCTCGCACGTTTCGTACGAGGAATCGTATACTACTATCACAAGCAATAATCGCCAAAACATTATCGTATCTAAATGTTTACATTCAGGCAAGAAATAAATTCTCGCCTACGATTATATCATACGAGATTCGCATATGACTTATCGCTAGGCGATAATTACCTGCGTCCATTGAATTATTACCTACAGAAACCAAGTACGCGCACGTAACACGCGCCGTTCATTTGGGTCAGAATCTGACCCAAACGGCGGCCGCGTTGTCTGTTTTCCGAGCCACACGGTAGCGTAAGCATCTCCCGCAAAATAATCGAAATTATGACATATTGTACAGTGTTTTTGTGCCACAATGCTTCAGAAAAAGATTATAAGGTTGCTGGAGTAGTATTCCACCGGTCAGACATAAATTTTATTACGTAGATTGTCTAATAATACAAATACAGTGAATCATAATAACTAAATCTAAGTACCAGCGGAGTGTTGCCACTGGTTGGGTGTGAAATTGTCCCAGTTTAATTTACACATTCCTTACCAAAATGTATTCGATTGACAGTAATAATAAAGAAAAAGAATTAGGTAGTTACATATATAAACTTAAACTTTCAAACTCCGCTAGCTAGTACATACCAATCGGTTACGACAAATTTGTCAGGTCTAGCTCGGCTAAGACGACATCGTCTCAAAACACTCGATTTTTCCGTTTTTGTATTGAAAGGCTTGTATCTAAAGTCTAGTATTGTCTTGTAATGTAGGTACGCGTAACTAACTTCGTTGTTGAACGAATGACCTTTCCGACCGAATTATATTATAATTTTTAAACTTGTCGCCTTTTTTTGGTCACCATAGCGCAACGGCGCACACATAGTACTCGCTGTTGATTTTTGTTAATTTTTCTCACAAACATACATAAATACTTTTATGTACCTACTGAGAGCATTTAACTAGGAAATCACTCGGCACTTGTTAGTGCTTACGTTTGAGCGCACAAAGATTCGTCAAGATTGATTTAGCATCGTTAGTCAGTCGTTAAAACTTAAAAAGCAGACAGTGTGACTTTAGAATTTTTAATATACAATACGCTTGTATCCTAACCGACAGCGATAGCCTAGTGGAGATACCAACTGACTGCCATGCAGAGGGTATCGGGTTCGAATCCACGGCGCGCACCTATGACTTTTCGGAGTTATGTGCGTATTGAATTGTTAATTATCGCTTGTCCCGTGCCTCGGAGAGCACGTTAAGCCGTCGGTCCCGGTTGTCATGAAGATCTTTGACAATTGTTACAGGGCGTCAGTACCTTCTAAAATAGACTGACTCTAGTCTAAACCATGGAATATCGCTATCCCTTCGGGTTGCGGAGGTCAGACAGGCAGTCGCTCCATGGAAAAGCTAATATTCAGCTAAATCCGGTTAGACTAGTAAGCGGACCCCAGATTGAAACTGGGATAACGCTAAGAGGATGACGCTTGTATCCTAAAATATAATTAGCGATTGATTTGTTCATTTATTAGATGTTAAACTGAAATATCTGTATTTTTCTTTAAAAATCGATCAGCAACATTACTAATTACACCTTTTAAAAACCTTTTTGGATTTGACACGAAAACGCTGTAAACCATCATGGCGGTTGAGTGATATTACAAAGTCCAAAACAAACAAACCATGAATGAAGTGTGGTCTGATGTACCCACTTTTATTTTGTTATATTCCATTTGACAGGCAGAAATTTTGACGTTTTAGTTGTATTTACTACTAAAACGTCAACAACGTGAATGGCGGACGTACTGATTGACGTAATGCTCTCTGATTGGTGTGCACTGTCACAAGATGATAAATACATTATTTTTAGTTTTAGAATCCTAAAAATAACATTAATCTTACCTTCTTATAATAAATATTAAACTTTATTGATATATTAAAATCATAATGAATCTATAGATACTACAATCAAACCGATTTATTCATAGTGGACACAAGCCTATTACTTATATTCATGCTAAAATTATGAATTTACCCTATTTTTAGGGGAAAGACGTTACTGGCAAGTCAATAATGGCGTCTGTGTGCGTGATGCAGCAAGTAAACACAGCACAGTTTCGCACACATAGCGAATTTTCGGCTTAGCTTCTGAGCTCGCGTTGTTTGACTACTGACTTTCTGTAGGTAATAATTCAATGCCTGCGTCTGTTTACACAGCGAAATTATAGTAAGAAGATTCTGGCTTACGAGAAGCTCGACTTGTATAAACACGAATATACAATACTCGCGGCAAGCTACATAACACATATCACAACGCCATCTACGCATAGTATACGCATAGTAGTCTGTCTTAGTAGTTCCGTCGTCATTGCGTAGATGGCGCTGTGATATGTGTTATGTAGCTTGCCGTTACAAATATATTAAAAAAAAAATATATTTTACACTTTTATTATTGTATTAATACCCAAAATAATATTCCTACAGTCTTTTGGGACAATGTAATGTACTCACACGCATTCATGCGTATGAATGCGTATGAATAATGGCCGCACGCTCGCACTCACAGGGAAAGTTCCATGGTGTCTGGCTAGACGAATGGCCCTTCGGATTGGTCTGGCTGCTTAGGAAGGGTCTTAAAATAGTATCTAAAGTAACATATATCAAATTTAGCTTTGCTAAAATGACGTAGTTTACACAATTTTTTAGGAACTTTCAAGGCGTCTGGCAGAAGTAATGGCCCACGGAAAGTGTCTGGCAATAATGAATTTAAATTTTAGACAGTATTTTTAAACACATATTTGAATACCAGCTTTGATACTTTAACGTAAGTAAGTATGTTTTTTTGGTACCTTTACTTCGCGCTACCTGTGAAATGGCCCAGCATTCAAGTTAGTGGGTCGGCATACCTCTTAACAAGATTGTATACTAATAATCCTCAAAATTTCAGCTTTGATAAAATGACGTAGGTCTGGCGGCTCTGGGATCTTGGACTATCTTGAATTCTCTGTTTTGGCATGTGTCAGTTGTTTTTTTAGTTTCCCATACTTTGTAAGGACATCTGTGTTTTTGTTTCCTATAGTTATTTTTTCACTGAGTTCGATTAGGGATTCTGTAATTTTCTCTAGGGTTTTCTTGCAAAATTGTTCAGCGTTTGGTGGAGCTATATATTTCCTAGTTCTTACCATGCGATGATTCGTGTTGAAATTGAACTGTGTTATTACTGATGTGTCTGTGAAAGCTTTTGGATGGCTAGTTGCTATGTAGTCGATTTCGTTTTTGTAGCTGCCGTCAGGGGAAATCCAGGTCCACTTGTTCTTTTTGCTTTTCTTAAACATACTGTTGAGTATCATTCAGTTATGTTTTAATAGGAATTCAACCAGTAGTTCACCGTTCGGACTTCTTTTTCCATGTCCAAAGTTTCCCAAGATGTATTCTTCCTTGCTTTGTTTCTCTCCTACTTGGGCATTGAAATCGCCCATTAATATTGTTACGAGCTGGGATTCGGTAATAGATTAAATGCACTATGCCACTAAACTGTACTTTATTTATCACAACCCATTTTTATACCACTTAATTACACACTTATTAAAACACACTATTCACACCACTAAACACTTCCGACTTCCTAAATCTTCTCACTTCTTCGCTTCTTGATCGCTTTTACTAATTCAATTGAACTCAGTGAACTCGCTCGACCGCGCGGTATTTATGCCGGCCGGATAACAAACTAGTTCATTCTTGCGTATTCCCGAACATTCTCGCAACAGTCGAAACATTCTAGCGTTATGGAATTGTTCTAGTTATCAACAGCAACGCCATCTATTAGAGGATAGATGAAACACTGATATATCAGTTCTCTTCTAGTTCTCTCATTCACCGATAGATGGCGTTATTCTCAAATATCGTCATTCGCAACACTGCCTCTCTCTTAGACGTGTTCGTCTCGAACATCGTTGGACCCATAGTAACGAGCCAACCGGTCCACATGAACTATCTTCGGTGCACCTTGCGACCCCTTCTGGATTCGATAGGTGACGTCGTTCATCCTGGTAATTATGCGATATGGCCCGTCCCATCTGGCTTGTAACTTAGGCGATTTACCTTTGCTTCGTACTGGGTTATGAAGCCAAACCAATGACCCCTCATCGAAGACTTTGTTGTTTGCTTTCCGGTCGTAGAGAGTCTTCATCTTCTCAGACATCTGACTCTGTTGCCATGACTCCCTGATGTGCTCATATACATCGTTCATCTTGTTGCGTAGCTCGGTCGCGTAATCCGTTATATTGCGTGGAGATTCTGGTGGAATACCGGTGATTAAGTCTGCTGGTAAACGGAGTTCTCTTCCAAAATTGGCAAAAGCTGGTGTTATTCCTGTGGTTTCGTGAACCGCACTGCGATATGATAGGAGAAACGGTTGGATGTGCTTGTCCCAATCCCTTTGTTTGCTCTCCACGACCTTCGCCAGGTACCTTTCCAGGGATTGGTTAAATCGCTCAACCATGCCATCTGATTGCTGATGATAAGCCGTGGTCCTGGTTTTATGTGCACCCATTACGCGACAAGTCTCCTTGAACACCTCAGATTCGAAGTTCCGGCCTTGATCGCTGTGGATTTCCAAGGGCACTCCGAACCGACAAAAGACTTCATGCACCAGCTTATCGGCCACTGTGGTAGCTTCTTGATTTGGGATTGCAAACACTTCGTGAAGTAATCCATCACAACCAAGAAGTATTTGTTTCCGTCCTGGCTCTCCGGAAATGGTCCAGCGACATCTAAGGCTATGCGCTCCCATGGAGCTCCTACATTGTACACCTTCAATGCACCTCTGCTACGAGTGTGTGGCCCCTTCACAGCCGCACATCTTGTGCATTTGCGGCACCAATCGTCGACGTCATCACGACAGTGGAGCCAATAAAACCGCTCCCGGATCTTAGTAAGCGTCTTCTTAACTCCCATGTGACCTCCTGAAGCACCATTGTGAAAGAGCTGCAAGACTTCCGGCACCTTAGTTTTGGGCACTACCATTTGCAAATGGCACTGGTTACCGCGAGCGTTTTCCCATTTGCGGCACAGAACTACAAGCTTTCCCACTGTGCCCAATAACTCTTGGTGATAGGGCTCATTGCTGCGATATCACTCCATTTGGGCCTAGGAGCGTCTGAGTTCTTCCATTCGAGAATCGGCTGTATGTCCATGTCGTCTTGCTGAGCACTCTGCAAAGCTTCTTTCCATTCGTCGCTCAGATCTGTCTTCAACATCCTCACTAATGCTGCCTGCTTTGCTTCCTGTCGGGTACAATACTTGCACTGGTCGGGACACGGCCTACGCGATAGGACATCTGCGTTACCATGGGACTTGCCGCTGCGATGTTGTATTACAAAATCAAACTATTGCAGTAGTTCAATCCATCTGGCTACTTGTCCTTCTGGGTCCTTAAATTGAAGTAGCCATTTCAGCGCAGCGTGGTCGGTTCGCAGGTGGAATTTACGCCCCAACAAATATTTATTGAAATGCTGCAATGTCTTTACTACAGCCAAAAGTTCCCGCCGGGTGACGCAGTAGTTTATTTCGGGTTTGGATAAGGTCTTGCTGAAGTATGCTATAACAACTTCTTGATCTCCGTTTCTCTGTGACAGCACGCCGCCAATCCCGGTGTTACTGGCAGCTGTGTCAACTATGAATTCATGCTCATTGTCAGGGTAGCCTGGAATAGGTGCAGTACACAGATGTTCCTTGAGCTTCTGGAATGCAACGTCACAGCTCTCATTCCAACAGAACTGTACTCTGTCTTCGGTGAGCTTATGAAGAAGTCGAGCAATGTCAGCAAAGTTCTTCACAAACCGTCGATAGTAGGAGCATAATCCGAGGAATGCTCTGACCTGCGTTTTGTTCTCTGGAACTGGCCATTCCTTCACGGCAATGATCTTATCCGGGTCGGTTTGAATACCGTTTTCCGAGACCACATGTCCTAGAAAGTTTACTTGCCGTCTGAATAACGCGCATTTCTTCGGAATCAGCTTCAAATTAACTCCTCGTATCTTTGACAGCACTTGCTCCAAGTTTCGAAGGTGATCCTGGAAGGTGCGCCCCACGATGATGATGTCATCCAAGTAGGCAGGCGTCTCCAATCAATCCCATAAGCACTCGCTCCATCAGTCTCTCAAAAGTAGCCGGAGCGTTGCACAATCCAAAGGGCATGACGTTAAATTGCCACAATCCTTTCCCTGTGGAGTATGCCGTCTTCTCCTTGTCTCGAGGATCTATTTCCACCTGCCAGTAGCCACTTTTTAGGTCTAAGGTAGAAAACCACTTCATCCCCGTCAGCGTATCCAGTGTATCATCGATCCTTGGCAGCGGATAGCTGTCCTTCTTCGTGATGTCATTCAATCGGCGGTAGTCTACACAGAAGCGCATGCTGCCATCTTTCATCTTAACTAGCACCACCGGAGACCACCACGGGCTGGACGAACGCTCGATTACGCCTTCCTTCACCATACCGTCGATCATAGCTTCCACTTCACGTTCCCGTGCCACTGGCACACGTCTTGGTCGCTGGCGAATCGTTGCTTCACTTCCCGTGTTTATTTTGTGCTGGACTAGTGCTGTCTTCCCTATGTCGGCATCACTGGTCGAGAAAATATCGGCGAACCGGTTCAACATCTTCCGAGCCTCGGTCTTCTCTTCCTCCGACAGGGTAGTTTGGCAGTCCTCTAAAAGTGTAGACACGTCGAATCGTGTACCTTGAACCTTGGCACTGGTAAGTTGCTCTTGACATCTACGCATCCAAGCCGCTCCTTCATAGGTGCCCAATTCCGTCCCTTTCTTGAGCGACACTTCCTTGTCACTTGCATTCAGTGCGCGTACTGATGAAACTTTGGTACCCCTTACCAAGGTGCGTGCAATCTTCCACGAGGCCTCTTTCTCTAAGCCTTCGATAAGTACACAGCGGTTCCCTCGACCAGAATTCCCTGGTAAACAAACTGGTACAACTGTTTCCGACCGCGGGTGAAGAATGACATTCTTCAGGCAGTACACTTTTTCTGAAGTTGCACCTTCCATGAAGACTTCTTCCGAGCCACACTTCAACACTCCCTGGTTAACATTGATCTCGCAGCGATACATCCGCATGAAGTCTAGGTCTATGATGCAGTCGTCCACTATATCGGCCACGATGACTTTGTGACTGTAAACTTTGTTGCCTAGCTTCAGATCCACCTCCATTTCACCTCGGACAGTTATGTGCTGACCGGTAGCTGTTCTCAGATTCGCACATTCATTGTTCCTGAAGCAGCTCCGAAGAACCCGTCTTGCCAGATGGAAACCGACGACTGTCCGAGAAGCACCCGTGTCCAATGTCAGCTTGCATGGCGTTCCGTTAATTTCGCCTCCGTTGATCAGGCTGTTCCCGTCACATGATTGCGAGATCGAGATACTTGGGGCTCTTCCATTACCAGCCAGCACCCACCCCGCAGTCCTGGCTTTTACTCGTTTCCCTGCTCTCGCTGCCTGGCAGGCACATCAGGCGACCCCTTTGGTGGAGACAGGGGGTCACCAGGCTGCCTACGCTTTGGGCAGCTCAAGCGGATATGGCCTCTTTCTCCGCAGTTGTAGTACCGAGGTGATGACACAACTTTCCTGATGCGGGGACCTCGATCGTCGCGTCGCACTGCTTCCACCTCCAGAGCGTGGGCTAAGGCGTCCTTGAGGTCCTTGAAGTGCCCAAGCCTCACTGCTGCTCTTACCTCCAGGTCCCGGATCCCATCCGTAAACGCCTGTACGAGGTTCCCGTCAATAAGCGCAGGCGACGACTGGTATGCCTTCCTGACCAGCTTTTCCACCTCCAGAGCCCACTGCTGCAGAGTTTCTCCGGTGCGTTGTGTCCTGTCCTTCAGCTGAGCACGATAAACGTGTTCAAGGTGCGCGTCACCGTATCTCGCCTCCAGCGCCTCCAGGAGCTTTTCGTATGTGACGTCTTGCCCGAATGTCTCCAACACTGTCAAGGCTCGGTCGCGAAGGCCCAAGGCTAGGGCGGTTAAGGCCTGTTCTCTAGTCCACCCATTCGATCGCATCACAGCCTCAAATTGAATCTTATATGCTGACCATGATGACGAGCCATCAAATGGTGGCACTTTAAACCCACGAGGCGAGGGCGCTACAGCCGCTGATGTCACTTCGAGCCCACTCAATTTCTTCTCCAATTCAGCAACACAGGTCTCGTGGTGGTCATGTACACGCTTCTCAATGTCGCTGATAAGGGCCTCGTGCTGCTGGAGTTCCTCCTTGACCGCCTTCAAGTCCTTCCCCACTGCGGCGCTGAGGTCTTTCATCAGCACCAGCTGTTCCACCAGACGGCGGGCGTGCTCCTCCGTGTCGCGCTGCAGCTGTTCCTCTAGGCGGCGCGCGTGCTCCTCTTGACGGCGAGCCTTCTCCTGTTGGCGGCGGTCCTGCTCCTCCTTGTCGTGCAGTAGCTGTTCCTCCAGGCGTCGCGCGTGCTCCTCTTGACGGCGAGCCTGCTCCTCCTGACGGCGGGCCTGCTCCTCCTGACGGCGGGCCTGCTCCTCCTGACGGCGGGCCTGCTCCACCTGACGGCGGGCCTGCTCCTGCATGAACGCCATCAGAGCCGCGATGTCGGGCACCGGCACGGAGTGTGTTGCGCTTGCAGGCTCCACTGCAGCCACGGAGTCGCCTGGTCCACCAGACGATGGAGAAGGAACGTCTCCGAAGCGTCTCTGGTCCAGGTCTTGCTGGCGTTGGTTCCTGGTACGCACTCCTTCAGATTCTTCCTTCGGCATAATCGGCATAATTTATCCCTTTCTTCTGACACCAATTTGTTATGAGCTGGGGTTCGGTAATAGATTAAATGCACTATGCCACTAAACTGTACTTTATTTATCACAACACAATTTTATACCACTTAATTACACACTTATTAAAACACACTATTCACACCACTAAACACTTCCGACTTCCTAAATCTTCTCACTTCTTGATCGCTTTCACTTATTCAATTGAACTCAGTGAACTCGCTCGACCGCGCGGTATTTATGCCGGCCGGATAACAAACTAGTTCATTCTTGCGTATTCCCGAACATTCTCGCAACAGTCGAAACATTCTAGCGTTATCCCTTTCAGCACGACCGTAAATAAGCGTGCGCATCAGGTAAAAAAAAAATTGGTACACATTTATTGTTTTTTTTTCGAACGAAACCGATACGCATTCATCGTGCGGTAAATAGCCCGTGTTTAGAAAATTATATCAACGTCGTACGCTTACTCCCAGTCGCCGCTTGACACTGTGAAAGATGGCCGCGTTTTTTGGCGGGAACGCCTGCGCTGGTACGTAATAATATTTCAATTATTTTACTTCAAATACAGGCGATTCTACAGATTTCCTTTCTTTCATGATATATTCTTGAGAATTATATTTAATTACATTAGAAAATTAACACATTTTAATACCTTTTGATCGAGTAAAAACAATGCGCACGATCGTACTATGTAGGTTTATAGACAATTTTGACGGTCAAATTATCACGAACGTGCGTGTTGTTTCTTGAACGTTTTTAGAATAAAAATATTATTTATTTACTTTTGTATTACTTATGTGGTATAATTATATACAATATATTTATACAGCTGGAATAAACGACGATATTATTTTGAAACATTTTGGGCGACGGGTACGACTCCGGTATCGAAGAAATGTTGGAAGATAATTTCCTGATGGAACTTGACGAGGAAAAAGAGACCGAAGAAGATCAGGAGCAACAGCAGCTGCAGAGCCATGATACTACCCAAAACCCAGTTGTGCCAAGTACTTCTAGTCTGCCCGTAACTTCACCAAGTATTATACCAAGTCGACGTGGCCAAAGTAGAGGTAGGATTTGAAAACAAATGCAATATACTCTGATAAACTCCATGACTCAGCCTCTTCCTATATGTCCAGTAAGAGCACTGATTGAATATTTTGCTGATTATTTTGATTTATGATTTTATAATTTAGGAGCAGAGTGCACGAACAATTACTATATGCGAAAAACTGGCAATACATTGTTCGATGATTATAAGATGGGATAAGCACAGGAAATGCTTTGTCGATGTTGATATCATGTCCAAAAGTTATTTCTAATTATAACAATAACGTGGGAGGTGTCGATGTGTTAGACGAGCAAATGGAATACTATCGAGGCTATCGAGCATTCATCAAAACTAGGAAATGGACACTTAAAGTCATAATACATGTTGTAGATCTGGCTGGAACTCGTAAATGCCAGACGGCTATATCGAAATGACTGTCTCAAATATAACGCAGGATAAGATTATGGATCTGTTACATTTTCGCCTTGAAGTAGCAAAGAGATTGACTCAAACACCTACGAAGAGGAACTTGGAGAAAAATGATGAGGATGAGGAAGAAGGAGCTGATATTTCTGGTCCTCCTAATAAAAAAATTTAGCAAAGAACTCCCACTAGTGCTAAGCGATACGATGGCTTTCAGCATTTACCATTTTTGACGACAAAATAACATCGCCTAGATGTTGCAAATAAGAGTCCTGTAACAGTCGATCTAAAATTATGTGCACTAAGTGCAAGGTTTATTTGTGTTCGTCTAGAACTAAAAATTGTTATGCCATATATCATCAAAAATGATGGAAAGCAAACCATTAATATCGTTACTATTGATCTCATTTATTGATTGACAATTTGAATCATATTTTAAGAAGTTAATTTAATTTTTGTTCTATTGAATACTATTCTATTAAATATAATTATTATACATATAAAGTGTAGTATGAAAGAATAGTATGACTGATTTGTGACAAGACTGATTATAAATTTACTAATTAAAAATATTTTTTATTTAAAAATCTTGTTTTATTGTATATAAAATGGTCATATTTGAAAAATGCACTATCGTGCGAGTTCTCATCTAGAAGCCGAAATTGAACGGTCGTGCGGGTACTTTTATAAAAAAACTAAAATACCTATATTTTTTATTTTATTTTTTTAGCGTCCTTCAGATCCAAAATGATCAGACTGGGCTGGAAAAAAAACAATTTCAGTAAAAAAAAATCTTCGGGCTGAAAGGGGTATGGAATTGTTCTAGTTATCAACAGCAACGCCATCTATTAGAGGATAGATGAAACACTGATATATCAGTTCTCTTCTAGTTCTCTCATTCACCGATAGATGGCGTTATTCTCAAATAACGTCATTCGCAACAGTATGATGTGATTATGTGAGAATTTTGTTACCGTAAGTGTTAAATCATCGTAGAAGGTTTTAGCTTCGCTTTCTGGTGCTTGTTCTGTCGGAGCGTATATTTGGACAATTGACCATATTTTTCGGTATCCCGTTATGTGGATATTGAGAACAGATATTCGGTCGGAAATCCCAATCAGTTCTTGAATTTCTTGTTTCATTGTCTTTTTTATTAGAAATCCTACTCCTCTTTGGCCGGCTATTTCGCCTTTGTAAGAGTATGTAGTCCGCTCGTTCCTCATTTTTTTCTTCCAGTCTTCTCATCTCGCTTATACCCAGGATATGCCAATTTATGTCTTCTAAGGCTTTTTCTAACTCATCTAGGCTTTCTTCCGTTCTGAGGGTTCTCGTATTTAAAGTTGCAATTTTAAATACTAGTTTTATTTTAATATAGCTACATAGGTGAATCTTATTTAAGGATTATTTTTTATAATTGCAGATCCTTACAGCTTTACTTTCCAATATTGATTAAATTGTAATTGCCCTCTCTCTATTTTTGGGTGAACTATGAGGTCTTGCGGTGTTGTTTGTGATTAAGGTGTTAGTCATTAGGTATGTTCTAGCTTCACGCTAGTTAAAATAAGGTATATGGTAGTTTGAACATCTTTCTTCCTAATCAATTCATTTGCATAGAATACAGATAGTACCAGGTATCACATAGGTAGTTTTGGGCAGATGCCATATTCGGCCCTGATTATAAAACAATAAAATCAATATTATAATATAGGAAAACTATGTACTAATGTAACTTGCCCTTTGGATGAAAGAATATCATGATATCAGGATTTCCAATAACATGCACAGTATGGTGTAGTGCGGTAGCAGTTACAGTCGGCATAGTGTTGGCTACAACCATCTTAAATAACTGTCGCCAATCCGGGATTTTTCATGACTACCCCAATACATTTTTTTTTATTTATGGCAATTGCCGATTCTTTCAGCAATTCCTGCCAGTGTCGGGTAATGATTACACGTGTGTTAATACATAGCTAAGAATTTAAAATTACTGACAATGATCTATTGAGGCCCTATTTACGACCTGAAACAATAGACAAATACAAGTATTATTTTATCTATACTATAATAAAACTGTAGAGGTGAAAAAGTCTGTACACTAAAGATATTTTGACGAAAATTAGCTAAAAAATCTAGGAAAATACTAAAAAGCAATACTTGATAATTTTTAGAATTTATGTCTGTCTGTCTGTCTGTCCGACGTCTTTCCCTATGTTGCTAAGGATCTCTAAAATGGCGAAATTGATTTCAATAAAACTTACACTCATGTACAAAGGATACTCAAACCTATAAAATAGTATATGTTACATCACAATAGGTTGAGTGGTTTTCGGTGTACAGCTTGACCTCTCCTTTGTACATAGTCCCAAACAAAACAGGGATCATCCAAAACTGGATATAAGTATATGTGATGCCATCTATGATCATTATAAGTTTGTTAGTAAAAGTATAGTTAGTCTAAAAAGGTACCTTCGAAGTGTTTTATGGCCATTTACCCGACTTTAAAAAAGGAGGTGATTCTTAATTTCGTCAGTATATTTTTACGTATTTTCGATAAATAAATAATGGAACCGAGGATATTTATAGTTATCCTTCCGACCGATAGATGTCACTATTTTCAAATAATTTTCTAGCAAAATAAATGTTTCTTGCAAAAAAGACAATAATTATGTGCCAGGTATCTTT
Source organism: Euclidia mi (assembly GCA_944739405.2). NCBI lineage: Eukaryota > Metazoa > Arthropoda > Insecta > Lepidoptera > Erebidae > Euclidia > Euclidia mi. The sequence goes on along the minus strand of OX123199.2, from coordinate 9,568,444 downwards.
CTGTTATTAAAAAAATAATAGAGTATAATATTCGGCACTTTCATAAACAAAAAGTCTCTGTGTCAAAATTTATTACAATGTCCACTTAATTTAAACGGTCAATCTCATTTATTTAAAATTATTATGTTTATATAATAGTTATATAATCATTTAAATTTATTTTAAATGATTAAAACAATTACTATAGATCCTTTTTTTTAATAAATTGTCGATTAGTCCATATTATTTTCTATCTCGGTCGGTTTGTATATGTAAACATAGATGGCGTTTTCTGAATGGCGGTGTTAAGATTCGCCGTGGATTGATGAGGTTCTCGGTTAATTTTCTTTCGTTTTCGTCGGATAGGTGTCTTAGTCGTTTCTTTTAAATAATGAATGTGGATGTGTTTCTTTGATTTCTTTCGTTCATTCGTGTTCTGTACTTATATAGGTGTCTCATTATTCCCAAATTCCCACACCTCACGTACGTGGGTATCCGTGGGTGGGAGACTGAGGCCTGAATTCAGACAACTCTTGAGTAACTCAACGGGGCTATCTTATTTTCGGCAGGGCTGAATATTCGTAGCCCTGTGTGTATTTTCTAAATAAATCGCAGGAACAAACTTGAAACGGTTGCAATCGACCCCCGAACATGTTGTTTTTCACATGGTCAGTTATATGTGGCATGTTCACGAGTAAGCGGTAAAAATAATTTACATGTTATGAAGGTGGTAAAACAGTTAGATAATGTTGTGTATAAAGAAAGTCTCTAATGATATCCCTACTATCCCTACTTCCCTTCTAATATTATAAATTCGAAAGTGTGTATGTATGTATGTATGTTCCGTTTTTACGCTAAAACGGCTAAACCGATTTTGTTGAAATTTAATCCTACTAATATTATAAATTTGGAAGTGTGTGAATATGTATGTATAGATGGATAGATGGATGGATGGATGGATGGATGGATGTATGGATGGATGTTTGTTACTCTTTCACGCAAAAACTACTGAACGGATTTGGATGAAACTTTAGAGTAATATAGTTTATACATCAGAATAACAGATAGGCTACAATTTATAAAGATTTTGTATAATGTTGCCATAATATAAGGAAAAGTATCAACTAAGTCGGCAAAAATCCTGAACTCTGAAAGCTATCTTCGCGTGCGTTGCCTAAGCCGTAAAAGTTACTTGAAGATAATGTACGGTGAAATTGTTTATCATAGAGGCTCACTATGAAAAATTCAAGATGGCGGCCATCACAAAATGGCGGATTACTTATTTTCCACATAATACCTCAATACCGGTATAAAATAAAAGGGCTTGATTCGTAGAATAGAGCTCACTATAAAAAATCCAAGATGGCTGTCGCCGCAAAATGGCGGATTACATATTTGCCACACATACCTCAATATGGGTAGGTATCGAATGAAAGGGCTTGATTGGTAGAATAGGCTCACTATGAAAAATCCAATATGGCTGCCGCTACAAAATGGCTGATTACATATTTTCCACAAATACCTCAATATGGGAATCAAATAAAAGGGCTTGGTTGGTAGAATAGACCTTACTATTAAAAATCCAAGATGGCCGCCGCCACAAAATAGCGGAAAACTTATTTTCCACAAATACTTCAATATGGGTATCGAATGAAAGGGCTTGATTGGTAGAATAGACCTCACGATGAAAACAGAATGAGAAGTATTAACAAACAAAACTAAAAACTTGAAAATAAAATAAACTAAAAAAAACATTTATTTTAATTTTGGGCGTAGCGTATCCAGAATAAACATTATGATAGAAATTTCACTTGCCCAACGATTTTATATTTGTCTGATCAATACCCCAGATTGATGAGAAGTTTGGTGCGATCTAACAGCTAGGACTTACCGAATTACTTTTTAGCTTTTGGTACATAACCTAACTAGATCATTTTTATTGTAATAAAACAGTGTAACACAAAAATATGTTTTTTACAATGCTCATTCTAGAGTAGTGTAGTTATAATTGTTTTCAAAATTGATAGATTTATTGCCTTTAGTATTTAATGTAGATGAACTTTGTCTGTACAGTAAGTAGTTTGGACGAATAGTTTAAAAGTTATCACGATATAATTGATATAAGCGCAGCGTCATTCAAAGCGCTTACAGAGGGGCGGTCTGATTATGTACTTTGTGGTAATGCTTTCAGTTTTTATTTTTGCTGCTATTCTATTCAGTAGATACATAAGCTCTTCAATAACTTTTATAATATACTTACATACTAATCTTTACCTAAAGTTTGACGACTATGAAAACAAAAGTATTTTAAAGTAGGTATTATTTGTTTATATGTATGTTACACGGCTAATGTGCAGATCCGTTTGTGATGAAATTTGATGAAACCTGGGGAAGTACAAAGGCTACTCTTTATTAAAATTTCATGCGGGCGAAGCCGCGGGCGAAAGCTAGTAAATAATAAAAATACGAACTTTGGACACAATAATATAGATAATGTATACTAAATATTGCAAAATTACAGCTTAATCATGTTAGTGGATATAAATTTGATAAAAGCATTAATTATTGAGGGCTTTGGGAAATATGTGGAGGATGATGAGGATGTACAGGAGGTGGCGAACATTAACCGGACGTTGAATTTTTAATTTAGAAACAATTTGGTCTAAAGGAAAGGCTTCATTTAACTGGCACTTGAGGAAAATGTGATCTAGGGTACCATCGTCTAGACCACATTCACAAATGGAGCTGTCACGTACCCTTACATTTTTAATTGGGCATCTAATAATTCCTTGGTTCTCAATGCTTCCAAAACGAAATATATGATTTTGGGATCTAAGGATCAGATCAATAAAGTAAGCCAGAAAAATCCTTACTTTATTATAAATGGTCCTGTAATAGAACGAGTGCTAGAAGTGTGTAATCTTGGACTTATTATGGATGATGCGTTGAGGTTTGAGCGACATGTCTCAGATGTAGTTCGCAATTGTTTTTACCATATTAAGTTATTGTATAGACTAAGACAATATCTTAGCACTGATCTTCGTGCGCAACTAACTGACTCGCTTGTTCTTTCCAAGTTCAATTACCTCGACGTGGTGTACGGGCCCTGATTATTGGCGAAAACCTCCAGCCTCATTCAAAGAGTGCAGAACACATGTGCGCGGTTCTGTTTTGACATCCCGAGACGTGGTCATGTAACACCATTTTTAAATGCAGGCAATATATTGAAAATGAAGTGAAGAAGGGGTGTTCACTCTTATGTTTGGGATTGTCAAAGACAAAGTGCCTGAATATTTGTTTGAGAAGTTGGAATGGATGGCTGAATATAAAAGATATGCTAGCAGAGAACTAGGACAACCACAGCATATACCAGGCACAAAACTACTGCATTTAGAGGCGGCTTTCGGTATAATGCTACCAAGTGCTGGAATAACTTGCCGCTTCCACTGCGCAAACTAGGTGGCGTAGGTAGCTTTAGGAGAAATTTGAAGAAGTGGTTTTTATCTCAACAAAAATCCAGCACGTAATTTTTGTTCTTGTTTGTTTATTCAATATTGTAACGGATGCCAGGAATCGAACCTTTGCTAGTCCGCTACAGTGCGCTGGTAGTGTGCTGCTGACGTGTGCCTACGACGATGCGTGTTCTTCTATGATTGTGGACTGTATGGCTTCGATGTGTAAGGGCTTCAGAAATGAAACATCTTCAGACGTTGAGAGCGATGCTGTTCAGGTGTGCGGTGCTTGATGGTTACATAGGTCACAAGATGGTGGTTCGGACGCCAACAACTGGCCGAATACATGGTCGCTTAAGTACCTCGAAACTTTACCTTATCGACGACCATCGCACCGAACACGTGCACAGAAAATCTTTCGTTTATTTTTATTTCAAATACAGTACAAATGTTACGTATGATTCGTTCCTATTATACATACATACATGTTCTATACATCGTTAGATAGGTCTCATTTAGTTCTATCTATTGGTATACAATACCTAAACCTAACTATTAGCGTTACTAAGTTATTCCATAAAAACTCCCAAAAAATGCTGCCACACAAGGGCCCGCCCACTATATTTTCTATTAAAAACCTATTGTATACTAAATTTATATATATAATTTTGGCAGGCCGTTGTGTGCAACTATATGGGGCATGTATTAAAACAAACACCATGAAAATATCTTTATTCAATTCGAACCTATTACATGATAACTTTTGAATCATAAAAAAATTACAGAATTTCTTAAGTAAATACTATCGTAAGTAAACAAATTTTATAATAAACATACGAATGTTTGTTATTATGCTTATATTAACTATATAAGGTAATAACTAGCAATAAAAAGGTATGACATGATTTCAAGTCTATATGAAGCTAAAAAACACTTATAAAACTATAAAACGAATATGTAAACAAACAGCTGTTTTATGAAGCATTAACTCTTATCTGTCACTACTGATAACGCTATTTATGATTCGATATCTAAGGTCCCTACAGTTAGCACAAGTTTAAGACTAATGTTCATGTATTACATAGTTGTTTATATTAACGATCTAACTATTTACACTATTTTAGCTATTTTGTAACGTTTTGACACGTCCGGGAACCGAACCCGGTGTACCGCACGATTAGATAACACTGATTTTATACGATTTTCACTCGCTGTTTCGAATACACTATTCACTGTCATAGTTTTAATGTCTGTCGCGAACAAATATATTATAATTATTATATCTAAATTATTGACTATATTATTATCTGCTGTTATATAATTATCTGTCTATTTACACTAGTGGAATCCTATACTTCTCTAGCCTAACTTTTATAGTATTTACTGTACCTTCTCTGGTAATCGTCCGTGAACAGCCCTCGGGTTTCCGTAGCACAGGCTGAGCTGTGACCTTTTGGACACACTGCACAATTTTTTTTTTTCACTGTCTGTTTTTTTCTTTTTTGTATTTTGGTTTTGTTTTTACTGTCAAACTTTATTGTGTTTTTAATGGTGTGTCTAATAAATGTTTTTTTTTCTTTCTTTCTTTTTTTATGAAGAAAGACTGGAGTGCAACAAAATCCAAGGCGTATTCTACAAATTACGGATGTTACAGTTTTAGGGACTTTTTTAAACTTATAAAACCAGGGTTTAACAGGGATCAACGCACGGTTGGATTGATGCATACAACAACCCCTTGGTCCTACTGGATTTGGTCCAGGCTGAATGCCAGGAATTATATAAGTCTTCTCTAGATGAATGTTACAAATCATTTGGCAAAATGTGGTAATATTTCTGATCTGCAATGTTACTAGTTACAGCATCTTTAGCAGCAACATCCGCACACTCATTACCCCGGATACCCATGTGGCTAGGAATCCAAACAAGATTGACCTCAATACCTTTCATACAGCATGAATACAAACATTTTTTAATTTCCATGATAATGGCGCAACAGATGTAGTTCTTAAAAGGGTTTTTGACTATAGCATCTGGGGCACTACTTGAAGCCGAAAAAATAACTGCTTTTGTAATAGTTGTGTGAAGAAGGATACCTAAACAAGGAAGCCTCGAGAATGAATGCCAATGCATTCCCCAGCGAAAACAGATGCCTGCGGAGGGCACTGAAACTGTAAAATTATTTGGGCATTCAAGTAATACACCGAGATCCCAGTCTTGCTATGTGGACCCAGCTTAGAATCATCTGTGAATAAAATTATGAAATTCACCCTATCTTTCCTCCACAATAGAACTAAACTCTTTATTAGCCTGAACCGATTCTTTATTTTAACCAAGGTATGGGATATAATTAGGTCTAAAATTTAAGACTTTATATTATGGAGAATCATCTAAGGGAAACTTGGAACACTGGTGCATAGGGACATTTTCCTCTAGAGCTCGGATTTTCCTGATTGAGTTTATCAACCGAAATCCTTGTGGTTCCAATAACCCTCTTGACGGCACAAACAATCCAGCTGTCGGAGTTTCTTAAGAATTATATGGTTTTTGAGGAAATATGTCTTACATACATATCTGACAGCCAGATATTGCCTACGAAGGGAACGAGGAGGATCCCCACTCTCCATCTGTAGAGCATTGATCAGGGTAGGTTTCATACATCCCAAGACAATTCGGAGGGATTTAGATTGCATGGTACCTATCTAATTTGCCCAAGATAACTTTACTACAAGGCTCCAAAAAAATGTGCCATAATCAATTAAACTTCTTATTACGGCATTGTGTATAAGTTTCAGTGTAAACGGATGAGCAAACACAAGCTAGAGCTCGTAAGATATTGAGATTCTTTTCACATTTACCAAGGACACCCGTTAGTTTTGAATCTAGAACAACGCCAAGAAATTTAACATACCTACTCAACTCTATTTATAGGAGACCCTTCAAAATCCAACTGAATATCTGGAATATTTCTCTTCCGTGAAAAGACAACAGCTGAACTTTTGGGAGCCGACAGTTGACGACCATGGGAACAAAACCAGGCATTTAAAGACTCGAGGGAGACTTGTATAGATATTTTTGCGTTCAATATCGATGGATCTGTCACACATAAACATAGATCATCAGCATATTGTAGGATCTGACAGTTGGCATTCAGCTATTCGTGAAGATCAGAAGTATAAATACTATAAAGTAAGGGGCTTAAAACAGATCCCTGCGGGAGCCCGCGCCAAACAGTCCTGAAGTTGAACTTTTCCCCTGGGATGAAAAGATTAATGATGCGACTAGATAGAAGATTGCAAATACAGCGAAGCATCTTAGCAGGAATACTCAGCTGGCGTAACTTACTTCTGAAGACTGAAAGATTCACTGTGTCATAAGCTGAAGAGAACCCCAATACATAAATAGCCTAGAGGAGAGACCAACAGACTGACATGCAGTCCTGTGCATGGCAGTCTGTTGATATCTCCTCAGTTATGTGCCTGTTCATTCCATGACTGTTGGTACCTAAACTCTACTAATAATAATGATTAGTGAATATTACAAATAGGTAACTAGTAAACGCACTGATATCGTTACCACGGATTGCAGTACGCGTGTTACTAGAACTGTCCATTCAATTAATGAATCCCAGGTACAGTCTAGACTCTAGGCCATACATATGAACCTAGTCATACCTACATATATTTTGGTAATCTCGTAATGTAAATTGTGGTTTGGCTCTTGATCATTTATTTATGAAGCCCTAGTTACTTCTAATATATAGCGTAGTAGAGGTCTAAATATGGATATTTTCTCTTCACGTATCTTGGGATGACCTCTCAGGATCAAATGGTTGAATATGATAACTGTACTTAATATGGTTTCTAGTCTTGAAGTAAATAACTGAAATGAGATATGACAATTTTAATATAGCTGTTCAAATAACACGGTCTTTTATTTAATTCCAGGAGTTACGTATTACGTGCACAGGGCTGGGCACAGGGCCCAGTGGCAGAGACCGACGTCTCCACTGCCTGAAAGCCAATCGCGTGCCAATGAGGAGATACAATGCAGCCATATCCTCGTTAAACATAATGCAAGCCGCCGCCCCTCATCTTGGCGTAACGATTCCATCAGCCGCACGAAGGAAGAGGCTTATGAAATAATTCGAAGTAATATTTTATATCCTATACGTTTATTACAAATTAATGTTGTACTTGAATGGTTGATATTAACAGAAAATAACTTGATTTTAGATTTCCGACGCCAGATAATGAGCGCCGAGGCGCGGTTTGAAAACATCGCTAAGATATATTCTGACTGTTCGTCGGCCAGACACTATGGCGATTTGGGTCGGTTCAGAAGGGGTCAAATGCAAAAACCTTTTGAAGCGGTTGCGTTTCGGCTTAAAGTTGGCCAACTCAGCCGTCCAACGGAAACAAGTTCTGGTATTCACCTCATCCTGCGTACTGCTTAAACGAATTTCGCGACGATATGGCCATGCTATCGAAACAGAATTCTTATCTTAATATTGAGTGTCGTAAATCTGTCATGTAGGCAAAATGCATGTTAAAAACCATAAAGAATCCAGTCCTTATGTGTCTACTACTAATTATAATGGATGATTCATAAAATAGATAGCCATCATATATTAAAAGATGATTTAAGTTATCAAAGTATTCTCAGAGATTTTAACATCTTTGCTCATGGAGGTGAAAGGTGAAAGGCGAAATTGATCGGGATGTTAGGCAAAGAATCAACGCAGGATGGATGAAATGGCGACAGGTCTCAGGCACAATATGCGACCACAAAATGCCTGTGAAATTAAAGGGTCGCATGTATAAGTCGGTTATAAGGCCTGTCGTACTGTATGGAGCTGAGTGTTGGGCTACAAAGAAGACGGATGAGAAACGATTGCAGGTGGCAGAGATGAGAATGTTACGATGGATGTGTGGAGTGACAAGAATGGACAGAATTAGGAATGATTACGTTAGAGGTAGTATGAAAGTGGCGCCCATTGATGAAAAGATAAAAGGAAGTCGATTGGCCTGGTATGGACATGTTATGCGGAGAGATGAGATGTATGTAGGTAAAAAAGTGATGAATATGCATGTAGAAGGACGAAAAGGGAGAGGACGGCCAAGGAAAAGATGGATGGACTGTGTGAGGATGGATATGAAAGAGAAAAGGGTAAATGATCGGATGACTAGTGACAAAGAAGTATGGAAGAGAAGGACATACTGCGCCGACCCCAAATTAATTGGGACCAGGGCAAGACAAGGATGATGCTCATGGAGGTGAAAGAAATCTTAGACTGTAACACTGAGACTTCGTTATTAATTTTATTACTGACACTAAACTATTATACTTTATTTTATACTCTAAATAGATAGGGCTTAGCCACGGCAAAGGGTAGTGAGCGATTAAATGTGATGATATGACCAAAGAAAGGTTAAATGTATTTTGGTGCTGTGAGAGTAAAGATGAATTATTGCTATTGTTTGAAAAGAAATTATTACTTACATTTACAATTTTATGAAATCCATTATTATACCTATACGTAAGGTATGTTATTATAAAGACTAGTATAATATCTACCTACTACCAAAATTTGCGTAGTTAGATTTGGAGAATTTTTATGCGACTGTTGAACAATATTAAGAATGATATATCATTGTGTTGTTGTTAAAGGGCCGCCCTTTTGACACAAGCCTAGCTACGCCAATGTACAGTCAACTACAAAAGTAGCTACTAAGTAAAAAAATCTTTGCCGAGTCTGTTATGTTTTGAATTAATATTTAATCTATAAATTAATATGAGGAAGAGAATTTATTGATTACACAACCTACAAAATGTTAAGAATAATTATTATTTGGGTCAATACATACAACCATTCAAAATCACGGCAATGAATTTGTATGGACTTATATAGGTAAGTAGCTGACTGTATGTGAACTTATATAAAATCAATGTTGATGACTTTGAAATAATGTTCAATTAGACAAAACTTATACATCTACTTGTTAGCGTTAACTACTATTCTATCGAACCAAGGGTACCTATATTTTTTAAGATATTTTAATTATACCTTAATACTAAGAATATGAACTTTCCTAATGTAAAAGAATTTATTTTAGATCTACTTTGATATGGACTGACCTTTTATGATTTTAGTTAACGGGATAAAATTTATATAAATATTATATCATCATCATCCTCCTAGCGTTATCCCAGTTTCATTTCAACTTGGGGTCCGCTTACTCGCCTAACCGGATTTGGCTGAATATCAGCTTTTCCACAGAGCGACTGCCTGTCTGTCATCCGCAACCCGAACGGATAGTGATATTCCATGGTCTAGACTAGTGCCAGTTTATTTTGAAGATACTGACGCCCTATAACAACTGTCAAAGATCTTCATGACAACCGGGACCGACGGCTTAACGTGCAACGAGCAAGCCACGGAGCAAGCGATAATTTATAATTGAATACGCACATAACTCCGAAAAGTCATTGGTGTGCGCCGTGGATTCGAACCCGATACCCTCTGCATGGCAGTCCGTTGGTAACGCCACTATGCTAGGCGCTAATAATATATTTACTAATATTTAATTCATTAAACCGAATTAGAAATTAAAATTTACTTACAAAAACATCTTACTTAAACTCTGTTAAAAAAATCAAATTTAATTATGTATTACATACATACATACATATCGTCACGCCTTTTATCCCCGAAGGGGTAGGCAGAGGTGTATTTCTACACCCGCTTTTCGCCAGATATATTTTAGTCCCACGTAATAAGGGGCGAGCCTATTGCCGTACCGGGCACATTTCCAGACTCCGTGCTGCTACTGAGAATTTCGTGACAGAAAAACCCAATAACACTGCCCGACCCAGGAATCGAACCCGGGACCTCCCGATCCCACGCGCACATTTATGCCGTGAGGCCAACGAGACAGTCGTGTAAGGTTTGATGTCGAGTTTTCCGTCTCTACGCAAAGATGGTATTTGCATCGTGTTATCCCTTAGTCGCCTCTTACGACACCCACGGGAAGATAGGGGGTGGTGACACTTGTATTCTATGCCGTCAACCACACGGCAGATTATGTATTAATATATTATAATATGTACCTATATTCTGTGACAGAAGAAAATGATAAGTGATGTGATATGGCCAATTTAAAATACGACTGTATTCAATTTATAATGTATAATTATGTCCACAAATTAAAGTAGGTATCGTAGATAGACTATTAATAATAGTAATCGGCATAATAATATGAATGATGAAAAAATTAAAAACATTAGTATTAAAACCCAGTAAAAAATGTATGGTAAAAATAATATGAAAGTAAGTACTATCTGCAGAGTTACTTACTTACTTTACGCATAAATAAGTTCATATCGAAGTCAACTAAAGATAATGTACCTACGAGGTTTCGTGTGAGTCCTTATTAGTCCTTAATATATAAAATCCTTGCGTTACTTACTGCCTGACAGACAGGCTACAGCCGAAACTATTGGGCGCAGGAAGCTGAAATTTGGCATGTATGTTCTATGGGGACCGTAGGGGTGCACTAAGAAGGGATTTCCCGAAATTCCCACGGGATCGGCCAAAACTGGTAAATTTAAAAAAATTGCAGGCGTAGCTGCTGGCGTCCTCTAGTTACTCAATAAAGCAAAAGGCATTTTACAAAGTTTATTTAGTTAACTGAAAAGATACAGTATTAGCATATTTTTTTAAGTAATTACCTGTTGCCATAGGAACTAAGTAATATGAAATCTAAATATATATTGTATCTCAAAGCCAAATTGCATCAAATCAATACATTTGCTTGAAGGTAAAGGACAAGTTAGTGAAGTTTCGGTAAAAGGTCGATCTCAGAAACGGCCTAGACGCTACGATGACAAAATTTTACTTTATTTGAAACCACTCCACTGTGTCGTAATATTTCTTTATTTATATTTGATTATTTGTCATTGATTATTTGAGAAAGTAGTGATTAGCACAAATCAAACATTTTTATTGTCAAAGTGGACCACTTGCAACAATGTTAACTTTTTTTTTTGATTTAGTATACTTACAAAGAAAAAATAAACAGCAGATGTAATTTTTACTTAAATCTAGTAAATTGAAATAATTCTAATGTGTCAAACTGAAATATAATAATATAGTGCATAGTAGCCTCATATTTTAATGCAATTTTATTTAAAAGTCGTGAGTTGTAATCATAAAGGAAAAAAAACATAATTTAATTAAATAAAAATGTCTTCAGGCTGCATGAAATAAATTTTATTGAATAACTACAAGTAAGTATGTATTTGTTGTAAAACGATTCCTATGTGTTAATTAATTCTTTTTACTTCCTGACACACGATATTATAACTTTTGTGTGATTCAAGTTGGGTAAGCTCACTTATTTACCTATCAAAGCCTAGCCTTAGACATTTAAAATATTTAATAGAATTATATTGGGCTTTAATATATAATTTATACTCTAGTTCCTAGTAAGCACCCGTTAATGTGCTCGCACTTTTTTTCTTGGTATTTTGTTTTTTATTTAACCTAATCTTAAACTAATTGAAAATGAAACTTCCTTCCTGGAAACGTTACAATTCGTTATATGTACCTAGTTAATATAAAAAAATATTTATTTGTTTGTACCTGTTAGAATTAGATGCGGTTTAAAAAAGCTAGTTACCGAAAGGTTTTTTTTGGTATTTACTGAATTGCTTTCTGACACCATTGTCATAGTACAAAAAGAATAGTAGGATAGCTTCATACAAATCGGCCGCCTCCGGTTTGAATGTACGCGTGAGTCGCCGGCGCCGTGTATGCACGCACTTTTCACGCACACAATCTCATAGACGAGCGCGACCCGGTGCGACCTCAGTAGGGTAAATACGCTAAATGTCGGCCACCGAACGGTTTTTCTGTTTTGGGATCGGTCTGGCACCATCAATTTGCAACAAAAGGACAGCTTCCGATGCGGTTTTGGATAGTTTGATAAATCATTTTTCATGTTTATGGGCATAAGATTGACATTTCTACTACAAGGAAAAAGTTCTAAGGTTTAGTTGCGTCGAGAACGAAAAAACCCTAAAGTCGGCCATTCACGGCCCATGGTCGGTCGCGTTTTTCCCAAATGTCGGCCGGGTATAGGATGTTTTAAATTAAGACTGATAAATATTATTAATATGATTTATTTTGGCAGGCGTCTCACTAAGTATACGTTATTAATCGTTATTGGTTTAATAGTAGGTAAAGTATTATTTTTATTTGCACTTAAATAATGTTAGGTATTACAATTTTTATCAAAGTAAACATCACAATAATTATAATTAGTTCTGGATGTCTTTTCAAAAAATAATTCATACCATTTTTGGCCCGGAGTATCATCATTGAATAGATTTTGCCTGATTTCGGCTTTCATATTTTTTCTTCTTTGGCTGGATTCAAAACCGAAGGACGTCCCGTTTTAAATGTATGTATGTCTATGCAACTAGCCAATCTATCCTGCAACGTCGTCGTTCGCGGGACGCCAAATAGTTTAGAGGCTGCACGAATGGGTATTCCATTACTTATTGCCTCAAGTGCTTCCTTTATTTTTGTGCGATCATAACTGCATAATTTTCTTTGTTTTCGTGAAGGCCCTGGATCTCCCTGCTGTCATTGTAGTACCTTAAATTAAAAGCATTAATTCTAAGGGCAGCTTTTTGTGACATGCAGGTTAATTAATGAATGAAATATTCACGACCAACCATTTATATTTTTAAGCTAATTAACATGGGTTAAGGTAGCAAGTTCCAAAGAGCAATGTATATCTTATATTCCCATACCATAATAAGCTACCATAAACGTTTTCAATAATATCAACTCCTACATTTAAACTTGACTCTTTATATTATTAATAAATAAATGTATAATAAATATTTTATTTTGAGAAAATAAGAAAAAGTAATCAGCCTGTATAGTTGGGCTCGAATTCGAGGCTGGTCGACATTACGATCTTTAATGTTTCTAAAGCCGGCCCCTATTTCGGGTACATTATTTCTCGAGATTCAACTAATATCACCCCGGCCGGTATTTGGCGATTAAACGTAAAATATATATTATTTGCCTATATGCGTTGCAAATTCTCTTATTAAGCCAATAGAATAAGTACAATTTGAATTTATAAAACAGACTGCATTTACTTTAAGTCGGCCACGGCCGAGAATCCGGTTTTAATTCAAAATTGGTATTCTATTGGCGGCCTCCTATTTTCCCTTTAAAACAATACGTAAAACATTGGAAAAACTATCTCAAAATATAGTAAAAATCACTAGTTACTGATAATAAAGCTTAAAACAAAAAAAAGGAATGTCTGACCGTTCTAATATCAATCCCCGAAGTGTGGGTATTCACAGCAAGTAAGGTACTTTTAATATAAAATTGACGCTTCGACGGCGCAATCGCTACTGACGCTCAGTGTGCGAAGAGTGAGTGGCGTAATCGGAAAGTAACGGTTTGTACATATAGAGCGTGAACTAAGGTTGTAATTCGAGTGGCAAATTTGTCACTTCATTACGTTTTAAATGAACGCAAGCTAAAAATGTGCAGACGGCCGAAGTTTGGGGGGTGGCCGACGTTTAGCGTATTTACCCTACGAGATGCATCGCGCGTCTGAGGAGGGAAGAGTAGGCAATTAACTCGCCGATCGGCCTTAGCTAACCTACTATTCTTCTTTTACTATGCCATTGTCTTATTATTAATGTTTTAGAATTTTCTATTTCAAAATTATTTACGTAAAAAAAACTACAAAAGCTTACTTTGTTTTTATAACTTTACTCCCTTTGTACTAAATGTTCAAGTTATTGGGAACATGGGATAGTTTGTTTTCATTGTTGTAAGAGTTCTGACACTGGACAAGCGAAAAATTATAACTTCATACGTAATTAATAATAGTACTAATGTATAATAGATAAATAATAAAAAACCGACTAGTCGCGGTGCAGGGCCACGAAAATAAAATACCGGGTTGCAACGCGTAATACAAACCACTTATGCCTACTTTTATTAACTACTTTTAGAGGCCTATGTGGTCCTCGCAGATCAAGTTTTACTTAATTTGAGGTGGTCCAATGGTATTGTATGTTTTCCGTTCATGCAGTTATAACGCTTAAAAGCTTTTGGCAGGTCACACTGAGAAATGTTAGAATTACCGGGCCAGTGCATACTCAAAATTGGGCGGAATAATTTCTTAAACTACACTAGTTCTAAGAAAATATGCCGTTACGTTCGCCAGAGCGTACGCACGGCACGTTGTCTGTGCTTTCTTATAGAAATGCCGAAACCTCGAAATTATTGTACAGTGGATGGGTGTTAAAGGCAAAAAAACAAATGAAAACTTATTGTTATTTCATTGCCAAAAGACAAACAATGGTTTATGTAGTAAGTAATGGTATAAGATTTCATAATGTAGGCCTGTACTCAGGGCCGGCCTTAGCCATCCAGGCGCCCCGAGCGAGCCGTTAATTTGGCGCCCCCCTATTTAGGGTTCCGTGGCCAAAATGGCAAAAAAAATTGAACCCTTATGAATACGCCATGTCTGTCTGTCCCTCCATATATCTCAACCACTTTATTGACATTTGAAAATGAGTAGGTAGATGTATTCTGTGAAACGCTTCATGATCCAGTGTAACGGCAATAGGCTCGCCCCTTCTTATGTGGGACCTAAAATACATAACCTGGTGAAATGGGGGTTCAAAACTACACCCCTGCCTAGCCCCTCCGGTATACAGGCGTGAGGCTATATAAAAATAAAGTTTCGATGGAATCAAAGGCTTCTCGTAGTCCACAAGATCCAAGCGGCTACACCGTTTTCCCTGGGAGTAAATGGCTCGACGTCTAAGTCTTCCCAGACGTCGAATGAAAAAAAAATCGACGTCGACGATCTCCAACTATTAAATAACTAGTAAGTAGGGCTCCGGTTGGCTAGTGGTGGAAGCGTCGGTGCATGCGCTGCTCGCCCATTTCCATTTGTGACGGGCAGCCTTTCTTCCCACGTTTTTGATGCCTGTTCTAGAAAGTAGCTCGGTGTTCCGTATCCTGTCTTTAAGTTTAAGATCCAGGATGCTGCGCTCTATGCCTCTTTGCCAGACCCCAAGGCGAGACCTGTGAAGCTGGGTAGGTGACCAGGCTTGAGAACCGTACGTTGGAATGGTCAGAATAAACAATCATATACATGAATTTGCGCTTCTAATAATATTTAAATTCTTTTTTAATAGTAAAATTATTTTTGTCTACAAATCATAATATTTATACTTGATTGTGTGCTTGTCAAAAGTTCGCCTGTTTATGAATACCTTTACGTGGGTGAGAGAATTGGTCTATATTCACTTGTATAGTGTACGTCGCTATCATTAATGTTTACTGTCTCCGGTGCATGAATATTATACGTAATGAAATCTATTACAGTTATACAGTAAATTATTCAAGACCGCAAACTAATGTCAGTATATCTAAACTTCCATAAAAACATTACAAAACTTGATCGAGTCGCCAAATAAATGTCACGCACACATAGCTGTCAACATGCTGTCATTTAGTTTGATGAATGCGCTCCATCTGCCTTTTGTTCTAATAATCTGAGCCTCGAGTAAACTGAAACTATAGTTGGTGCCACGAGAAGATAGACTTTTTGTAAACAAACATTCAGGGCTTCACAGCCTTTTTTCAAACGTTTGTTTTAGATTTTATACTATTTGAACAGTCTTTTTTTTCAGTGCCTAATCATGCCATTATGTTTTTAAATTTATATTCAAAAATTTTACTGAAATAAAAATATTTGATTTTGTGTTTCTGTGGTCGAATGTTCATAAATTTTCCGAATTTTTTGTCGTTTTACAAGTAATTTATTCTGTAAATTACACCCCTACGGTCCCCAAGGAACATACATGCCAAATTTCAGCTTCCTGCTCCCAATAGTTTCGGCTGTAGCGTGTCTGTCAGTCAGTCAGTAACGCAAGGATTTTATATATTAAGATTAGTAAAATTTAAACTAAATATCATAATAACTGACCCATACCTTGTACTCACTAAAAATTTTTTTTCCACTAATCATCATCATAATGCTAATATTCAGCCAAATCCGGTTAGACTAGTAGGTAAGCAGAACCCAGGTTGAAACTAGGATAACGCTAAGAGAATTATGAATCATCATCATATTTTCATAGGTAAGCGCTAATTACAACAATATTGGAATACAAATTATTGTAGGTACCTACTGCTTTATGAAATTAAATAATATATTTCTTTATTATATTATTATTTTCCTCTTTATTCATTACTTTCTCACCGTCTTATTTTACATAATTAAATCACTTTAATAAAAATACAAATAAAATTTAACCATATAAAACAGGACCACGGAGACCCACCGGTACCGGGCACAGGGACCAAGCTACCGGTGGTTAGGGCTCCAGAGAGAGGAACCTCCGAACTATGCGCGTCGTGTCAAACAATACTGCCTTCTGTATGGAGGACTTGATCCAGCTGCCTAACGATAGAGCCTCTTGAGATGGTGGTCGAGGCTCTTGGCAATGAGACCATTAACTGACACGACTATCGGTACAATGATCGCCGAGTCCACATCCCACATATCGACAATCTCGTGAGCCAGGTCCAAATACTTGATTTCCTTGTCTTTTTCGGCCTTCACGAGATTCTCGTCATGGGGAATAGTGACATCAACGATCATTGCAAGGCGTTCTGATCGATCTATCACCACGATATCGGGCTTGTTAGCCACGATAGTCCTATCGGTGATGATAGATCGATCCCAGTACATAGTAGCACGGCCATTTTCGAGAACTGGATCGGGCACATTACAGGTATGTGCCCGATCCAGTGTACTTCAAAGGGTACAAAGCTATATTTTAAGGCAAGCTGCTGATGGACGATCCTGGCTACTTGATTGTGTCTGTGCAAGTACTCGCCGTTGGCAAGAAGAGAACAACCGAAAACTATATGTCTGAGAGATTCCCCGGGCTGGTGACACGCCCGACATATGTCAACAGTCCCACCCTTCAGAATATACTTACGGTAGTCGTTCGTCATAACAACTTCGTCCATAATTGCACAAACAAAACCTTCGGCCTCTGCAAATAGATCACCAAACCGTAGCCAGGCAACTGATGACATGAAGTCTACATCAGGTCTTTGTAAGGCCCGATAAAAACTTTCAGGCAACTCCTTGCCTTTCCATGCATCCCTACGCTCTTCAATACTTAGTACAACAGGTTTGCGCCAGCTCTCTTTTGCCAGATCCAACGGGGTAAGTCCGTTGTCTACAGCAACAATATCACGATGCACACCCGTGTCCGTCTTGAGAAAATATTGTCTAAGATTGTACACCTCGCGGTTGTGGAGGTCCTTAGCACTTAAGAAACCACGACCACCACATTACTGACGAACGCGGATGATGCATTCGATATTCAATCAATAGACAACGGACCTTTCTGTCCAAGGCATCCAGTTCTGATTGAGTCCATCTGAGTATGCCGAATGAGTACGCTAAGACTGGCATGGCCCAACCATTATAGGCACGCACCCTGTTGCCGCCTGATAAAAAACTTTTCAGTATTTTCTTCAGGCGGCCAAAGAAGCGCTTCTGCAATGATTGTTTCATGGCAGTCTCAGCAATACCTAAGGCCTGCGACATACCCAGATACTTGTAAGTCTCGGTTGCAGATAGAGATCTAAGATTTGTGGAATCTGAAAGCTCTATTCCATCAGATTCCAATTCCACCTTGTTTTACATGCATGAGCGCACACTTATCCACACCAAATTCCATCTTGATAGAATTACTAAAAGTTTCAGTTACTTTTAGTAACGCTGTAAATTGGATAGTGGTGGGTGGTGGCAAATAATTTAAGGTCATCCATATAAAAGAGGTGGGATATAACTTGACCCCTACGCTGCAACCGATAGCCTAGCCCGGACCCCTCTAGCAAAGTGCTGAGAGGATTCAGAGCTAGACAAAACCACAAGGGACTTAAACTGTCACCTTGGAATATACCCCGTTCGATCTTTAGACGTGCACCGCAATCGCGAATCTGGCGGCACCCTGGATAGCGAAGGACCGTACTCCACTGCCCCATACTGTATGCCTTCAAGAAGGTGCAAAGAGTTATAACGACTATATATAACTCCAGCATCCTCAAGAGCCAAGTATGTGGCACGGAGTCGTAGGCCTTCTTGTAATCTATCCAGCATGTCGCCAGATCCTTTCGGTTGCGGCGCACCTGCTGGCTAATGGCCATGTCAAAGAGGAGTAGCTCTTTTGTACCACGGGCCCCATTCTTACATTCATTTTGAGCCACTGACATGATGTTATTATTTCTAATATGTGGTAACATCTTTGTCCTCAAAATGGATGTAAGAAGTTTATATATAGTCGGTAGACACGTAATTGGTCTATAATTTTTGGGGTCCGTGGTACAACCTGACTTAAAGAGCAGGTGAGTGAGACCAGTTGTCATAAAAGTTGGGATCGAGCCCGATTCCAAAGATGCCTGGAATTGGGATGCCAACCGAGCATGGGCACTACGTAGCCACTTCAACCAGAAATTGTGCAGTCCGTCCGGTCCCGCTGATTTCCAGTTAGATAACGAACTGACTGCACAAGCTACATCTGTTGTTTCTATGGCTACGCGCTGCATTTGGGGTATTCCCTCACATGCTCGCTTAACATCCCCAAACCAATCACCTTCAGTGTGGCTAATGGGCATCGACCAAATGCTGCGCCAGAAAGCGTTAGTTGCCTCAGCATCCGGCAGACGCCCATCATCCACACTTGGATCAGTTCGCTCCCAACTTCTATATACCCACCTTTCATCTTTTTGGAATGCCCTATTCTGGGTGTATCGGTCCACCCGCTTTTTGTACCGTCTTATACGATTTGCCCACGCACAAACTTTTTGCTTCAGGTAGTCGATGCGTTCTGTGACTCGTGATTCGTATTCTTGGCGACTAAGGCCCGTACCTAAGAATGCCCGAGTCACAAAACGCATCACTCTCGGTCTTGTATTGCCCGACCTGAAGCAAATTAGCTTTCCGATGAGCGCCCTGGCCTCAGCGATACGACGCTCAATCCTGCACTGCCAGGCCGGTACAGCATTGGTTCGAGGGGCAGTATTACTACCATCTGGTATTTTAATACCTGCCACTCGACACGCTGTAACAGCCGCACAGTACAGAATCGAGTGGGTATCGCTAAGATCTTCACTATTGTCTAAGTACGTGGACAATAGTGAATCCAGGGCACACATCAGCGCTATATTTTTCTTGTGTGTGGGCAAACGTGGTAAGCGGGGCCTATCTGCTGTATTTACAAAACGATACTCCCGAATAGTGCACTCCAAAGTACTCCTTAATTCATCTATGTACTGGGTATCTATGTACTTGTGTATCCCTACTATGCACCTCTTCAACAGTCCTTTGCGTTCTGACAATATTTGACACTTGTATATTGCTACACGTAGAAGAAGGGATAGGAGGGTGACGTAGTAAGTCAGAGCGTAGCCTCTCAAGTGCAACGTCATTCAGCAGGCGGCAGCGCTGGATAGCCCGCACTTGATCCGACAGTCGCTGTGCCGAAACGTTGACAGCCGGTTCCAAGCCCTGAATCAGAGGCAGCATGCGGTCACGATACGCCGTAAGGTTCGTACCTCCCTCTGTAGCCACAAAATATGCCCGCATGACGTTTTCATTCATGGTTGTAGTCCATTTCATGCGGTGCACATTACCACCGGGAGCGGGGGCCCTGTTCGAGACCGGTGGATCTCGGGGTCCCAAGCGTAGCGGTGGCCGGCCTCTCCCACGGCGGCGTACGGGTGATGGCGACGTCGGCGGGGAGAAATACTATAAATATATTATTATTATTATAATTATATTGTTCTCATGGACATAATTGAAATTAGAGATAGTATCGGTAAAGTTCCAAAGGTATTAGTTTCTCTTTCACGCAAAAGCTAGGTACCTAATAATCGGTTATTGATAAAAAGTCAGTTAAATGTATAGGTACTTACCTATTTTATAGGTAGCTACATCAGAATGGCACATGAGGTTCCCTATCGATAACCGATCTCCACATCGGTAAAGCCACGACCAAGAACTAATTTATTGATAAACTAGTTCTGTAAAGAATAACCATCGATACTTCTAGTATTATTACACTATGCAAAGTAATGAAACTAAAATATTGATCATTGACCCAAGTTCACCGATGATATAATCGGTGATCGGAAAACCAACTGTTAACTTGCTTATTTAGTTCTGCGCGCGCATTGTCATATGGATATGGGATGGGATGCGTCAAGGAACAAGTACATATGAAGGGAGCATTTCAAAAAGAGTAGAAATCGTATATGCATCTCTTTTCTCTCTAATTACAGAACTGCATATGTTCGAGTGTGATAGCCATAGAGCTTTTATACAGCCTTGAATGACATATGCCAAAAAAAATGTTATGTCATGTCGATGTTCGTCCAGCTGGAGTGAAAGCCGTGTCGAAATAAACTGCAATTTTAATTGCTTCAAAATATTACACTTGAAGAAATTATCACTTCTAAACATTAAAATATTACCATAGTTTGTAATGCCGTCGGATGTAAAAGCCGAATGGGACTATTGACCGAAAATGGTAAAAAAACATCTTACCACCGGTAAGTCATAATAAGTAAAATTGTAGATATCTGCCGTAATAATTCTACAATGATATTTGTAAAGCTTATACTTAAAGATAAAGATAATGACCACCGTTGACACATATATTTATTCCATTAGTCACAATGAAATAAATATAATAGAAATATTTCGATAAAAAATATGAGGATAGTGTTGTAATGCAATTGTCAGTTAGAAAACCAGTTTCTGAAAGATTATAATTTGAACACAGATATGAGAATTATCAGATGTAACGCACGGCACAGTTGCGTGCGGCCACTAAAGCAAATACAAAATTGAAAAGCGAATACAAACTCGTCTCAGTGCGCTACGAAGCATCGTACAGTTCACGCGTCACGATCACGTCAACTTTTAAATTCTCAAAATGCCGTCTTGTGTTCTTTAAACACTGTAAAAGTTGTTCCTAAAAACAAAAACAGGAAAATGGAATATCTTTTCACAGGTAACTATTGATAATTTGACTGTTTCCTAATTTAATTTTGATAAAATTCGTATTTGTGCAAGAAATATGTAAGTGTTGCCAGTTTTTGTCGACGCCGTTCTGCCTGAATTAGGGAAAATGCACTTGTCAATTGATTATGTGATAATGATTGTCATGTTAATGAAAAATACATTACCGTATTATAAAAGTATACTGTAGATATGTCTTCTTTCTCATAAATATAGAAATAGAATTTCAATTTCCATTTGTATATACCTTACATAATATTGTTTTGAGTTCGATCCCCAAACGATCCAAATATTCGTGTACACCCTGCTACTCGTCAAGCTTATAAACTTTGACCTTTGCACCGTTCTTATGGCGTAAAGAATAAGTATCAAAATCGTACAGCAAATGTTTAGCTCGACTTGGCGCCGTGTGTACATACATACTTATGGCGTAGGGAATAAGTATCAAAATCGTACAGCAACTGTTTAGCTTGACTTGGCGCCCTGTGTACATACATACTAATGGCGTAGGGAATAAGTATCAAAATCGTACAGCAACTGTTTAGCTTGACTTGGTGCCGTGTGTACATACATACTTATGGCGTAGGGAATAAGTATCAAAATCGTACAGCAACTGTTTAGCTTGACTTGGTGCCGTGTGTACATACATACTATTTATTTCTCAACTAATCGACGCCAGCGGCTTCGCACGCACATATTTTCTTATTTCTCGTTTTGCCCGATCCCGTGGGAATTTCGAGAAATCCCGTCTTGGTGCACCCCTACGGTTCCCAAGAAACATACATGCTAAATTTCAGCTTCATGCGCCGAGTAGTTTCGGCTGTAGCTTGTCTGTCAGTCAGTCAGTAACGCAAGGATTTTATATATACAGATTTACGAAGTAGTTAAAACTTAACTCGGTACCCACATTTAAGAAATGTATTTATAAAAGCATTAATTAAATCCATGGTAAATTCTTCAAAACCGCAAATGAATATAAGAATATTACATAACTATATGCAAAATACTGGGAGATTATTCATAATCTGGCAACTTTTCACACACATAGACGCGCGTGTCCGTACAGTGCCAGTCGCCAAAGGTCACGCACACATAGCTGTCAACGTGCCACGCTTAGTTGGACGAATACGCTACATCTGATTCTTGTTAATAAATCTATGAATTTGAATAATTTGTTATTAATTGTGATTTTTTGTAGATTTCCAAAGAATGAAGGTTTGATACTAAATTGGGTCCAAAATATGAGAAAGGGAGAATGGCAACAGTCCAATTCTTCTAAACTTTGTTGGCTTGATTTTGCGTCTACTTGTTATCAAGAAGGATTTCAAAGAAAAGTTTTGCATTCTTATGCTGTGCCTACTATTTTTACTATCCAGATATCTAATACTGAGGTTTGTACTTCTACTTTATTATTATTACTTATATTTTTATCAATCAATATATACCTACATTGCAACTGTTAAAATATGCTATAGTAATCATAATCATATATACATATATGTATATCATTAACAGATTTGTGTTGTAATTTTCAGAAATGTTCTGCACGGTTGGCGTAGTGGTTTAAGCGGCCGCCTCGCTGCTTGGTACTGCGCCGAGTGTTGTGGGTTCGATTCCCACACGAGACAACACTTTGTGTGATCCACAAATTGTTGTGTCGAGTCTGGGTGTTCATTGTGTCCGTTAGTTGTATGTTTGTATAGTCCCCCGCGACACAGGATTTATTCCTAGTGCGGGGCTTCAAGAGAGAACATGGCTTGCACTTCTGGAACTCAGGATGAAAATATTGTTCGTAAATGTTAACTGTTTCCGTCCATGTACATCCCATTTTGGTAACATATAATATATGTAACATATAGTATCACACCTGCCGGTTATCGTGTGCGTCACTTTGTGGAATAAATAAATGATTTTGACTATTTTGACTTTATTTCAATTATTTTCCAATACACAATGTCACAAAGAATGAGAACATAAAATAACTTGTTGACTGCAAATGCACTGATCAGTGCGAACTGCGAGCCATAATAGATTAATAATTGTGTATAACTGTCTTGTCGGTATTGCAACATTCAACTAGTTAAATAAACCAATAGCGCAGTTTTTCACTCCTTCAAAAATTGTATTTATGTTTCAGTGTTTGTCAATTTAAGAGAAATTAAAGGTAATTTTTTTCTGTCGGATTATAGGAAAATTGTCAAATTGTGATACCGAGCAATGCTAAACTGCCGCTGTATACTGTTCCTATCTAGTATAGGTCGACACAACTGTCCGCTAGACCACAATAAGGGTGAGAATGGCTCAACAGGACA